>CM062839.1:14093319-14276305 GCA_031772345.1 Himalopsyche anomala
TCTAGATTAAAAATAATATTTGCCTTCAGAATTATAATAAATACTATATTTAAAAATAACTCAGATTATTCCACTACTGTGCTTACAATCTGTGACACCTGTTTTCGCCTCTTTCATAGGCTTCCTCACGACTATCTTTCTTTCAACAATGCTTGTTAAAGTACGAATGATTTTAACTTTTACTATTCTGCTATATTAATAAAAAATAAAAAGAAATGGTAGGCAAGGAGTGGATGATCGAAAAACCAAACAATCAATTAATGGTAAATACAAATGACACTTACAAGTTTAAAAACGATCACTACATGATTGCATCAATTAGGACGGGTTTAAACCGTTGGCCAATAATTTAAATTGGGCGAACAACCTGTTTGCCTCAAGATATTATTAATAATATCTCTTTATTTTTATTTTATATGCGAATAGTAAAACTTAAAATCATTCGTACTTTCAATACGCAATGTGTGAAAGGTAAGAATAATCCGAGGATATCGAAAACACGATGTCACAGTTTGTAGCTCACATCACGCGAATTATCTAAGTTTATTTTTGATATTAAAATGACTTTCCGAAAAATTACCGCCGAATCCATCAAAATATAATAAATAACCCTCTAATTCTACTTGTGTTATCGCAGATTAGAAAATTGAAGTGTTTCAATGTAATACAAGAATGAAATTCACTCTAGCTACCTTTCAATTGAGGGACCAAGACGATGATTCTTCGGATATTTTCTAAATATGGAATAATTTATAGATTCGATCAAAATCAAATTATATATTGTTTTTAATAGTCTCAGGGTCGTCGGCTGCATATAGGATACCTTGTGAAAACTATTAATTATCATGCGCAAAACACCATCTTTGAAAGGTAAACATTGAGATCTGTCCGTCACAGTTTTCATGTATCGGATATTAGAACATGACATCTTTTGTTCAGATTTTCTACCAACATTGCTATAATTGATCTTTCTCGCCTACTAGAATATTAAAAAATTCGCTTTGATAAAGGCATTCATGAAAAAAGTAATTAATTCATTAACATCAATTCAGTTATTAAAGGGATAAGGAACCATGGTGAGCTAATCAGGGACAGATAGTATTCTCTGCAGGTGTACTTGGTCGAACTGTAATTACATTAGTCAATATAACCAGAGAACCCGAACCGTTATTACGTAAAAAATAAAATAAATAAAAAATATGTTCGCGTTTCAGTGTTACTGGTTTTCGGATTCAGCTATGTATTTTAAATGTTAATTAGTTAATGTAAATACAGACCAGTCCAAAGAGTCTGATGTTGAAGCAGGAGTTTACGACTGGCAAAAGAGTCGTTTTTATACTGACAGAAATGTATTGGCCAGAAATTTTTTTTCAAATTAAAAATGTGTGTTCAATGCTTGGAAGTAAATATGTTGGACAATAGTGTACTTGTTCAACCATGAAAATTTTTGAAATCAAAATACAGATGTTCGTTGACTGATATATATCTCTTCATCATAATCTTTACACGCGATTAGCATTGACAAATCATCGAAATTTGATATTGCTACCTTAACCTTCGAGCGCTAGTACCGTAATATCTTGATAAACTCACACTGCGCGTCCGGAGTGCGGTACCTATTGTACACCCTCTAGGATGTTTTCTCATTTAACGAAGTAAAAATTAAAATAATAAATGTCAGCAGTTCGAAGTTGATTTTGAGCATGCACAGTCAAAAATAAGAGACAATTTGTCTTTTTGAATCAATCCTTAATCATAGTCGCTGGTTGACGATACGTCGGGCGTATAGGAAGGCGGTAGAAATCCATCATGTCAATAGAAGCGGCGAGAGCCGCACTCCCACGGCTCACTCGCGCTCCCAAGCCCGCCGCCGCCTGGCATGCGCACACCGATAAGGTTCGATCCACGCATGCGTCGTTCGCCCCCGGCCGCGGGCGCTGGGTACCGCTGACTATCAGAGTGTGTGGGAGTTATGCGCTCGGCAACCACGCACACACTCAAACGCAACGTGTATAATGTGACCCTAATACCATTTGTTAACGGAAAAACGTGAATAGCTATTTTAGTGGTGGGGGGGGGGGGGGGGGGGAGGGGGGGGCGACATTTTTCAGTATTTTTTTTTTGCATTGTATTCAGTAGGATTTTATTGTTTGGTTGATTACTATAAATCGTCAGCTAGTTATTACCGATATTTATACAAATGGTTGGTAACATAAGCAATTTTCTAGGGGCAACAAATTGCACCACCGCTCCGGAACGCGACAGGTTAATTAAGGAAACACAAAATTGCCGCAAAATTCTCATTAAATAAAATATATAAAATTCTCTTGAACCTTGTTAATTGTTTTAAATTGAAATAATTTTTTTTATTGACTCAAAATTAACAGATTCTGAATATCTTAAAAAGAAAATTCCTTTGCTATATCTACGTATGTAAGATAGAAATCGATAATAAAATATTTAATATATACAATAAATACATGAAGAATTTAAAATGAGTGAATGGTATAAATGTTATGTTATTGTGCATGATCCAATGCCACATTGACCGGTCGCCACTGCCTGTAACTGATTAAATTGTTGTTTTAAAAAATGTAAAACGATATATGAAACAATGCTTTATTAATAAACTTAACAATATTAACAACAAAATAAATTTCATACATGAAATAAAAGTAATATAACTAGAAAACAACATAAAAAAATGAAGCATACTGTTTATTTTGTTTCGCATTGCAAAAAAGAATCTCTTATAGATTACCCTGTTTGGCCTGCCTAAGTTTATGTAATATTTGACAATTGCCGTCAAATAATCCAATACATTTACAACAATAATGATGATTCCTGGCACGTGTTAATTGTCAAATTCAAGAAAATGTCAGAAACGGAAATATAAAAAACTTTTCACGTTATAACAAATCCTCACTTCCTGGGGTCTTGCTGAATGATGGTTACTTGTATTTATTTGTGGATCGCGATGAAATTAAATTATTATGAACGCTTTTTAATCTTCAGCCTTATTCCTTTCTTTGGTGATATGAAAAATGTTTTGTTGTTAAATTCAATAGGAATATTATCATTTCCAACAGTTTCAACTTCATAGCACCTCAGGATAGAAACTAGTGCAACACGAATTTGAAGCTTGGCAAACCGGTATGCTGAAATCAAATATTATAATGTAAATTCACTAAAAATACAACCAACCTTCATATTGAGAATTTCTTTATTTACATTTAAATTTATTCAACTAAAACATTATTTTTAAAGACAAATATCTCATTTCGAATAAGTTGTTTGGCAATTTGACCTAATGATCAGATAATTTTCAACACAACTCGATTTCTAATATGAACAGCGATATTAATAACCAAATTAATAACCTACCTAGTTAATTTGTATAAAAAGTTTTATAAATAATGTCAAAGTTTAGAAGTATTATTTTACTATGCTACTAATTTGCAGTATTTCAAAAGTATTTACTGAAAACTAGACATACGTTCAACCATCTTTTTACCAAAAAAGATATCTATTTTTGACTTTATTCTATTATCAAATAGACGTAGTCAGAATACTTTAAAAAACATTTATTTATTGAAAAGATGAGTTAAATACATCAAACAGAAAATATTTCTCACTCACCAATACACATACGAGGTCCTTCTCCAAATGCTAAGAATGAAAAATGATGTCTTTTGGCTTTATTTTCAGCGGAAAACCTCTCAGGGTCAAATTGTTCAGGATTGGGATAGATGTCTGGATCTTTCTGAATACCCAAGATCGGGATTATTACCGATGTCCCTTTGTCAATTGTAATATCTGTTCCAGGAATCATATATTCCTTTGTACACAATCTGAATAGCATTGGCAGGGATGGGTACATCCGCAGAGACTCTATAATGAAGAGGAAATTCGTATTCGGACATATTATAACAGATGCAATTAAAACCATACCTTACGCCGTTAGCACACTGATGCGAAAGCGGACTGGTACGAAGCATAACCATATGGTACAGTCTGCTTTCGTTCCGTTTCCGTGACTGTGCTTAAGCTTAGTAATGATAATTTTATAACAAACTGCTCACATTATAGTTGCTGCTGTAGCAATTTTAATGCTCCATAACGCATTTAAAGCAAGTTATGTTGTACTCCATTTTTACATGATTAGTATTGTTAATTGTTTAAAACCAAATGGACAGTGCATGGCATTACAGCTGACGCCAGTTCACCATGCACTTGACAAATATCATTGAAATATAAAAAAAAAACAGTACATAATAATATAATGCAACAGCAAATAATAATAATCAATACATTAAAATATTTAGGACATACAAAATCAATGCAACTAAAAATGTCCACTTTTCTAGGCAATGAGTTGATCAGTCGAACAGCCGTTGGAACCGGCAACTCATACGTCCTACATGAGGAATAAGTTTTCAAAAACAAAATTTTCTGATTAATGTTTCGCCCACGTAAGAATAAATTGAAAGCATGTAAGTTAAGAACCATGAGAATTTCAGGATTATTAACTCGGCCCCGAAGAAGAAGAGAAAAATGCTTTAAACTTGAAAACAATCTTCAAGCTTCAAGGGAGTGAAATGACAGCATTCCTAAAAGAAATTTGGTGGGGTAGTATTCCTTTAAGGAATTATCAAAGGGAAAATATTTAAATTTTTTGATATAATAATATCTTAAAAATTTCTTATGGACACGCTCCAATTATTTGAAAATTCATTAGTTCGATTGTTTATCATTACTAACATACAAGAATTTATTACCTTCAATAGCTTGCCCCATGTAAGTCAATTCTGAGAGAGCTTCGTATGTCGCTTTACCGCCATGTCTTGCTAAAACTTCATCAATTTCTTTTCTCATTTTATTTTGAATTTCTTTATTCTTTGCAACTTCACTCAAGATGAAACTTGACATAGTCGAAGATGTTTCAAATCCTCCAAAGAATAGTCCAAAAACTTGCGCTGTCAGCTGTGACATAGTCAAATGAGGTTCTTTATCATTGTCATCTGTGGGCTGTGACAATTTTTCATCATTTTCTTATAAACAAAAACAACAATATTAGAGGTAAATAACAAAATAATGTTTGAAATAACTATTTCTATAGGGAATTAGCTCAAATTCGTCTTACTGTTCATTAAAATACGGCATCAATGTTGGCATTACTTAAAAATACTGATATATTATTGCACCATTTTACATTGATATACAGCGATACACACTAACGCATGCAAAGCGATCTAACCATCCTAACTTTAAAGTATTACTATCCCGATGGGATTTGACAGTGTTGTTTTTTTGCATATCCAACAGCGCTACAGTTATTGTAATTAGTTAAACCTATTTTAAGATGTATCATACCATGTACAGACTTAGCTTTTAATGTTTTTCATAAAAAACGATATTATAAGTGTACGTTTGTATATCACTTCTTATCTATGTTAACTGTCAATTTTTTGATGGCGTGGCATTACATTTAAAAAAGATAATATATATTTTTGTAATAATTCCATAATAAAAATGTGTTTTGACATATCAATGTTAAAAATAAAGGTAAATTTGTCATACTTCATCGTACGGACTATTGCGGCGAAAAACTTCACAAACTGAGCTGAAAACCACTCCACGATTTAAAATTATTATCTGAGATCATGGGAATCGCGTTAAAACCACACATTATTACGAAGAACACTGATAAATTAAGCGAAATACTATACATTTCGGAGCATTTCGCGTCAGCTTTCCAGAACGGGCGCGCGCTTAATTTATCAGTGTTCTTCGTAATAATTTGTGGTTTTAACGCGATTCCCATGATCTCAGATAATAATTTAAATCGTGGAGTGGTTTTTAACTCAGTTTGTGAAGTTTTTCGCCGCAATAGTCCGTACGATGAAGTATGACAAATTTACCAAAATAAATTTAATATATAACATTATTATACTTTTATATTTTTAAAGAATGAAGTTTAGTTTTAAACAATACAAATACTGACACCTATGAAATGTAGCATCTAACAAGAGTTAGTTAAAATAAAAAAGTGTATTAAAAAATATGAATACCTTCATAATCGTCTTCGATGCTCTGATTATTTTTTAACCTCATCATGAGATGCAAAATATCATTCCTTTTCACATTATTTTCCTCTCGATATTTAACAGTATCACCGACCATCTTGACGAAGAAGTCATTAACACGCTTCTCCAGCATGCTTACCTTGAGAATTTTCAATAAACCAGGCGCCATTACTGTCATAAACTGAATCATGGTCTTCCTCAGATCCATATCAAAGACTTTACGACCTATCTCATTGAATTCAGCATTCTGGTGCTTGAAACTATTACTGTCAATTCCAAAAGCACAAGAGACAATAGCATCAGTTGAGAATTTTCCAATTAAATCTTTCATGTCAATCTCAGACTCCAAAGAAACACCGGATTCTAAATACTTTGTCATTTCTTCGCCACAAGATGCAATAGTTTCAAACATAAATTTCATTTTTGTTGAAGTAAAGGCTGGTGTCATTTTACAACGTAGATTTTTCCATCGGGTCCCATTGACATTAAATAAATGAGCAGAAAGGGGTTCAACTTTTTCATCAAACTGAAATCCATGATCCGTAAAATGATTAAAATCTTTAACCAAGATTGATTTGATCAAATCTAAATCGTTGATCAGTAAAACTTTCGTATAAAACATATAAACACCTACAAAACGATGTGTTTTATTCTCAGAATATAGTTTTTCGTATATTTGCCCTATATGCTGACTGCCAGTTATCATTTTTGTCATGTGACCGGCCGGAAAAGAAGGCGGTGGTCCGTATACACCGCGCTTCTTCCAATAATTAAATTTCTGAATGTACCAACCGTATAATAACCCAGTTGTGAAAATAATGCACATTATCACATCCCCCCAAAACGATGCTGACAAGAAATAACCCATATTGCACTTTTTACTGTTTCAAATATAATAATTTTGGTTTGTTTACTTTACGTAAATAATTAACCACGCGAGAAAAGTAAGAAGGTACTAGCTTATCACAGAAGATACTAATGTTGTACCACGACCTAACTGAAATATACTCTAATTAAATCATTATATAGGATCCAAAACAGACAAATTGGGAAGATTTTTTTCTTGTGTACGACACCTTAGACTAGTATTATGACACTGCAGCTGACAAAATATTGTCTCTGAGCTGACATAAACTAGAATACTTTAGCAGCTGATATCCCCTCCAGAAAAATAAGACTTTATATTTCAATGCTTGTCAACTGAAGGCCCACAAGTAATCGGTATACTTGAATGATATCTAAAATTATGACAAGCTTTCCATTCTTTCCAATAAAGATTTTGTTTAAATAGGTAAGGCTTTAACAATAAATACATACTTACAAAATATGTTGGAGAACACTACATGATAGTATAGTTATAAAAGTTTTGGGTCTCATAAACCAGACAAGAATGAAGAAATGATAAATATTAATTTAAATGTGAAGTTAGTATATTGAGATAGCAAATAGTTTTGTTTGTTTCATAATAAACTATTATCGTCACCGACGAAGAATTATCTGTCAGCCAGTCATATTGACTAATTTTTTTATTCACCGTATGATTTATAAATTAATATACTGGCCCTCAAAACAAAATCTTGAAACAAATTAAAAGCGACAAATGACATGAGAGTTGCACTGGCCAACACAAATTCAAACACAGGATAAATGATTCAGGCAAAGCAGATGCACCCATCTCATTAAAAAATAAACTTTTTAAAAATATAATATTTTATGAATAAATAATTGTTTGTCCAAAAGTGTTTTTTTTTCAAATTTTATGCCTAGATCAGTGGTTCTCAATTGAAATTTTACTGTGGCCGCTATGGAAATATCTCGTGGCCGCACCAAATTTTTGTTTTGATATGTGATCAAAATAGCAGTTGCATTTACTAAAAAATGGATCAATTTATAAGCCGATATTCAATAAAATACACTATTAAAACATAATAGTATTTATTTATTTAAAAGCAATACAAATTTAAATTGTTCAACAGTTCACTCTTTCAATGCAAGCCGCATCGCTGCTTTTAAGTTTGCATCTGTCAACTGGTTTCGATATTTATTTTTTATAAAGTGAATTACACCAATGTTTCTTAACCTTTTTACATCCAAGGACTACCAAAAAATGTATTGCAGAACACCCAACTATTTTTGGACGGCAGAAAATTTTTGCGGACCAATGCATTACACTTAATGATCTTTCACACTATATAAGTTGTAAGAGAAAGGACAAAATTAATAAATCAATTGTTACTAATTCTTTATATTGATTTGATTCATGGTCAATGTATAACTTCGACCAAAATTTTTGAACATTATTGTTATTAATCAATATTTACTATGAAGGTGTTGGTGACCGCAGCAAAATTCTCTGGTGGCCGCACATGAGAGCTACTGGCCTAGATATATGCAATACCGCGCCGTAGGCATGTGACACCCTTGTAAAAAGTATTTGGCGCCCAAAATTTTCATAAAATAATATTGATTTTTAATTTCAATGAAAGCGTCCGCGAGCCATCGGACAATAAAAAAAAATGAGCATTTCTTAATTATATTGTATTAAAACTGACAACTATACTTATTTGCTCTACTAATGTTTTTTTAAAATACTATGTTGACCAAATGTATGCCGATAAAAATGATATAATATTGATTTGTGTTTATTTACAATATGTCTACTTTTTCCTCTTCTTCAGTTTTAACCATACTCCACCTTTAGGTATCACCAGAACAGATAAGTTGTCAAACACCATTGGAATGCTGGTCTTTTTACAAACTGACAGTTCATATTTTGATAGCACTGACACTATGCCCAGCTTGGTTTGCACAAGCCCAAATCTGTTACCTGGTGAAATGAAACAATTTTTTTTATGAAAAAACCACAAGTAAATACGTAGGTACTTTTATACTAACTTTAGTGACATTAATAATTTAAAATTGTGTGCTGGCATAGGTTGTTGTTTTGGGTAAAAATGTTTCCATCTGCATTTTTTTTCCAAATGAGTTTTTAATGCAGTGTTATTCGCATTCAAAATACGGTTCTATCTTATTTTTAAAAATCTTTAAATTCTCATTAAATCCATCAATATTTAGAAAAAAGAAAAATGTTCTATCTGAAAAACATACGAATTTTTATAGAGCACTAAAGTTCCATCTGAATGCATAATTAAAAAATCAGCGTGTAGAAAATCATGTCTTAGAAACGGTTTAATCTTCCATTCACGTATGTATGCATGTATATGCATAAGTGTGTTTCTTGCGGGTATCCCAGGTGCGAATGAAACAAATCGTCGATGCACATCAAATATGATATATGTGACTATGAGCACCCATAGTCACATAGACCATATTTGATGTGCATCGACGAAATTTCATAACGTACACAAGAGAGTGGGAGACATAATATTGTAGTGTTGAGTTGGTTAAATCTTCATACAGATTGTCCATAAAATTTAAAAAATGGCCGATGCCAAAACGAATTAGTGCACCAAGGTTCTATCTGTAAATTTCTTTCAGACATTTAAGAACATCTGAGAACACCGACGCACTAAAATCTGCTGTTTCTTCTATTTTAAATATACTAATATAGTTACGGCATTGAAATAAAATAAATATGTAAGATATACATTTAATTCTGATTAATTTATATTTATTTTTAATATAAAATATCGTTTCTACAAAAAGTTACATCTTCTGATATCTTAAATTGTTTCTCCTGCACAGTTTTGGTTTTTTCAGATGGAACCTTGGCGACGAGATGTTAAAAAAACAATATTAACAATAAATTTTACTTTTTAGAGATTTAAATAAATGCGTATTAGTCATATATCTTCACAACCAGCTTATGTCGTAAACGAATTTCAAAATATTTGACGGAATAGCATTAGCTGTACTTAGACCCTTTTTTATTTTTACTTAATATTTTTTGTTTATTTACTGACTGAAAGATGATTCATTTGTTAAATAAAATTGCACATAGCTAGGGTAAACTAATATTTAGATACAATTGTGATAATTCGTGTAAATTTCATGACGCCAGGGCTCACACATGGAACTTTTTGAGTGATGCAAAAACAAATTTAATTCCAACAAGTAATAATTACCAATGCAAACTCTCGGGCCTTCTCCGAAAGGTAAATACGAAAAGTGATGCCTTGCAGCTTTGTTCTCTGGCGTAAATCTCTCAGGGTCGAATTTGTCAGGTTCAGGGAAAAACTGTGGATCTCTGTGGATGCCAAGAACCGGTATCATGACCGGAGTATCCTTTTCGATTGTGATGTCGGTGTCAGGAATCGTGTACTTCTTTGTGCAAACTCGGAATAATACTGGAGAAGGTGGATATTTCCTTATGGTTTCTGGGAAAATAATACAACCAACATGGAAAACTTAAATAATCGAATGTAACTTTAATTAAAGATAGTGTTGAATATTTATCAAATGCTTCCAAGTTTTTCCGGATTGGATCGAGGCAGCTGGTTCTTTTCTACCCGTGGGAGGAAGTATCAATCCACGAGTAATGTTTGATCGGTTTTATCTAGGGATAGTTCGATGGTTGTCACCACAAGTGAAATCCGTTATTTGAACCAACTTAATTCAGTATACATAATATTTTACCCTCGAACTCATCAATAATCTTTATTATGATCTTAATACAACCACTAATTTGGTACGCATATTTTGAAGAGCTTAATGATACAGGATAACTCTTACCATCAACAACTTTATTAAGGTACATCAATTCTCCAAGAGCATCGTAGGTAATCTTGTTATTATGCTTTGCAAGAACTTCATCTATTTCTCCCCTTACTTTATCTTGTATATCTGGATTCAATGATAACTCATAAAGAGCAAAAGCCGTCATCGTCGATGGTGGCTCGAAGCCAGCGATGAAGAATACGAAGACTTGAGCAGCGAGCTGCATCGTCGTGAGCCTAGTTCCATCATTGATAATTTCGTTTTTGGTTTCTGCAAACAAATAATGTAACTACTTCCTGTTACATTTTCAATAGTTTTTGTTTTTGCATAATGGCGAAATAAAATATTTTAATAATAATAATAAAATAAAAATCGAAAGCATCTACCAATAGAAAGGTTCAATTAATAACCTTTAAGAAGTTCGTATTTATATGCAGTTGGTTAATAAACATAAAAAACGATTTGAATCATTCAAAATTGATCAACGATTAACTGTAAAATTCTTCACCGATTAGTACGTTTTTATTAATATTTAAAACATTATCAACTGATTGCATCAACAAAATAATTGAAGTATGAAAAATGGGTTTTCTACAAGACGATTCACAACTTCCAAAATACTGTTTTTTTTTCTGTGTACCTTCAGTTTCATCTTCGATGGCACCATCTTTCTGCAGCTGGATCAAGAGCTGCATAAAATCGTTACGAACAATATTGTTGTCCTTTCGATGTTTAATTGTATTCTTCACAGTATTATAAAAGAAGTCATTCATTTCTTTTCTCGTACTATTTCCTTTATTAAAGTACTTAAGTATGGGTGTAAATATTATCAAAAGCCGCGTAATCCTTCGAGCTAGAGACCGTTGGAATATTAATTTGCCCATTCGTCTGAATTCAGCATCTGGGTTCGTGAAACTGTTACACTCAATCCCAAAAGCGCAAGATCCTATTATATCAGTATTAAGTTTTGCCATTATCTCTTTTATGTCAAATAAACCATCTTCTTCTATATTTTTATCCAAATAAGTGTTCATTTCTACTGCACATTGCGCCAAAATGTCAAACATTCCTTTGATTTTGCCCGAAGTAAACGCTGGGGTCAGTTTGTTCCGCAGATTTTTCCACTTTTCGCCAGTCAAATTAAACAAATGAGCAGACATAGGCTCGAGTTTCTCGTTGAATTCAAAGGAGTGATCGGAGAAATGAATGAAATCTTTTACCAACACCGTTTTTATCAGTTCCATGTCGTTGAAAACGAGCGTTGGTTTAAACATCATGAATGCACCGGCATACCGATGATGTTTGGTGTCGTTGTATATTTTGGCGAATGTTTCGCCGATGCTGGCTTTCGACATGAAGACATTCAGCACATTTCCGACCAGAAATGTGGGCTTAGGTCCATGGACTCCCTTTTTGATCCAATATCGGTACACGTACCAGTTGTATAAATATAGGGCGCCGATGAATAGCCCGAAATATAACATCAGATCGCACAGGCACCACATGATTGTCTTATTTCACTCTAATATTATAATAATTAATAAATCACTGCACAAATTTATGAGAAAGCAATTAATCGCGAATATTAATAATATGTTTTTTTATTATGTTCAGAACATCCGATTTATATAAAAAGAATTAACAAATTTTTGTTTGTTATTAAAAATTTTGCATGTTTTTTTGTGTTGATAAAAAATATGCAGCTATTATAATAATTATTATTATAGCTGCATATTTTTAGGATGCTTACACTGACTGACAGCCGTCTCTATGATCTCTACTGCGTTAATCAGAGTCCTATCAAAATCATGATAAGTTTTATTAGACATATCACTACTCTCACTCAAGTCTTTTACGTTTTTTTCAGACCAATGCGATGTGAATATCTTCACGCGTAGTATTTTCAAAGTCTTCAACTTACGGTGTGCAACGAAATTATGATTTCCGAATAATTAATGTATCATCTGTCTGAGATATTTCACTTTTGATGCATTCTGACCAGAGTAATTTCCAGCATGCGTCCAACGTGGATGATCTTAATTACAAAATTGCTGAAGACGCATAGATGATGCACTCCATAATGGAAAAACTTTTCCAAGCATTGCAGCACGGCGTCTGTTTGGTAGGATAAATCAGCAACCACGAGTTGTATGTATTAAGACATAATTGAAACTGATTTTTATAAATACGTTAGTGTAAATCTTTTTTTTTAAATGCAATTGTTTTTTTGGAAAGTGCCTAAAGCTTCTTCATATATTTTTTTTAAATGCAAAAATAATATTTCTATCTTCGGTTTGTATTTATTATGTTGCATTTAAAATATTTGGACCTCCGCAGTGCATTTATTTAGTAAATTTAATTAATATTTAGCATGATTTATTATAACAAGATTCAGTGCAGAGTCATCACATTACTTAGTCATGTGCAGGGTCACTACTTCTTCCATAAAATTATTATTTAAATTATATTAGAAAAAAAACGCGTAACAATGAGTAAATCGCGTAAAAAAAAGAACGGTGCCGTCCAAAAAAATCGCGTAAAAAGAGAACCAGGTGAAGTCAAATTAAAATTTATTACATTTATGTTCAAAATGAATTATCGCAAAGATTCAAATTATAAATTATTTAATTAAAACATATAATGCATGTAATCGGATAGATCTCAAAATATCAAAAACATTTGTTTCGTTAACACTTTAAATTATAGGTATATGTGCATTTTTATGAAAAATTGGCTGTGCTCGTGCTTACTCAGTTTTTATAAAATTGGTTCGCAAATCGAAAATGGGTGAAAATCATTGTGTCAGCTTTATTTCGAAGCTATAAAAACTCATTATTTTGGTATAATATTTGAAAGAAGCCGCCGTTGAATAAATGAAAATAAAATATCTTTAGAAAAAATAAAGAAAAAAAAACAAAATGGCGGCCGCGGCGGCCAGACATACGAAGTGAATTCGCTAACATTATCCGCTATTAATCTATAGATTTCTTGGGTGTTTTTTTTCCCCTGGGAACACCGTTTATAAAAAGATTCATTCGTCACTACGTCACTATGGTGGTCACTGACGATTATTCTTGGTTGAAAGGCATTCAATACAAAAAAATAGAAAACTTAATTTTAATAATTTCATATTATTTAAATCAGAAATGGTTCGTCGCAAGCGTTGATATATTATATCTACAATTGATAATACTCGCGATTAGCAAAATCAATTCTGATCTTCAAATTAATAATGAGGAATTAGTACCCAAATTCTGTTAAAATGGTAAATAAATAATTTGACAAAAATATATTTTAATTTTATTTAAAAATTAAATAAATTATTTACATAAATTACTATAAATGGATTTATCAAATAATAATGGAGTCGATTTAAATTAAAATTATTATGATGATTCTATAATATTAACTGTAAACGAATTTATGACTTTTATTATTATTTGTTTTAAATTATATCGATCACTATTTTTTATATTACAAAGTATTTTTTGTTGTTTTTTTAAGCACAATACCCCAACAAAATTGTGTAGTTATAATATCCAATATCTAAGCGATGCTTTAATCTAAATGCACGACTGATAGCAATGAATGCAATACTTAAATGCAGCCAAAGTTAATGAGGACTGATGATTGGTGATAAGGAGAATTTAAAAACCTATCATATCAATTTTATCGTTTGCGATTTCTGTAGTTATCAGTGGCGTACGGTGAGTGTTGGCTTTGGGTGTGCTGTGCGTGAAACTTAAAAAAAAATAACAATTAGGCATATCAAAAAAGGTTGACTAACTGAGTCACAAGCAGATTTTGTCGAAAAAGTTTTGTTGGAATACTATTAGGAGGACATATGCTACACACTGGAAGAGGACATTGATTAAAAAAAATTATAAAATGTCTTGAAAACTATTAGTAATTATGAGGGTAAAATGATAAATCAAATAAAATTGCTTCAATTTTTTTAAATCTCGTATACCTAACTGAAAATTTATACAAACAAACATGTTATTTATTCTTCGTTAGGAAATATGTTTTAAGGTACAAAATGCGCAGGCACGTTTACAAAAGCGTAATAAATTATTTGCTATTTGATGTCTTTCGAAAATTATAGTTTTCTAGATAAAATCTCCAACATAACGTAGCACTACCCATGAACGTCAACACCCGAAATCGACCATTTAAATGTAATATGTAGTGTTTTTTTCTTTATTACATACTGTGTGCGGGCGCATGAAAATAGCTCAGTTGGCGCATATGCGCACGCGGGCACAGGCTTGCTTACGAGACACTATTTAGAAACCAGATAGACTCTCAACAAATGCTCGCTGATAACAATGGCATTTTTTATTTGCAATTCATTTAAAATATAGCGTTTTCCCCACTAGTCCACTGCGCCAAAAGTTCAACGAACATTAATAATTACTAGCTGTAAGCAGCGGTGGGCTGCCAATATCTTAACAAGGGGCTCGGTAAATCTTATCCATTTATTTGTATCCATTTTTGCTCCCAATGTGGAACATAGGGCTTCCAAATGAAGGTATCTCAACAAAAGTCTTTTTTCTACGAGAACTGTTTGCTACTTAGTCGCTCAACCATTCTTTTCCAAAGAGAGTAGTAGGGATAGAATGATAAGGCTAAGACAGGACTAGTGATAAACTCAAACTTATGAGGTGCGGCACGGAAGCCCACAACACTGAAGGCTACTAAGTCTTGTTTCATAATAAAATTTAACCATCTACAAAAATTGCAGTTAGGTGCTGATTTGATCTAAGACGAATAATTTTCTTATCTTAACAAGGGGCTCGCCGGCCGCGCTGAAATTTAACAAGGTGCTCGCGTGAGCCCCCCGAGCCCCCTCCAGCCCACCCCTGGCTGTAAGCCCGTTGCCGTCAACGGGGGGATTTTTGTTGCATTTTTAAATAGTCAGAAATTTTATAATTTTTAGAATAATTCAAATGTTTCAAGTATGAAAAAAAAATTATTTCGGAGAAGAAGAAGACCCCGGGACATATATCGACAGCCCTGCAGTATTTATTTGTAGCATAGGTGAATATTATAGAAAAAAAAAACATTACTTTATGCAACTGTTTGTGTTAATAGTCATAAACAATAATTATTGTTTATGATTATTAACAAAATATTTCAACTGTTAAAGATAGTAACATTGACCCATCAAATGCGAAGAAGTGAAACCCAGTTTTTAGCGCTTCACTTGTTTGGTCAACGTTTCAATCAATTTTAAATTATTTTAGATATATGATTAAATGATAAACTAAAAATATGAGACAGTTAATAATTATCACTTTCTTACCAATCAGTTTAGATGAGTCAAAACTTTGCTCAGCCATATCTCAAAACTACAGATTTCTAGTTTTAGCACTATGGAACTAAGCCATCAGACTATGTTTATCGAATTGTATTTTAAATTTAATTTGGTTACACAATTCTGGGCAATGAATGAATAAGATGTGGATTGTATTGAAACAACCGTTTATTAAACGTTTTATTTTATCATAACAAATAAATTAACAAATCACAAAGAAAACAAGTTTTTATATTAATAATATTATGCTAGTACATTCCAACTTGTCATTTTATTATATTTTTATATACCTACCCAATTAATATGATTCTCTTATTTTCATTTCATTACTTAATTTTTAATAACATGTAATGTAAGATTAACACATAATATTTGCGCAAAAACAGTATTCTGTATAACTTGTTTTATTCGTCGTCGTGCAAGAAAATGTGACATCTTTTGAAAACCTAAATCAGAAATTTGAACACAACATGAATATGTTTTAGATTGATCTTACATGTTCAAACGGTTCTTTGAAAATTTAACTATTGTACACTTGATTATTTTCTCCTGTAAGATGATGATATAAATAGTATAGTATTAACTGATAATAGTTGTATAAATTCATCAAATAAAATAACAAGCGGTCAGTATCTTGGTAGGGTTAGGTTAGGTTAAATAAACTTTTAGATACTGCGGGTTATGTCAATTATAATTATTCTCTATTATTGTCAACTATTCCGGCATCTACTTTAATATAATGGATATTTTTTTAACTAGTAGATACACATGAAATCAATAAACTATAATGCTGACCACTTAAAAAAATATATCGTTTTATGATTGTCAACTTTACTTTACTTATCTACTCTTATAATTTAAGTTTTAATTAGATATTGACCAAATACATGCCGACAAAAATGGTATTTTTAAATTAATATATATTTTGGTAATTGTTCATTTAAAACATTGCTTCTTTATCCTCTTTTTTTCAATTTTAGCCATAATCCACCTTGAGCTATCACCAGAACAGATGTTTTGTCATACACCATTGGAATGCTGGTCTTCTCACAAACTGACAGTTCGTATTTTGAAAGCACTGACACCAGTCCTAGCTTAATTTGCATAAACCCAAATCTGCTTCCTGGTAAAACGAAAGAAAAGATGTATTAACATTTTGTAATAGGCTTAGTAACGTTGATAATTTAAAAAATGTGTGCTTGAGGCAGTCGATAAAATAAACAATAATGAAGCTCAAGATTTACAAAAAAAGTTTTGCGGTAAGATTGCCAAACATATATCAATTAGGGTCTAAGTTCTGGGAAAATAAAGGAAGGCTAATAGTAATGTGTTTGTGATGTCTTTTCTCTTCGAGTCAATCTTGAATGGCTGATGAATTCATCATGCGATTTTTTGCAAGTTATTTGAAATTTATCATGTGTTATATATTGCTGACCCTGTCGATTAACCGGAATATGATTGTATACATTGATTTGATTTACACGTTTACACTATATTATAAGGAAGCCACAGAAGGCGAAGGTCATCTGACATTGATCTCTTTGTCCAGTTTCCAGTTTGGCTTTGATTAACAATGACATTAAAGAGGGCACACCGCACAGCAACACACTAGGACAACCATTTGCATGTGGTTATTGATTGCTGTGCTCAGAAATAGGCGGCTGTATGTGGTCATGTACCGTGAACCATTACCGGTTAACTAGTTAAATATTTTAAGCAATTTACATATTATTATTTATCAATACATTCAATTACCTAGGACAGTGGTCGGCAAAATTATTAATCAACTGAGCCAAATATCAACTATACAACGATTGAAATTTCTTCTGAGAGCCACACTTTTTAAAACTTTAACCATGTGGGTTGGTACATTGTTATTAACTTGATTAGGGTACTCCTAAACTGGCTTCTGCTTAAAACGTCCTCAATCTGATTGAGGTACGTTCGCTGAGATGCCCATTCCAACTTTAAGCTTTAATACCGAAAACCGACGTCTGCGCGTGGGTCACGAAGTTTCAATCGCGCTGTTTTTGGTATTTTGCGTAAGAGCCACATGTAATTGCCCAAAGAGCCACAGTTTGCAGACCACTGGCCTAGGTAGCTGAAATTTTTCAAGAAAGAATTTTTCATAGGTACATGGTTTTTTAGACTCCATTTGGAATTTTTATTCAGCTAAATAATATTTTTTGCTCGCATGTCGCGTTGGTTTCAGCTGTTATGCTCTGTATTTTACTTTTTGAGATTACAATAAAAAATATATATATACAAGAATGTCATCATAGAGTAATTTTTATAAAATTGAGCCCTCGAGAAATGAAGAAGTGCAACGTTAAAACTTATGTTAAGTCATTACTTGGTGTTTTGTCATTTTTTTTCATTTGTCATCTAGCATTTCTTCTATAAAATAACACTCTGCTCACTTTAATTCTCAAGGGCTCAATATGTCGAGTGTCCTCCGTGAGTTTGTTCATTTGTTAATATAAGTTATGCTCCCTGAAGATCCTAACAAATTATGTTGGGTACCAATTATTAAAAATTGGAAAGGAAGACATCATAAAAGTTATCATTAGATGCAGTCATACGGATTTGTTAAGCACATTAAATGTAAACTGTAAATTTCAGGGCTCACGCTTAGAAGCTTTTTGAGTGATGCAAAAACAAATTTAATTTCAGCAAGTAATAATTACCAATGCAAACTCTCGGGCCTTCTCCGAAAGGTAAATACGAAAAGTGATGCCTTGCAGCTTTGTTCTCTGGCGTGAATCTCTCAGGGTCGAATTTGTCGGGTTCAGGGAAAAACTGTGGGTCTCTGTGGATGCCAAGAACCGGTATCATGACCGGAGTATCCTTTTCGAGTGTGATGTCGGTGTCGGGAATCGTATAGTTCTTTGTGCAAACTCGGAATAATACTGGAGAAGGTGGATATTTCTTTATGGTTTCTGGGAAAATAATACAACCAACATGGAAAACTTGAATAATCAAATGTAACTTTAATTAAAGATAGTGTTGAATATTTATCAAATGCTTCAAAATTTTTCCGGATTGGATCGAGGCAGCTGGTTCTTTTTTACCCGTGGGAGGAAGTATCAATCCACGAGTAATGTTTGATCGGTGCACATTCGGAATATTACCGGAGAAGGTGGATATTTCCTCAAGGTTTCTAAACAATAAGACAGCAGACATAAAAAAACATAAATCATCAAACGTTAATATTATTATTGATAGTGTTGAACATTTATCAAATGCTGCCAAGTTTTTTTTTGATTGAGTCGAGACAGTTCGCTTTTTTCGATCGGTATTTATCTCGGAAACTTGTCGCCATGAGTGAAAGCTGTACTTTAAATTATCTTACCAATTACAAATAATATTTTAACGTTGAACTTATTATGGAGTTCAATAACCTTAATTAGAATCATGTTAAAACCACTACTTTGACGATCGCTGAATTTAAATTATGCACGCATATTGAGTAGTTCTTAATAATACAAAATTATTATTACCTTCAATAACTCTATTAAGGTACGTCATCTCTCCAAGGGCATCATAGGTAATCATGTCATTATGCCTTGCAATGACTTTGTCGATTTCTTCTCTTACTTTATCCTGCATATCTGGATTCAACGATAACTCGTAAAGAGCAAAGGCCGCTGTCGACGATGACGTTTCGAAGCCAGCGATGAAGAATACGAAAACTTGGGCAGCGAGCTGCATCGTCGTGAGTCTGGTTCCATCATTGGCAGTCTCATCTTTGGTTCCTGCAAAAAATGTTTGTATATTCACATGTTAAGTCGAAGAAAATATTTAGACTAAAAAATGAAAAAATCTACCAATATAAGGCTTATATAAATAATTAGGAAGTCAAGTTTATTTATTTACCTTAACCTTCTCACCGCGTATGACCGCTATGCATGTCCTAGCGAACATGCCCTCAGCGCGCGTGACACGTATATATGTCATGGAAATTTCAAACCCTATATAAGAGCTATCTATTGTATTAAAATTGTATAACTTGGTTGAAAATATTAATAAATGTATATTTTACCAAATTCAATAGATGGCATTATTAAAAAAAGATTCAATATAGGCTAAAATAATTTATTTCTGGAACACGCCGTGAACATACGTCACCAATGCAAGATTTTGGATAGTGTAAATAAGCAATCGAGTGTGGGTGAAATTCAAATTGTTCTGAGAATCGAATATTATAAGCATGGTATGGTGGTGGCGCAGTGTTCTCGGTCGCGCGTAGCGGTATTTTGCAATATGGCGACGCCACGCCACAATTGTATGAAGAATGGTTATTGTTGAATTAAACCGAAAATACAAGAAATATATTGTATTTTATTATTGAAAAAGTTACTTTGGGTGGCAATTAACATATTTGATTAGTTGAAAAAATATTACAACCTATATTTATAGTCAAAAACGCGATAACAAAATCCACAAAAAAGCAGCCGCGTACAGGGCATGCTCGCTAAATTTGGTGACGCGGGCAAAGGGTTAAAATTATAAACAGTTGGTTAATATGCATAAAAGACAAATTGAAATAGTCATACAACTAATGAATATCGTGATCAGGGATGTTACATTGTAAAACAAAACATTATCAACGTTTAACTGTAAAAAGTTCTTCTGATTAGCGAAATATATTTTTGTTCTAATATCATTTTCAGCATATGCAAAAAAAAATACACGAAACTTTTCTCGTTTTGATAGAAAATATTTCAAATTAGTTTTGGATAATATTTTTATAGAAATTTATCAATTATTATTGCAGTGTCTAAAAAAATACTATTTTTTATACCATTAGTTTCATCTTCGATGGCACCATCTTTCTGCAGCTGGATTAAAAGCTGCATAAAATCGTTACGAACAATATTGTTGTCTTTTCGATGTTTAATTGTGTTCTTCACAGTATTGTAAAAAAAATCATTCATGTCTTTTCTGTTAATAGCTCCATTTAAAAAAAACTTAAGCTTGGGCATAAAGAACATAGAAAGCCGTATGATCGCTTGAATGAAAGGCTGTCGAAATATTTTCTTGCCCATTCTTCTGAATTCGGCATCTGGGTTTTTAAAACTGTTACAATCAATCCCAAAAGCGCAAGATCCGATTACATCGGTATTGAGTTTTGCCATTATCTCTTTCATGTCAACAATATCATTTTTTTCTATATTTTCATTTAAATAACTGTTCATTTCTACTGCACATTGTGCCACAATATCAAACATTCGTTTGATTCTGCTCGTAGTAAACGCTGGGGTCAGTTTGTTCCGCAGATTTTTCCACTTTTCGCCAGTCAAGTTAAACAAATGAGCAGATAGCGGATCGTATTCTTCGTCTACTTCAAAGCCGTGGTCTGAGAAATGCATGAAATCGTTCACCAACACCGATTTTATCAGTTCGATGTCGTTGAAAACGAACGTTGGTCTAAGCATCATGAATGTCCCGGCATACCGACGATGTTTGGTGTCGTTGTATATTCTGGCGAATGTTTCGCCGATGCTGGCTTTCCCCGTGAAGACATCCAGCATATTTCCAGTCAGAAATGTGGGCTTAGGTCCATGGACTCCCTTATTGGTCCAATATCGGTACACGTACCAGTTGTATAAATACAGGACGCCGATGAATAGCCCGAAATATAACATCAGATCGTACAGACACCACATGATTGTTTTACTTCACTCTATTATTATTAACAATAAATAAAACACTGCACAATTCTATGAGAATACATTCAATTCTGAATGGAATATTATTTTTAAATGTTCAAATCACATGATGTAAGTATAAATAATACATTAACATGAATCGAATACAAAAATCTGCGAAAGAGCTAAAAAAAGGCCAACATTTTTTTAATTTTTGGAGTTTCACAAATTCCTGGCTTTTTGAAATCGATATTTTTTTTTCAAATCTGTGAAAAAGCTAAAAAAGGTCTCACATTTATTCTTCTTTCAAAATTGGCGAGCAAAAATGCCAATCTGCCAGCGACCTACAATCTCTCAATCCTGAATTTCTCCACGATTTTATGGTGAATGATCAATTCCGGGATTGGAAAATTATAGAATCCTGAAACTCCTGAATTGGATGCCTTAATTCGGACCTCTTTTACTTTTTTTTTTATGCTTAGTAGCTCGCTTAGTAGCTCTTTGACCCTTGCGATTTGTATATGTACACAAAAAAATCAAAAAATAGTCGGAGTCGTAAGTTTTATTTCGACTCTGACTTCCGTAGAAAGAGCCCGATTAATATTTATGTATATTTATATAAATACTTAATGGTGTTCGCGCTACTTATGTTAGCTTTAATAAAATGGGGGCGCAAATCGAAAGTTAACAACCATTGCAAGAAAACTTTGTTTTGAAACCACAAAATGACTCAACACTATGATTTAATATTTGAAAGAAAATGCCGTCCAATAATTTAGGATAAATATCTATTTTTTAATTATCTTGTCAAGCGAATATTTTCTTAGAAACACCATTTAAAAAAAGATCCACTTATAATTATAGTGTCCAGTGACAATTCTTAGTTGAAAGTAGGGCTGTGGAGTCGTTAAGAATGAAGACTACTCCGACTCCGACCTTAGCTTAAAATACGACTTATTAGGCTTATTACAATATCATGCAGTGCCGCCACTTTTGACCCTAGCGATTTCAATACACATTTTTTTAAAGGAATTTTTTTTCGAGTACGACTCCAGTTAAAAAAGTCCGACACCATAGCACTGCAATTAAATGCATTAAATAAAAAAAATTAAATCTTTTTTGTTCGAATTCCACATTATTTATTCAAAGATAATGAACAATTTCGCTCATCGCGAGCATTATCAACCGGTGATATATCAATCCGTGCGATGAGCGAAATCGTGTAATTCAGGAATGCCCAACCCCTTGCCCGACCGATTTCGGTGCATCAAAATTATATCACATAATATATTATGCACTTTTTTTTACCTTACACACAAATACTATATACTATCCTAAATGCACAACCGATTACGACAGAAGCTATACGTAACTGCAGTATTGTATGGACATTGACAACTAGTGGTGATTAAATTATTTTCTTGTTAATGCAATTATTAGCAATTTGCGTACATATGTATGTCCAGTAGCGTTTTTAGTACGTTTCTTTGTACGTCCGAGGACGAAATACAAAGAAGGCCCGCCCCACTTTTCTTGATAGTTCTCAATCATTCAAATCGTATTTAGAAATTGAAAAAATAATAGATGTTTCTCTAACTGTCATATTCAAATTGTGGCTGGTATTTAACCGGTCTAAATTTTAATACAGTTTCAGTCATAATTGGTCTGAATTTATATTACATTTGTCAGAATTTATATTAAACTAGCTGGCCCGACGAACTTCGTACCGCCTCAGAATCAATAAATGTTGTGTTAATTTATTGGATGAGTTAAATTCAGTTTGAATGAATACTCAAAATGAATTAAGTTCAATAAATGTGCAAAATTAAAAATGAAAAGTATTTTAATTACATTGAAATGATGTTATTCACGTGGCACAGTCGATAGATTTAAAAGAATGCAGTGGACCAACGATTTGATTTTGAATTGTGAAGTTGAAATGATCCACATCTTTGTTATTTGCTGCAAGAATTGCTCGTTCACTCAACCAATTATGATGTTTGTGATTAGCAATGATATTCAGGAACACTTTGTTGATTGTCCTTCGATGAGACGAAATTTCAAAAATTCGGCAAAAACGAAATCAATCCATTCGATTCGTCGACAGGAACACGGCCGTTACAGATAGTCAGCAAATGCTTGGAGAAATCTGCGGCAGATGGTCGTTTAGAAATGCAACTCGCATGTTTGTCGTTAGCTGAAGTTTCTTAACATAGCGCCACAGAGTCGATGTTTTAAGTCAAGCGTTTATTTCATCGGCAGCGGTCGATCTTGGAATAACTGGTAGTGTTTGGCGAAAATCGCCAGATAGTAGAATCATTGCGCCTCCAAAACATTTTGAGTCATTGCGCTGATCTTTCATAGTTCGGTTGAGTGCTTCCAATGCGGAGGAAAAATAAGCCACCATTTCCCTCATCAATTGCCTTCATTAAAGTATCGTACACTTTCTGTTGGGGGTTCAACAGTGGTACATTCGTTCGAAGTGATTGGTTCAATGCATCTCGATCATATTCACGTTTACGTTCCGATTCTCGATTGAAAGCGTCGTTCATTCCTCGATCTGGCGACGCATCATGCAGCGCATGAGGTAACACATATCTTCGATCAAAAGCAACGCCTGGTTATGTATCTCCTCATTCACCTCGAGATCGGGATTCCCTGAACTGACGAGAATTCGGTGTAAAGTGTCTTCGGACATGTCATCCTTGTACTTTTTCCACAATTCACGTGGATTCGATGGGAAGCATGTCAAAATAATGATAGCAAATAATGTGCGTATCTGACTTGGAGACGCAGAAACAATTGCTTCAGCGATTGTCATGTCCCAATGAGTTAAGTTTTCAAGCAAATTGAGCTATTGACATGCGGCACGAAATGTTAGGCATACGACGCCATTGACAGTTCGAAATGATTCGAAATGTCGACCCGAAGGGAATTATTGTTTTTTTTCAGATTTTTCATGTTCACAGAACTGAAAGACTCTTAGAAAACCATTCCGAGCACTCTTACTGATTGGTTTAGAAATACTTGGCATAGCTAATACCTCTTTATTTCACTGTATTTTAAATAATAAAATTACATCTTCACAATGTTGACAAACGACTACTTTTGTTTGACAGTAACTGTAAAACAAAGACTGTTGCTAAGAAATGTGTTGGTCTAGGATAAATTTGTTCTCAATGCTTGTCACCAACATAATGACAGGGATCTTTTCAAAATTATTCAAATAATACTTTTTGATAATTTTACGAAAGTTCATTCTAAATTTTCATATTTTTTATATTACGAAATGACATAAATTCTCATTATAACAAAGAACGCAACATTTTCCAAATCTTCAATATTATATTTATGAGATTATCTTTCATTAGAAAAATATATATATATATTTTTGTTTAATGTTCCACACATACTAACAGTTATACAGTCAATCCTGTTTTTATGCGGTAGATGTGTTCCACTAAATATCGCAAAAAAAAATCGCATAAAAAAAACTTGACTTCCATAGAAATAAATAGTGGGGTGCGTTACTTAAATTTTAAAATCCGCATAACTTTGAAACAGCGAGTTAAAATATACACTAAATCGCAAAGTATAAGAAAATTAGGGGAAAACCACGGCGTAAAAATATTAAAAAATAGTCACTGTATGACAATTCTATGTGTGTTTTAAAGCATGTGGTTCTAAATCACTCTTTTTCGGAAGAAATAGTATGCGCATCAATTTCATAAAACTATGGTTGTTTTCTAACAATAAAATTAGTGATCAGAGTTTGTTCAGATTTTTTTTTCGATAATTAATTGTTTATGCAGTTTGTTATACCCATATATTTTAAAGTTATCGTTGAAACTTGAATGCGCGATCAGAATTTGAATCATTTAGAAAGAAATGATCTTCTAATTTACTGAAAAGTTGGATACCTTCTTCAATTATTTTCGCACTGAAGGAACTGGAATTTCTTTCAGTTCGTCATTATTTTCTTGTTTTTTGTCAATAATTAAATTTAAATTATGAACATCTTCGTCACTTATAGCTTTATCTGTAAGTAATTCGTCGATATAATTTTCGCTAAAGGTATCAAACCTTTCTTCGCCAAGTTCAGGTGCTAAAGTAATCATTTCAGCTGATATTACCGATGCTTCAATGGTTTCATGGACTGTAACACACCTAGTTAAGTGGACTTAATTCAGCGATGGCAGATGCAACATGATGTAAACAGTCCGAAATCGTATTTTTTTTTCAAATGTCTGTTGTGTCTATGATTCTCTCTACTCTATCCAAAATACAACAATATATGCTCTCGATGTAATATTTAACATTTTTATATATCGTAAAATATGGTACATTTAAAAAAATGCATTTCTAAAAAACCGCGTTACTTCGAAATCGCATAAAAAAAACCGCATAAAAACAGGATTGACTGTATATAGGGATCAAAAATAAAATAATGATTTGATATTATTTTATAACAATTTAATATTCTTGAAAAGAATACTTATTTTTTTTACATACCTTCTGATTTTATGTACTTTCATTCGTCTTTTCACATTTCAGTATATATTTTAGCGACGGTGATGAACATGAGACATAAATTCCTAAAAGTTTTTTTTTTAAATGGATATTGAAGATTTAGTTTCGATTTAGTTCAAAGTTGGCATTTCTAACTTGACTAACAAAATGCCTCAAATGAGGTAACACATGTCTTCGATCTAAATAAAAGCCTGGTTATTTATCTCATCATTCACCTCGAGATTGGGATTCTCCGACCTGACACGAATTCATGTCCCAATAAGTATCATTTTCAAGCAAATTGAGCTGTTGACATGCAAGTAGAAAGAAGCATTCGTCATTTTTCGGATGAACTGTGTAGATGCGACCAAGAGCATCAATAGTCATTCGGGTGATCAGGAACCGCATCGCTTTGCTTTTGACGTTAAAATTTCTTTGATATAGCGTTCCAAGTGTAATAACGTGTCGTCTCAGAGTAAAGCAACGTTCGTGCAAAATATTGTTGTCAAAAATTTATCATACCTAATTATAAACATAACCTTATTTCAATATTATCCGATTTTCTTTCGTTTTCATTTCATATCATCGATTTCTTTTATTCTAATCCATATTCTAAATTTAATTTTTTTTATAATTAAGTCGTACGCAAAAGAAGCAAAAACAAACAAATATAGAAAACAGTGCGATCTGGTGGATTTTTCTTAAACCAGCTTACGACATTTTATCGTTTGAAGCTCGTTCGTCATTTAAAAATCTTATTTTGTATGAAGATATTAATTTTCTTTATAATTTCTTTTCCGTGATATTTTTCCGATGTTTTAATGCTTATTCTGCTATTCTAGGTAAATAAGAATTTTATAAATCAAATATCATTGAAATCCTTGCAGTAATTCTCGAGATATACGTGGTGTAAATAACCCCACTTTGTTTTATATATATAGATGGTCATAATATATCGGTCAGTGTTCAGAGGGCAGAATAAATAATTATTGGTCAGAATTTATATTAAATGGTCATAATATAAATGAAATTAAAAATAACCTAACCTAATCTAACCTAAACTAACCAAAATGGTTATAAAAATCTAACAGTATAATATTTTTATTCAGGTCAAAGTTTGTTTGAATTCTGACCAAAAATTGATTTAAGCTCTGATCATTTAATTTGTTCCCTTTTATTATGCTTAGCTACGCATTCAGAGCGATGAATAAGATTTATATTGTATGAAATAAGCGTGTATGTGTATGTTTTATTTTAATTATGTATAAACTCACTGAGACAAGGTTAGTCATTTTAATTTCCTATAATTTGATGTTATTATTAAAAATGACTTCCCTAACAATACTAATGTTTTGTGTAATTTACTTATTAATTCTTCATTATTATCTTTTTTACACAATTTTCTTAGCTGTAACATTATTCTTTAATTTAATTTAATCACTTTTATACGGTGTTTTTGGAACTATCTACCGTGTAAAAAAAGAGTTGAATATACTCAATATAACAAATTACGTATGCCTTGCATTTTCGTTTGCTCGAGGGCTCCATTTTTTTTGCTACGCCACTGCATGTTTAACAATGAAATAAGATTACACAGACTTTGAAATGTACTAAAACAGTGGTTAATAATAATAAATTAACGATAGCCTAAATAAATTAACAGATAACGGAGAACTCTTTGTGTTATTGACATATTGTATGTGCACTTTGTATGTCACTTTATGTTCCGGTTACGATACGGCCGGGAATCGCATGAATAATTAAGACACAAAAGTTAAGTGCTGACTTAACCCTCCAAGGGCGAGCGTGACCATATGGTCACAGTAAACACCGTTGTCTTTTTATCTCACTATTCATCCTTTTTCTACCTGAATATCGTTGCTTTCACTCATATTTGGTTAAGAAGGGTACAGACTTGAGTTAGTCATCAGCCGCGGGGACAGAAACGGCCACCAAAAGCACATGCAATTTATTTAAATTTCCGTTTTTTTTAATAGACTTTTTGAAACTGTTAGTTATTTTTTTTATCAAAATATCAAATTATTTACAGTTATTTTGCTAATAAATTTGTATTGAAATTATGTTGATCTAAAGAGGTCAAATTCTAAATATTTTTAAAAATTTCACGTTTAGCTACATATATTTCAACCCCGAATGTTTGCGTGCCCATACGGATAGGCTCGTCCGTACACAATATTACACGGTAATAAAAGAATAAGCATGACCATATAGTCATGCAGGGTTTCTATAAAACGACTTGGCTTTTTTTTTTTTAATTTTGGAATAAAAGTTATCCGTGATTTCAATATGGCTAATAAATATTTTTTTTATCGAAAAAAGCTCTCGTCTCTGGAGGGTTAAGTAGACTCTTTTTTATGAGTGATGATTAGAGATCAATGTTTCCTCTTAGCTGCGTAAGAGTTCGAAAGCCCCCGCGCACTCCAATTTCAAAATTCAAAATATTTTTTAAAATTAGAATTAATCTTATTGACTAAAATAAATTGGAAATTGAACATTCAAATAGAAATAAATTTCTATCTTTTATCAGAGTATGAATTTGATGTAAATAGAGTATATGACAAAGCAGTGCTCCGCAACCTTTTATCTTCCACGGCACACCAACGTGTTCTTCAAAATTTCGCGGCACACCACGAGTAAAAATATGCATAATATACAGAAATTACATTAGTTTGTGTTTATATATATGATTCTTTCTTCTTCTTTGGCCATGTTCGCTCCCTATGTGGAGCATATGGCCGCCACGCGGCACCTCCATGTTTCCCTGTCTCCTGCCAATTGCTTTGCTTCCTCCCATGACATGCCAGCATCCCTCAGTTCCGCCGAGTACATCCTATGGATAGTACCCGAATTAACACTAGTAAGACCAATGTGATGTGTAACCAAACCTGTCATGACTCTGATAGGACCCTTACTAGCGCGGGACAGATCATCGAGAGGGTTGACAGCTTCAGATACCTCGGCGTACTTATCCCCGAAGACGGTAGTACAAAAAAGGAGCTCGCCATTCGTTTAGGAATGGCTGGAGCAACATTCAACTCAATGCGGACTGTCTGGGACACACAGCTGTACTCGATTAAAACCAAATGCCACTTGTTCAACGCTTGCATTCTGACGGTACTGCTTTACGGTTGCGAATCATGGCACCTGACGAAGACTCAGAAAAACCGTATACTGAGCTTCGAGAACAGATGCTTGCGTCGGATAATGGGGGTTAGGTGGTTTGATATATATGATACATACCACAAAAGAACCATATGGATATTTTATTACCATGTTCACTACCAATGTAGAGCACATGTACTCCTAATGGAGTATATATAATACCCGTAAGTTTAAATTAAAAAACATTTATTGAATACAACGAATTGTTAATTCTACTACCCTGGTTATCATAAGCTCATTATTAGCTGTTCCAAATGTTAAAAACGGTCAAAACACTTATGTTTAAGATGTGGGTACATGCTTAGAAAATTTTGTAATGATATTTATAAAGAAATAATTCATCTGTACTCTTAAATGACATTTTAAAATATAAAACTGAATTTTCGCAAGGTGCGCGAAATATTCTTGCGCAGACTGTACATATAACCAATCTTTCAACCAAAAAATAATTATTTCTGCTTCTCTATGATATTGTCTTAGTAGAATATTTTGTAGTATCGATCAAACTATTTGTATTTTTTCGTTTATTAGAGATTCGCGCCACGGCACACCGGTTGCGGAGCACTGTGATAAAGGATTAGATGTAAGAAACAAAGAAAAAACCTAGGAAAGAGTTCTGTTATTTTTTATGTTTTATGTAATACACTTATTAGTAAAAACTGATTAAAAAATTACCATGACAATATTCAAGAAAAATTTTGACAGTATTTTTGCTCGGTATGCCCGAAAAGTAGTTCGTTATAATAGTAAATAAATGTATGGAGAAAACTATAAATTAAAATGTCAACGAATGTTTCCTCATTACATGCGAGATCTCGCTATTTTAGTGATCGTAATAACCGAGTTCGACTGTAATTTTGTCTGATTGAGAAATCATGCATTAGGGCAGGGTTTCCCAAACTTGTTGTGCAATGGAACACTTCGCAAATCTGGAAATGTTACTGGAACACAGCTTATTTTTTAGGTCGGGTAATTTATAGCAGTAAAAATATATGTTATTAAATCACTTTTTAATATTATGACTGATAGTACAGTACACAGTACTATCAGTCGTAATATTATTACCATTAATGATACGATTCTTAACCTTATCGCAAAGGTCTTCTTTTAATACGATATTTACCGATGGTGGCAATTTCCCGTTAATTAATAAGGCCGACCGAAAATGGACTGGATTATAAAAGCAAAATAATTTTTTATATTTTTTTTTGGAAAAAAAAGTAAGGGCACTATTTTAAACTCTACCTAGGGGAGGTATATAGCCTAGGAACGTCACTGTTAAAACTCAATTGCGTTTAGGGTATTCAATGTTAATTTTGGTTGGGAAGTATTAAAAAATCTTTATTGAATTACGTTAAAAAACTAGGTGACCATTTTGATCAAATATATCATAGATTGACAACTTATATATAATGATCAAATTTTTCACTCAAATACTGACAAATTAAATGCTCGCTAATATATTTTTTTAATGTTGTTCGTTTGAAATATGTTCACTTTGTCCTCTTCTTCAATTTTAACCAAACTCCGCCTTCAGCCACCATCAAAACGGATTTTTTCTCAAACATCATTGGAATGCTGGTCTTCTCACAAGCTGACAGTTCATATTTCGATAGCACTGACACCAACCCAAGCTTGGTTTGCATAAGCCCAAATCTGCTTCCTGGTGAATGAAACAAAATAATTAATAAAAAAAAAACAATATTTTTGCAACTCTAGCTACATTCATATTTTTTTTGTGTTCGAGGAACCGAGGCAGTTAAAGTAATTAAATGATAAAAGTTGTATAAATTCATCAAATAAAATAACAAACGGTCAGTATCTTGGTAAGGTTAGGTTAGGTTGGGTTAAATAAACTATTACATACTGTAGTTATGTCAATTATATTTATCCTCTATTATTGGCAATTGGTTTTTTTAAACTAGTAAGTACACGCATGGAACGAAGCTATAATTGCTGACCATTTTTAAAATATATCGTTTTATGATTGTCAACTTTACTTTATTTGTCTACTCTTCTACTCAAAATTTTAATTACATATTGACCAAATACATGCCGACAAAAATGATATTTTATATTTATATATATTTTGGTAATTGTTCATTTGATATATGGCTGTTTTGACTTCTTTTTTTGAAATTTAAGCCATAATCCACTTCAAGTCATCACTAAAACAGATGATTTGTTATACACCATTAGACCACTGGTCTTCTCGCAAACTGGAAGTTCATATTTTGATAGCACTGAACGAATAATTAATTTGCTTAATTTGCATAAATCCAAATTTGCTTTCCGGTGAAACAAAAACAAAATGTTCATTAAACTTTTGCACTAGCTTTAGTAATGTTGATATGATAAATAATTGTGTGCTCGAGTTATTGAAGCAGTTGATAAAATAAAGTCTTATTGTAAGATTCTCACATATATCAATTTGGGTCCAAGTTTTGACAAGATAAAGGAAAACTAATAGTAATGTGCTCGTGATGTATTTTCTTTTATACTCGATCTTGAATGACTGATAAAGTCTTTTTGCGTTTTTTGAAATTTAGCATAATATGTATTGAATTTCTGGCTGGGCTGGCCCTGTCAAAATATATTTAAATATATTAAAAAATATATATATTTATTGTTTGTCCCTGCAGTGGCTAGATCTTGTCTTGATCACGCGCCAAAGCTGTGATGTACTTTATATTAATAACAAATACAAATGATATTGATTTCTCAGCGGAATTTATAAATATTAATACGATATGCGGCAACTATTCATCTTTCTTAGGTATATGAGTTCATTTATAATATTTTGTTATTTACAAATATATGTTTTGTATATTTAAATAAATATCTTCATTTATAAAAAATATTTTTGTGAATTACGAATTTTAATAAAAATTGATACCTACTTTCATATTATGACAAAATAAATTATGGTTGAAGACATCTATTAAATAGTTACATATCCAATTAATATTACAATAATGTTATGTATACTCGACTTCATGTCATAGAGTACTATGTTAATACTCTATGACATACTATAATTGCAACAATAACCTTTCAACGCCCAAAACCGATATCCTACTCCTTCCCAGTCAGTTCAAATCAAAGTTCAAATCGAACGGTCGTCAAACCCAGTAGAGACCTCTTGATACTCACGTTGATATTATTCGATTATAAGATTAGTAATTTATTTAAAAGTGTACAATTATGATATATGGAATAAAAGTTGAACCAACATATAAAAGTGTTTCAGTAAAAATTATAATCCATAACCATAATATATACAAGAACTTAATCATGCGTTATTCTGTACAATAAGTTAACAATTATTATGTTTATACAGTGGCGGTTCTAGGTACTGGGCTAGGTGGGCTAAGCCCGACCTGCATTTTTCACCCAAAACTTTAGATGGCTGAATAAAAATGAACAGCAATTCGGCCGCTGAACAAAATAAATACATTTGTAAGCGTAACTAACCTTTCCCAAATGAATATAATATCTTTGTTTTAATTTTCCTCTGTCAATAAAAAACAATGTTACGTCTACCTACAATCGTATTCTCGATTGTGTTTTGTATTACAATTTTAAACTGAGCCGGCATAAAAAAAAAATAATAACCCTATAAATACTTCATAAAGAACAGATAACGTCACGTCAGCCTGGCAACACCACTCAGGGGCTACAGATGTCTAGCCCGTAACCACAGACAATATTTCTTTATACTGGGGCGCAATCAAGTACGATTAGATTTTTTTTGTATTTGTAGGTACGGAAACGTCGTCAATCACAAAAGATTGTGTTTCAATCTGTCAAGCTTCTGTTGATCGTTGGGGGCTAAACAGAATCTGCCCATTACGCATACTTATGCATTGAAACACAAAACCAATATCGTTGTATTGTATGAAAGTGACAGGTATTGACTTTCAGTGTGACAGTTCTGTATTGCTTTTAGTAGGTACTTGTTATTTCACTTTGAAAGAGACGAATTTAAGGATTCCGTATTCTATTATTTCTTAGTTACATTAGCATTGATTTTATTATATAATAATTTATGCATTGCAGTAGTGTCGTAGTATTTGTTAATTTGCTTGTAGATTAATGTATAAAGTGAAGTGGAAATATGCTTTTCTCTAGCCCACCCAAGATTTTAGGTCAGGAACCGCCACTGTGTATATACATACATACTTAGTGTCGACTGTGATGTCGCTCGTTTGTTAACACTATATTCCATGGAATATAGGAATTTTCAAGAAAATCCCTTATTAATTATCCTCGGTACCAGCAGTGACGTTTCTAGACTATATACCGCCCCTATGCATAATTTAAAATAGCGCCTTTACTATTGCCATCGGTAAATGTCATATTCAAAGAAGATTTTGTTTGTTTACCCATCGGTCATAATCTATATATTAATACTCGATAATGTCCGTCCGTCTGAATGATTGTCCGCGATATCCCCTCCCCCTGCCCCTTCCCCCTCCCTTCTCAAAGCTCCGCTGACGCAATATTTTTATTCATACTAAAGACATATTTTCCCAATACACTGTTTATTATTTGACGATACAAATCGCTGAAAAAAATTCATACAAAAAAACGCCGCGACCGTGGATCGAACACAGAACTCTGGATTACCAGTCGAGCTCTCTATCAACTGAGCTAACGTCATAAATATCAAGGCGATAAAAATACATTATATAAATCAAGCATTTGAAAATGGAACGATATTTGTGATTCACAAACTGACTTCGATTGTTTTTATTCAAGATTGTGACGTCTGTCAAATATGAATGTGGTATATTTTACATAATATAGTTTCGACAGTTAAATGCAAATATTCCATGTGTGTCACATGCTGACGGCTATTAAATATTTTACTTTTTAACAGAGGGTATTTAGAATTTATCCCGATAATTTAAAAGTTTTGTATCTTTTGTTTTAAATAACGAGTAAACGAGTCTATGCTTTGGACAAGGTAAATTTATGCTCAAATAGTAATATAAATAAAGTAAGCGAAATAGTTTGATAGATTGGGGTCAACGAGATTAAAATACGGCAAAGTGAGCCAAGTTAGGATGATGGGAAAAAGTGAACTGAACCCACCCTTTTTATTGCATAATTTCAATCATTTTTTCTCTAAAATACATTGTTTATGCTTTCGATGGATTCGTCGGTATCTTTGTGGAAGTTCATTTGAATATAAAATAAAAAATAACTTAGATTATTCCACGTATTGTGCTACAAACTGTGACACGTGTTTCGCCTCTTTCAGAGGCATCCTCAGACAGACTTACTTTTACTTACTGAAAGTAAGTCTGTCTGAGGATGCCTCTGAAATAGGCGAAACACGTGTCACAGTTTGTAGCACAATACGTGGAATAATCTAAGTTATTTTGTATTACTTTTTTATGCTTATTTATTGAAAAAACTTTCACATAAAATTAAAAGTTGATGACAGTTCCCACAAAAATTAATTGAAAACGTAATTGCACTTAAAAGTCAAATGGAAAAGTTTCACCATTTTTATGTTTGGTTCCCTTAAAGACTCATATATTCCTAAAAATAAGCTCCGTTTGGTGAATTAGTGAAGTTAATTTATTCTGATTAATTTGATAAATATGCATTTGATTGTAACATGGAAAATTGATAATTTTGTTTTGATAAAATGTGCAATTAATTTATACCATTTTGCATGTGAAAAATGATTATTAGCAAACTTAAACATTATTTCAAAAATTAAGTAATTTACAATTTAAAACTGCAGGGCTGTCGATATATGCGCCGAGGTCGATTTATGCTACTATGAAAAATGATTGTTAGCAAACTTGAACATTATTCCAAAGATTTAATATTTTACGAAATTTTTGTCACTACGAAAAAAATTGTCAGCAAACTTAAACATTATTCCAAAAATTAGGTAATTTACGAGGTATATTTCTGCTAATAGGAAAACTAATTGTTAGCAAACTCAACATTATTCCAAAAATTAAATAACTTACAATTTAAATACTACAGGGCATGCTGTCGATATATGGCCCGAGATATATTTATTTTATTTTTAGAATTTCTGGCTTATTCAATAAATAGGTTTGTAATTTTCTGACTTCTTAAAAATGCAACAAAAATCCCCCCGTTGAGGTCAACGGGCTTACAGCTAGTATTATGTTATTACCATTGAAAAGATATTTTTCGACATTTTTGTGGCCATTTGCTGCTCTCTTGGACTTGCCGCCCTGGGCAACTGCCTACTCGTCTATGTTTACGTAATGTCCCTGTGCACCAAGCTAACTAAATTTACTATAAATCGGAAAGGGGATCATCTAGCAAGCTAAGATTAGACACAATCGTATGGATTTGTTAAGCACAACAATTTGTGTAAATTTCTTGATAGCTTAATATTTGCCAAGGTTCATATTTGAAAACTTTTCGAGTGAAGCATTTTTTTTAGTTGGCTTAAAATATTACCTATGCAAATTCTTGGACCTTCTCCGAAAGGTAAATACGAAAAGTGAGCACAGTTTTGGTTTTTTCAGATGGAACCTTGGCGACGAGATGTTAAAAAAACAATATTAACAATAAATTTTACTTTTTAGAGATTTAAATAAATGCGTATTAGTCATATATCTTCACAACCAGCTTATGTCGTAAACGAATTTCAAAATATTTGACGGAATAGCATTAGCTGTACTTAGACCCTTTTTTATTTTTACTTAATATTTTTTGTTTATTTACTGACTGAAAGATGATTCATTTGTTAAATAAAATTGCACATAGCTAGGGTAAACTAATATTTAGATACAATTGTGATAATTCGTGTAAATTTCATGACGCCAGGGCTCACACATGAAACTTTTTGAGTGATGCAAAAACAAATTTAATTCCAACAAGTAATAATTACCTATGCAAATTCTTGGACCTTCTCCGAAAGGTAAATACGAAAAGTGATGCCTTGCAGCTTTGTTCTCTGGCGTGAATCTCTCAGGGTCGAATTTGTCGGGTTCGGGGAAAAATTCTGAATCTCTCTGGATGCCAAGAATCGGTATCATGACCGGAGTATCTTTTTCGATAATAATGTCGGTGTCAGGAATTGTGTAGTTCTTTGTGCACACTCGGAATAATAGAGGAAGAGGTGGATATTTCCTCAATGTTTCTGTGAAAAAATAAACAAAAAAACGTGAATCATCGAATGTAACTGTTATTATAAAAGATTCTTTGAAAACAAAACTCAAGAATAAATTCCCGAGAATAAATTCTCGATTTCCGGGACATATGAAAAAACAACCATATTGACATTAAGACAGACTTGCTAGTTTTTTTTAATGAAATTTGTACAGAGCATATTTTATTAATTCAAAACAAATATAGTTAAAGAATTTTTATACTTTGAGAATTTCTTTACATTTCGAAAAGCAATTAATTAGATGACTGCCACAGACGAGATATCCCGTAAATTTTTTCGTGATCAACACGCTAGAGACGATCTTTCTCGTCTATAATTAATTAAATTATTAATTGAAAATTAAAGCCGGTTTGTTAGGTACAAATTTCCTCTTTTTTACGGCAGCCAAAAGGCATTGTTCGTACGTGTGACATATTTTTTTTTTTGCAATAATAACCATAAGATTGCTGACCTAATGTATTATTTTTCGAAAGAATTGTTCTTGTCAAAAAAAACAAACGAATCCCTTGAATAAAGGGCAGTAAAAATATTTTCACCTTTTGCAATATTTAACATTAAAAAATAAGTTTGCATGAGTTTTGAGTTACGAACAGTGTTTACAAATTATGGTCGAAAGATAAAAATCGAAAAATTTGTATCACGAACTTAATTATGCAGTTGCTTTTCTTAATACTGGTTAGTCAATTGAATGATAAACTTCATAATATGGACCCACAACTTCTGAATGAAAAAAACAAAAAGTTTTCGAAAGTTCACTCCTTGCTTTAATTATTTATAGCCTACTTTATAATGGATACAAATCAATCTTAATTAAGTATGGAAAAAAAACTAAATAAATAAACAAAAAAAAAATACTAAATTCCGTACATACAAATATTTTTTTACAAAAATTACTACAGTGCTATTGTCTAGGAACGCGAAATATCCCGAGACATGACATTTTCATGTCTCGTGTCCTGGGACTTCAAAAAAGCCAAGACTTCAGAATCCCCAGTTATTTAACAAAATATTTTATTGTTGAACTTGTTATGGGATTCAATAATTATATTAATTATAATCATATTACAACTGGGACATTGTTTTCATTTCTTGCATGAGCTGTGGGTAGCTCGTGAATGTCACGGTGGCGATCGCTGAACATATATATTAATGATACAGGATAATTCTTACCTTCAATAACTCTACTAAGGTACGTCAACTCTCCAAGAGCATCGTAGGTAATTTTGTTGTTATGCCTTGCAAGTACTTCGTCGATTTCTTCTCTCACTTTATCCTGGATATCTGGATTCAATGATAATTCGTAAAGTGCAAAGCCCGCTGTCGACGATGACGTCTCGAAGCCAGCGACGAAGAATACGAATACTTGAGCAGCAACCTGCATCGTCGTGAGCCTGGTTCCATCATCAACAGTATTTTTCTTGGTTCCTGCAAACAAATAATTAATCTTTTTTTACTTTTACAACAGATTTAGTTTTTTCTACATGTCTGGCATATGAAATTAATGTAAAAAGCAAAAAAATTAAAGCAGCTTCTCATATAACGGTCCAATTAAAAATTAAGAAGATATTAAAAAATAATATACAGTTGGTCTACAAATAGGGACGCCAGGCGTCCAGGTTTGTCCCGATTTCAAGCATCTCGTTCTAGAGTCTCGAAAGGACCTTTCGAGACAACCGAACATCTCGGTTTTATATAAATGACATTTTTACTGTTAATCGTAAGTAAAATATAAATAATATGAGTGAAATATATGAAAATGGGTGATTTCTATAATTAATAATTTAAGGTTTCTCAGAATTCAGTCGAGATCTTAAAATATTAATACATAATGAGTGGGTGAGTTTTGACGAATACATTTTTTTGTGTATTAAAGAAGAGTTTGTCGGAGCTTACTCAGTTGACTTCCTTGTCATTTTTTTCTAGTGGTTTTAATATTAAATTGTATTTGGTTTTTTTTTCTTCATTGTAAAAGTTTTAAATTAATAATTTGCCAATCTTATACAATGTTAATTTCATAAGTAAATAAATAATTGAAAGGTTTATAAATTTTGGGACCATTTAATATTGGTACAATTTTTACGCAGATTTGAACTATTTTTTATAAGCTCAAAAGTTTATTTTGACTAATTTTCAGTAACATCTAAGGCAAACTAAAATGCCCTTAATGAATTTGCCGCGTCTAATAGAAAGGTAATTGAATCTAATAGATAAAAACTTTTATTTTTAACTTCACTTTATTATTGTATTTATTATTCTGCACGCTGTATTGTATGCAACCAAGTCTTGAGAAATTTCTTTTCGGGACATCCCTGGCAAATCTTTGAACACGACTGACGTTGTTACGCTACAGAATACACCTTATAAGAAGAGTGTAAAGCCGTAGAGGGTGGTTGTGGGTAAAACGTTGAATACCCTAGGAAATTAAAAAAAATCAATAACAAAATACCGACACCCTAAAATGTAATTCTCTCAAGAAATTTTACGTTTTTTGTTTCTGGTTGACGCCGGTCTGCGAAATATTTTTTCAATTTTTACCGGTGCAGATGTAAAAACGTCGAAGAATACTAAAAGATTCGACAGTTTAACAAAAGTATATTAATTCGTAAGATTATGAATTTGTTCAAATGTCAACGATATTTCACGTGTCTCTATTTCTTCTCTGTAATATTTTTTCGAATATTTTTTAGTATCGAATAATTTTTCACCATCATTTCACTGGGCATATTTTTTTTCCTACATCTTCATTGAAGAGGCTCCGTGACTATCCTCAGAATTTTCAAAAGCAAATTATCGTATTTTGTAATCGGGTCACTAGTCATAAACTAAAATCATGCGAAAAAAATGGTTCATGAATTATCGCATAACTGTACATTTGTTATACAAAATAATTTTAATATGTTTAGTTAAACACTTCTTATATTTTCTATTATTTTTAGGAAACGCCGCCCCTAAAAAGTTATGTTTAATCAGTAAGTCATAAAGCACAAACTAGACGGAGGAAAACATGGTATTAGATTTGAGGAATATAGCTTGCATTGGTTCGGTATTAAAAACGATTTGTACTTGTTTTTACTTCCGAATAATAAAAAAATACCGCCTCCATAAAAGGAAATTTTGTCATTGAGAGTCACATAGCACAAATAGGTGGAAGAAAACATTGTGAAAGAGATACAGCTTTCAAAGTTTCTGTATACATATCAATCTTTATTTCCTGATGGTCAAACTCTTTATTTAGGAAATGCCGTCCCAAAAAATGCGGTTCGCCCACTTGCTACGCCACTGTTTTGGCACTCTGCAAATTGGATATTTGTCATAACCAAAACTATTCCATATCATATAATATTATTATGTTTAGCAATTGATTACTGTATGTATATGATTAATAATACAGTATAACTTTGATATAACGGAATATTTGATGACATGTGAAAATTGTTATAAACATCTTATTTTAAACATTTTAAAATAAAGTAGTGTCACAGGTCACTAGTTGTACACAATGTTCTGCGCACGCTAATCATATCGACTGTAGAAAGGAAAAAGTATCGCACACGTATCAAAATTTTACAGGAGGCACAAAAAGCGTGTTTTGATAATTTTGGGCCATATACAAATTATGAAATATACACAACCTTGAAATGCACGGAGACTTCTAAACTGGCGTTTTATTGACATAATCTAATACTAATTAAAGAAATTGCTTAGGAAAAACCGTTATTTCAGTATTTTTTCATGGTTTTCATTTTTTACAAGATCATCTTTCCAAACTTAAAAACTAAATTTAGATACTAGTTCGAAATTTGCAGCATACATCCTTTTTATAGAACGTGTATCAAGTATCGTGTATCGTGTATCGTGTATCAAGTATTAGTACATTGTGATTATCGAAAAAAAGCTGTTTTGAAAAAACTGTGGGTTATGTCCTTTTTCCTTTCCAAAGTCGATATCGTACCTCTCTCACTCTAATTTGAGCCAGACGATATCCAGAGTAGGGAATCCAACCCCGAACCGAAATGTTGATATCGGGATTTCAGAATTAAAATTTTAATAGTTATGCATTTAGGCGGGTTTTTTGATGCCTTAGATACGATGCGTTCTTTTTAACTCTTGCGGCTCGGAGACTAGAAAAATACTTCTCTGCCGATGAGGGGTAGTTTAGGAACCCCAGTGGTTTCCTCATTATTGGCCTTATTATAATAAATTTAAAAGAAAATAGTCTAAGGGCTCTAAAATATCTCTCTGCATCATTCCTCATACATTTTTTTTACAAAAATCCGTGTTTTTTAAATAAATAATCATATTTTAAGTTTCGCGTAAAAAATACGTCATTCGAGTACAAATATGTATTTGCAACTGACGCGTTCAGCCTAGTTATCTTACGAACGATCGCTGATAAGCGGGCGCTTATCTCGTTATCGCATCGCGTTATCGCGTATTTATATAAACTACAAAAGGTCCAAAAAACTATGATATAAGAATACCTTAATTATAAACATTGTATTACCCATATTAAAATAGATATTTAAGAAAATGTGGGTATTGGGGTCGCATTTCTTGAGCTTAGAACCGGAAAAGTTAAAACGATAATATCGAAACATAAATCATCAAAACCTGTACCGTTATAAAAATATGTTATGTTTCGTAAACAAGGAAAATCAGATTTATTTTTACCTGGAGTGTCGTCATCGACCTCGCCATTATTTTTCAGCTGTATCAGGAGTTGAAGAAAGTCGTTTCGCACTATATTATTCTTCTCCCGATATTCTATCGTATTCTTGACTGTATTGTAGAAAAAATCGTCTACTTCCTTTCCCGTTATACTGCCTCCGTACAATTCCATTAAATTGGGTGTCATGAACAGCATTAACTCTTGAATTGTCTTGATTAAAGTATTATCAAATATCTTCTTCCCCATTCTTCTAAATTCTGCATCGGGGTTTTTAAAACTGTTGCACTCTATCCCAAAAGCGCACGATCCTATAATGTCCGTATTTAATTTGGCTAAAATTTCCTTCACATCTATTACAGGGTTTTTTAGAACATCGTCTTCCAAGAACAATTGCATTTCTTCAGCACACTGAGCAACAATATCGAACATTCCTTTTATTTTGTTTGTCGTAAATGTGGGACTTAATTTTTGTCTCAGATTCTTCCACTTTTCTCCAGTTATATTGAACAAGTGTGACGATATCGGATTTTTAGTTTCATCGAGTGGACAGTTGTGATCAGAAAAATGAACAAAATCTTTAATCAACATTGCCTTTATTAGTTCAATATCGTTCACTACGAACACGGGTTTGTATAACATAAACACTCCAGCGAAACGTAAATGTTTTGAGTTGTAATATACCGCGGTAAATAAGTCTCCCAAGTTTTCTCCGCCTATCAAAATCTTCCCCATATTTCCAACCACGAACGTCGGTTTAGGTCCTTGGATTCCTTTCTTAGTCCAGTATGTGAAGACATTATGATACCATAAGTAAAAGCACCCAAGAATAAATCCAAAACACAGCAACAGGTCCCACCAAAATGATATCAGTATCATTTTCACAAATTTTTACATATATTTAGTTAAGCCAATAAGCTTTGCTTTTTCTTCTCCCTTTAAAGTATAGTACTTATCTAAATATTCATTTGCCTGTAACGAATATTTATTTTTAGTATAAAACTGTGAAATATGAAAATCTATTCTATCGAAATGGTGATATAATCTATATGGCTTAGGTGGTTTTGTATATGAAACATAAAAGAAAAAAAAATGAAATATTAAAATTATGTTTAGTGTGCCCATAACAGGGCAGTAGGATCGGGTGAAAAAAGGATGACTCCAACTCTGAATTGTTTACTTTTAGGGTGTTCATTGTCAATACTTGGTGGAAAGGCATTATATTAATGAAAACAAAATATTCCTTTGTACTTTATTTCACTTTATTTAATAGGACCGGTTTCGCTCATTGCGAGCATTGTCAACTAATAAGAAATATAATTTAACAATGCTATTTATACAAAAATGAAAAGTTGTATACAACAATTGGCATTGAAAAGAAATTACCAATTACATTATAAGTGATTCTAAAATAACACAAAATTAAAATGTTTAACACATCTAACATATAATTAAAAAGTCATCCCAGATTAATAAATTTAGAGTGGTGATTGAAAGTAATTACAAACATAATTAAAATTTGGGAAATTTTTGACAGTGATAAAATGCTTCAAAGAAATATATCAATTCTAAAAAAAGAAATATATATATATATTTTTAATTAAAATTTTTAATTTTGTGTTATTTTATAATCACTTTCAATGTAATTGGTAATTTCTTTTCAACTTTATTTATATCGCATTGATGTCAAAGATCACAATATCGGGCACATTTTATAAATAAATATTTTTGTGCCGGTAAAAAAATATTCAAAATGTAATCTATATTATTAGGCATATCGCAAAAAAATATTTAATTTTATGCCCCAAAATATACACACCCGAATATATAATACAACAATTCAGGGTTATAAAGCAAAGTTAGATTTCTATCACAGAAGTGGGTTTGAAGAAAATGTCAACAACGAAAAAAAACCAATTAAATTTATATTAACTATACCTTTCCTTTTGTACATATCAATAAGCTCAAAATGTTTTTATTTCAAAAACTGTACTGTGTCAGTTCAAGTGCATTCGTGCACTTGACAAAACCAGAAGATGCCGAAAGGTAAAACCCGGGTCGTTATCAACATAATTTATGGAAATTTACAGAATAAAAAATAATCCAAATTTGACATGTACTGTGTGTAAAAGATAAATGGAACATTTCTGGTAAAATTTTGAACACGACTAACGTTGTTACGCTACGGAATACACCCTATAAGAAGAGTGTGAAACCGTAGCGGGTGGTGGTGGGTACAACGTTGAGTACCTTAGGGAATTAAAAAAAAAAAAACTTTATGGAAAAAAATATTAGCTCGAGAAAAAAGTCAATAAGTTTGGATATTTATACAATGGTATATATAAATGAGTGTTTCCAAAACTCTAATAATTTCATATAGTATAATTTCATTAAAAAAATAATAATTACGTTGTAATAGTATTACAATTGTATCATGTCAAACCACCAGTTTGTCAGCTTTTGAAACTGTATACGTATTTTAAAATATACAGTAACTATAAAATCTTGGTTGCAAAATATATCACTGTGGAGTCGGACTACTTTGTCTCGGGTCAGACTAGAAAAAAAATCTAAAAACTTCAAAGCTTTTACAAAAATGTGTATTCAAATCGTTATGGTCAAAGGTGACACCACTGCATGTAACTTATTCTAAGAAAATTGTGTTTAAAGTTGTGTTTTAAGCTAAGGTTGGATTCGGAGTCGCCATATTTTTTAACGACTCCACAACCCTGAAATAAATACGTTTATTTTTATATATAAATAATTTTATTTTTTTATTTGGGAATGAAATTTTCTCATATCATAATCTCGATAGAAAAATTATATTTAGCTTTCACTATTTTTTATCACTTGGCACTTTATTTCTTATAAATCAAAATACACAAGCACGAAATAGTTACAATATCCTAAGCGATGGTTAACCATAAATACACGACCGATGGTGATAGACGCAATACGTAACTGTTAAGTGGTGATTTTTTTTATCATACCAATTATTAGCGATTAGTGTTGGTATGCGTAGCCAGACTCTTGAAAATAAAACGGCGCATTCATTAGGGAACAAATTGTTTCTAATCATGACCCGCAACATACCATCTACGTGGCGCTAAAACGTTGCGCATTGTCGTGCAACTTGCACGCAACATACATTGGATAGGCTTTTAACGTGCCCCGTGAAACGTTGTATGTTTACGCTTCGTGAGCGACAACAGTTTCTACATATTGTCATTAATTTTCTACACGTATCTCAACTTTTGTGTCAGTTTTGAGTTTTTTGAAATAACGAATTCATAATTTCAATACACATATATTTCTTCAACCCGTAGCTTGAAAAAATAAATAAATTTTTCATGCTTTATTTAATCTTATACAAAAACGTCGACAACAAAATGATATTGATCATGTGCTATGTTAAATAAAGACACTGAGAATAAAACCATTTCAGTGGTGTTTTATAGCGATAAAAACTGATAAAGGTAGAATAAAGTAAATTTATGTGTCTCCCAAAAACTTGTACTTTTCGAGACACGAAGTTGTAGAAAATTACCGACGGTATATGAAAAACATGATTGAAAAAAGTTATGTGATTTACTTTAATAATATTTATCTATTGTTCTTTTATCTTTAGTGTTATTTATTTCTGTATATTATATAATATATCTATGTAAATATTAAATCATTACTTTGACACTTCAAGGTAATATTATGCTTGGGTAATATTTATTTTAATTAAAAGCATGTTTTATATTTACAATGCAAAGAATTGCGCCTCAGTATTTTTTAAACAATTTAAAACCTTTGTAACGTACTTTTGAAATAACTTTGCTTCTTTCATCTTTCAAATTGTCATCCTTTTCGGTGTAATCTGTCAAAAATATGGCTATGTGTAAATTATATTAGTCCAGGCCTTTTAAAATATATTATATATATTGTGTAAGCTGTGACCGTAAACGAGTGCATTATTATTTTAGAGAGCTAATAAACATTATTATTTAACTTCACTCGCTTTGTTTGCATCCAATAAAATCAAATAAAGTTCGTTTGAACGCAACACTGACTAACATAACGGATGACGTTCAAGAAAATGTTTCGAGACACTGTTCCCGGGACATGAGAGTAGATGCGTATGGTCTCGACTCATGTCATTTTATATTTCTTTTTCTATTGGTCTTTTTGAGTCTTTGATTCCGAACAGCTTAAGAAACACTGGAACTATCATTGATGCGTGATATAATACATTACGACTTCAAGGTCAAAATAATAAAACACTTTAATTGTAATTTATAGTATTAACGGTAATTCTTGAGGTATTTTTTTTGTTTTCATCACAAACGTAATTATTTTATTCTATGTTGATGGAATTCAAGTCTATTAGGTAGACCTTCGTTTCAGACGAAATAAACAGAACTGTGTAATTGGAGTTGGAGTGTCGGGCTGTTTTTATCAGAGTCGTAGTTGGAAAACTATCGACTCCTTTTTATATTTTTATGTATACAAATCGTAAGATTAAAAAATGGTACCACTAAATGCTACTGCTTGAAGTTCAACAGATTAAAATAATTAATTAACCTCTTTAAAAAATAAATCATATTTTGTAGTATTACAAAAATCAGGAGAGAATGTTTCAAATATTTATCGAGATAATGAGACAAAATACTGATATGGAAACATTCAGACTGCCACTACCTTACATGTCCATAAGTACATTCAATACAAGTAAGCTAAATACGTTAAAAAATAATGAAGCACTGTGGCACAATAAACAAAAAAAACGGTTCGGTTTGATTTGATATATTTTTATTTAACAAAAGGCTTGCCAGCCGTAGACAAATTTAAAAAAAAGCTCGCACGAGCCCCTCTTCTGGGGGAAACAAAATATGTTCACAATTATCATTATTAGTTTATAGAAAATTTACGTATTTAGTTCTGCGAGAATTCTAGAACTAAATATGTATGTACATTACTTTCGACTTTTCCGACAACAGTTTCACATGATTGTATATTGTACCGAACATACAAATATTTGTAAATTAATTAAATATCATTAACATCTGATCGAATACAACAACGAGATAAAAGTTTTCTCAAATGTTTAAATCGTATTTTGGTTCTAAGAATGTTGGTTTCTCCAACTTTTGTAAGTAGTTAAATTGCATTTTATTTTAGTTACCTTCACATTTTGCACAGTGAATGAAATGTGTATTATAATAAAACAAGCAGTTAATTTAAATTTTATTTTATTAATGCATAAAATCACATATAACTGAGAAGATAATCTTATAAAAAAATATAATTAATATTGTGTTAGTACATAACTTATAATATATAATTTAAGATTTCGACTGAAAGTGCTTGGTGGAATTTCAATATAAGATTTGAATCTTTTAAATTTTATATATAACCACATGTTTTACTATGTAGTAAATTTTTACGGAGAAGACACATTAAACAGTAAGACGAGTTTACTTAAGGCTATTTAACTACGTATCTGATAATGTACAATAATAATTAATACTGACTGACGATTTTTTTAAATATATCATAATTAATTATGTCTGACAAAATTACGTATCGACTCTACTGATCCAAATTTTGAACTAGATACTGGCCAAATAAATGCACACTGAAAATGTTATTTTATATTTATATGTGGTATTACAAATTGTTATGTATGTCACTTTTAATTTTTTATTTGTAATCTTTTCACTTTGACCTCTTCTTCAATTTCAGCCACACTCCACCTTCAGCTATCATCAAAAGTGCCTTCTTGTCATACACCATTGGAATGCTGGTCTTCTCACAAACTGACAGTTCATATTTTGATAGCACTGACACCAATCCCAACTTGGTTTGCATCAGCCCGAATCTGCTTCCTGGTAAAATAAAACAAAATATTTATTTAAAAAATAGCACATTTGCAGTATGTTCAGTGAGATTAATAATTTAAAAATTATATGCTTGAGTTGGAGAGTCTGCAAGGTATGGAAAAAAATATATAATATGATAATACTAAAAAACTGAGATGTAAAAATAGTCTACCCGTAAGATCACTAGTTGCCACATACAGCAATTATTATGGCATTCAATACAGGACCCTTTTTTAGATTCCAGAATTTCGGAATTTAAAATTGTTCAATCCCGAGATTCCGGGATCATAGTTCATAGTATCATAGCTTCATTTCAAATTTATGCCTAATTTTATTTATAAAAATATTTGACATATTATAATTGTTTTTAAGCCACAGATGGTTGAGAACAATAAGAGAAGATGTTAAGATCTCAAAATAAAATTATTTGTCTGAAAAAAATCTGTTTTGATGTTGAGTTTTCCGGGATTTGAACACAACCCCAACTGGTCGCTGGGGTAATGCTTTTTCTGCTAGATCACAAAAGCCGACAAAACAATGTTTATTTCAAATTCATTTTGTGTCCATTATTGCTGGGACTGGTTATAGTTTCTGGGCATTGAATCGTTTTATCAAAATTCAGACGACCATTTTCGAAGTAAGAGAAAATAATAATAAAAGGTAAATTTACGTATAATAATCAAAAGGGTTAATTTTTTTAACGGAAGTTTTTTCAATGAGAGTCAACATAACTTTACAATAAAAACAATCTAATAACAAAAGCTATACTGGAAGGATAGCACAATAAACATTATTAAAGAATTACCTATGCAAATTCTCGGGCCTTCTCCGAAAGGTAAGTAAGAAAAGTGATGCCTTGCAGCTTTGTTCTCTGGCGTGAATCTCTCAGGGTCGAATTTGTTGGGCTCAGGGAAAAACTCTGGATCTCTCTGGATGCCAAGTATCGGTATCATGACCGGAGTATCCTTTTCGATTGTGATGTCGGTGCCAGGAATTGTGTAGTTCTTTGTGCACATTCGGAGTAATATTGGAAGAGGTGGATATTTCCTCAAGGTTTCTGAAAATTAGTACAATACAAAAAATTTTAATCTTTGACTGTAACTATTAAAATAAATATTGTCGAAAAGTGCTTCCAAGTAGTCCATCGTTCTTCCATCGTCGAGACAGCTGGGAGAACATATCACGTCTATGAACTCTTTTCGTTCAGCGTTCAACTCGGAGCAGTCCCATAGTTGCACCACAAGTGAAATCTTTTCATTTAACAAACTTCAATAAGTTTTATAATATTCGTTTTTTAACTAGAATATCTACTCTTTTTATGATCCCGTAATTGTGAAACTCATAAATTTTTAATACGGGAGTAGTCACTTTAATTATCACATAATTTTAAATTTAAATGTCACAAGCACCCATATCCAAGATCTTGAAAAAATATAAATTTAAGTTTGAACTATCCAGGACTTGATCGCTTACTCTTACCACGAATCTATTGCAGTCGACAAAAAATTGTATGTAATAATATATAATTCAATTCGTTTTCATTTTTTCTGCAATTGAAACGAATATAAGGTTATATTTGAGCATTAAAATGTTTCATTTTAAATAATCAAAAATCCGACTACTATTAACAATTGAAGTCTGCGGCTGTTACAAAATATGACAGGGAGTTGAGACCATTATTATATTTATACAGATATTATATTTATTATGTTGGTAATATATTATGGCTAGTGAAACTTTTTTAATCATTAAATATGTATGGTGATGAAACAGGAAGTATTTACGCTTTAAATTTGTATTTTTACATTTGACAGAGAATCCAGAAATCTGAGTATTGGTATTAAGACAATCCCGGAATTATGGAATTATGGAATCAACTCCAACCACCAGCTAATTTTACCGTTTCTAACATGAGGAGTCGTTAGTACTTGAATGATAATTTGGCAATCACTGAATAAAACTAAAGTTTATAAATACAGAACAATCATTACCTTCAATTACTTTATTAAGGTACGTCAATTCTCCAAGAGCATCGTAGGTAATTTTGTTGTTATGCTTTGCAAGTACTTCGTCGATTTCTTCCCTCACTTTATCCTGGATATCTGGATTCAATGATAGTTCGTAAAGAGCAAAGCTAGCTGTCGACGATGAAGTCTCGAATCCAGCGATGAAGAATACAAATACTTGAGCAGCGACCTGCATCGTCGTCAGCCTGGTTCCATCATTGACAGTCTCTTCTTTGGTTCCTGCAAATAAAGAATAGGTCAATCAATGACATTTGTAAAAAGATAAAAAATGGGTTTCCACCATTAAAAAGGTTGAATTGTAATTAGTTAACACTTTTTTTATAAACATAAAACAGTTTTGTCACACACATTAATCCAGTATATATTATTCAGACCTGTATACCATTTTTTTAAAAATCTTAAATATATAGCATTTCTAACTCCCAAGTATTAAAACATATCTATATTGTATCAAATCTGGCACGTAAGTATTCATCCACAGCATAAATAAAAGCATAATGTGAATTTTCTGATTATAATATGTCAAATTGAAAACAAACGATAATACCAACATATAAAACCTTTACCTCAATAAAGTATAAAGTAGTATACTCATTCATATGGACGGCCTCAAATTATGAACACATAATTTGATCGCGAGATGCTGTTTATTTTTTAAAGTACAATAAGATATATTTATTTAAAGACAATTTATTCTAGTATACCTGAACTTTCATCATCGACTGATCCATCATTTTTCAGTTTTATCAAGAGCTGAAAGAAGTCATTACGTTCTATGTTGTTGTCTTCGCGATACCTAATTGTATTTTTCACCGTGTTATAAAAGAAATCCGTTACATCTTTATCTAATGTACTTTTTCTATATATTTTTTCCCCTATCGGCAAGAAGAACAAAATCAATTGCATTATTTTTTTAAAATTGGACACATGGAATATCTTTCTTCCCATTGTCCTAAATTCTGCGTCCGGATTTACGAAACTATTGCACTCGATTCCAAAAGCGCAGGAACCAATTACATCTGTATTTAATTTTGCCATTATTTCTTTCACATCGGTTTCTTCGTCATTTGAACAATGATCATCTAAATATTTTGTCATTTCGACAGCACATTCTCTGACAACTTCAAACATGGCTTTGATTCTACTCGTTGTAAATGCTGGTGTCAATTTTGCTCTGATGTTTTTCCACTTTTCTCCAGTTAATGTAAACAAATGCCCTGACAGTGGTTTACTTTTCTCGTCCAAGGAATGATTTCGGTCAGAAAAATACATAAAATCTTTCACCAATATATTCCTTACTATGTCAAGATCATTGATGATCAGCGTGGGTCTGTGTATCAAGAAAATTCCAGATAGCCGAAGATGTTTTGTATCATTATATATTCCGGTGAAGACATCATAAATCGATTTATTTCCAGTAAACATATCACGTAAGTTTCCAAGTAAAAACGTTGGCTTAGGTCCTTGGACACCTCGTTTAGTCCAATACATGTAGCGGTGGCGAAATAGTAAGTAAACAACTAACACAAAGCACACGAAATACAATGATAAATTCCATACATAACTGAAGAACGCCATGGCACAATATATTTTGTTTTCCTTTTATTTTAGTCAAATAAAATTACACTATTTTATCAATTTAGATTAACAATAGTCAACTAGCCTTGATTAAATTAAATCAATATTACATTTAATACTAGAGAGGATATACAAGGCAATTTTTTTAACAATTACTATTTTCACACACGGAATGGTAAATATTATTTATTTTAAGTTCTCAGAGAACAGAGCCTAACGATACTGATAATAGATACAGTCCGCGCAAGAATGTTTCTTACACCTTGCAAAAATTCATCTTTGTACAATTGTACTTCACTACAAATTTGTCTAAGCATGTATCCACATCTCAAATATAAATCGACCGTAGAAAGGAAAAAGGACGTAACACACACATAGCAAATTTTACAGGGGCACAAAAAAAGTGTTTTTATGATTTTGGGCCATATGCAAATTATGAAATATACACAACCTGGAAGTGTACGGAGACTTCTAAACTGGTGTTTAATTGACATGATCTAATATTTATTAAATAAATTGTCTACGAAAAACCTTTTTTTCAGACTTTCTTCTTGGTTAAAATTTTTACAAGCTCATCTTTTTTCAAACTTAAAAGCAAAATTTAGATGCTAATTCGGCATTTGCAGCTTACATCCTTTTGATAGAACGTGTATCAAGTTTGATACATTGAAAATACTGTGGGTTACATTTTGATAACATTTTGAACAAATAAGATAAGAACTGACGATAGCCCGGATAGTAGAATTAATAAATCGCTGTATTCATTACATCATATGTTTTAATTAAAATTTGTCATTTCACTGAAACTCATTTAAATATTATATTGAATAACATTTTCGAAATTGTTGATATTTTCTAATTTTTTCCTGTCTTTTGCCATTTGACAATATTAACGAAATATGGACCATTATTATTTTTTGTGTTCATTATTAACGATTTATAAAAGGTATAACTTAATTAATTATTTTCACCGGACGACTCGAACCTTCCGACATTACAACTTTTTTTGCGTTTAGCTCGGTGACTTGGAAGTTGGAAAAGATGCTCGACAGATTCTATAATTATTGAAAATTGTGAGAGCTTTTTTTTTGCTCGTTCCTCCAAAAGTACCGATTTCACAGTTTTCACAGATATTCAAAAATGTGAGACCATTGTTTTTATTTCCATACTTTCTAAGAATTACGACTGTCGGCTCTAATTACCGATTTTAACGTGTTATAGTGAATCCTGAAATCCCGGGATTAGTACTACCACGATCCTGGGATTACGGGATCCCAGGATTGGAGGTCAGAATAAATGTTGATCAAACTTAACCACTCGGCCACCCCATAGCCGTAGACCATCTGCAGTAGACCTTCGTAGTTTCAGTTCAGCTACCATAAGATATTAATAAATAAATATGGACACCGTACCCATACACCAACCGACACCTGCATATTTTATGGAAGCAGAAATTATTGTGGTCAACATTAGCCGAATCTAATTAATTAACATATATTTATTTGCATGGAAGTATTTATTTTATATTTTGTCTGTTAACTAAATTTAACTAAAAAATCACTAAGTACTAGAAAAATAAAAATAAAAATGATAGAACATTTCTGCAGTCTCAATTTGATATCAAAGTTGAGAGTAAATTTCATAAATTTATATAAACTCTTAATAATCCGCGTCGGGATATTCCGGTTCGCAGATTATCCTGGAATGACTCCAATACATTTTCTCATATACGTGATTTAGGTGAAGCTTTAATTGATTGATCACACTGATTTGCAGCCTAAAAGATGTGTCAACACATTTCGTTGTACTTTTAATGAAAGCTCATACCTTGTTAAATTTTGAAATGGCATCTATCAAATAGAGAATTTAAAAAAATGAAAACTTAATATATGTAGTTATTGATGTATTTAATTTTGCTAACGTTTGATATTTTTTTCAAAAATAATTAGTGCGTTTTGGTTGAGTTACAATTTTTCAATGAAAAAAATAGGAGGTCCCTGCTTAAGCACACCACTGACTCCCTGTTATTTTTTTATGAATAAACTTTATTAAAATATAATAATAAGGAATGCTTAACTCAACTGAGATGATTTGAATATCCTATTAGGCTAGATTCTATCAATTAACGATTTTTTGTGTATATGCAATTCAATAATTTCTCTTAATTATAGGTGTCTCTGTAGACCGTGACACTTAAAAAGACATGCTCTAAAGATAAATATGTATGTTTGCCAGACGAAAAAGTAATCGTTTTTTATTACAATGGGTTTTTTATTAGGCATCAAACAAAGCTTATTCACCAAAAACCATTCCACAATAAATATCTTTAATAGTAAAAGAAATGAAGATTTTGTTACCTAATGAGTCATCATCAATCTCGCCATTATTTTTCAGCTGTATCAGGAGTTGAAGAAAGTCGTTTCGCACTATATTATTCTTCTCCCGATATTCTATTGTATTCTTGACTGTATTGTAGAAAAAATCGTCTACTTCTTTTCCTGTTATACTGCCTGTGTACAATTTCATTAAATTGGGAGTCAGGAACGTCAAAAACTCAATAATCGTCTGGATCAAATTTTTTTCCAATATCTTTTTCCCCATTCTTCTAAATTCTGCATCGGGGTTTTTAAAACTGTTGCATTCTATCCCAAAAGCGCACGATCCTATAATGTCCGTATTTAATTTGGCTAAAATTTCCTTCACATCTATTACAGGGTTTTTTTGAACATCGTCTTCCAAGAACAATTTCATTTCGTCAGCACACTGAGCAACGACATCGAACATTCCTTTTATTTTGTTTGTCGTAAAAGTGGGACTTAATTTTTGTCTCAGATTCTTCCACTTTTCTCCCGTGATATTGAACAAGTGTGACGATATTGGATCTTTTTGTTCATTGAGTGGATGGTTGTGATCAGAAAAATGAACAAAATCTTTAATCAACATTGCTTTTATTAGTTCAATATCGTTCACCAAAAACACAGGTTTGTATAACATAAATGCTCCAGCGAAACGTAAATGTTTTGTGTTGTAATATATCGCCGTAAATAAATCTCCCAAGTGTTCTCTGCCCATTAACATCTTCCCCATATTTCCAACAATGAAAGTCGGCTTAGGTCCTTGGATTCCTTTCTCAGTCCAGTATGTGAAGACATTGCGATACCATAAGTACAAGCACCCAAGAAGAAATCCAAAACACAGCAACAGGTCCCACCAAAATGATTTCAGCATCATTTTTACAGATTTATTTAAAATTAAGCCAGTTAGCTTTGTTTCACTTTTTCACTTTCAAGTTTTAAAGTCACTCTGATAGTCAATATTATTACAAAATATGTCTTGATTTTTGTATCTGTCTATAGCAAATAAATTGAAACGAAAATTTCATGAAAATTCGAAAGACAGGGGGGGGGCAATAAGCAAGTTGTTTTATTTCGTCTAAATTTGCAAGCCAATGCAACAAGGGATTGATTTATGTCCTAAAAATTCAGGGGAAGGAGGGAATATTAACAACTGGAATAATGGTAGTAAAAATATAATAATACTTCCTTTTCCTTCACGCATCATTCAGCATTACAACATAACGATAACGATTGGTTGGTGTTATTCCTGATGACTTCTGCCTGTTATCTAATTACTTATCTCACTCCCTTCCCTCTTTTTCCGAATATCACAAAATTATATATCGGTAGCAGTGGCGGATTAAGCACACGAGAGGTCCCTGGCGCAACAAAATTTGAAGGCCCTGTTTGACGTCCTTATAACATAAGAACTTTAAAAAATTCTATGGATTATATGATACAATATTCTTTTTTTTTGCATTTTTTTTAAATTTAATTTTATAAGAAATATTTGACATCACAGCTTACGCCAATGCGTCAAATATTTGAGAGTTTAAGTTGAAAGATCATACGTGATATACTCGATGAGAATTTTCGTAAGTCACATGAGATTAACTCAGAAGGAGGATTGACGTCACAAACACCCATGTCTTAGATCTCAATTGAAAAATTAAATTTTAGCTTATATTATCTGGGAAACTGTTGTTATAAGGTACCCCTTGATTAGGACTTATATTCAATGCTCAATCTTGGATAGTGTAATACGTTTTTATTAAATTGCTTAACTTTGAACATTAGCTACTATCAAATTTGGAGCACCCAGGGTGTCCCCTAATTGTACGGTGTTAATATTTTCAATGGACTTTTAGTAGTCAAAATATTAAGTTATCAAATATGCACTATTCAATTCTTCAAGTTTATATTGTACACAATAAAACTATTACTTCGTCACAGAGTTATATCCTTGACGAAAGATAGCGATATGTAATATTATAAAATATTAAGAGAAGAGAGATTAAAAATGTTTGTAGTGTTTATTTACTTATTAATTCTTACACTATCTACGAATAAACAAAAATTAATTTATTTTCAGAAGCAGTCTTTGACCTGCAAACGTATAACTGTAAATAAATATTATATAATTTTCATAACTAAGCAACCAGTGACCCGCGAAATGATGATAGGATTGCCGAGTCGCAATATCTCATAGGGCAGTGCTTCCCGAACTAGGATCCGTAGGTTTTCTGCAGGGGTCCGCGAAAATTTTCAGCTAATTTGCTTGACACCGTGTTTAATGTAAAAACTATTTCAGAATTGTAGATAAAGTGACTGCAAGAATATCCATTGAAAAAGAAGCTATGGTATTCTCTATTCCTTTTGCGACTACATACATATGTGTAACAGCATTTTAATAATCAATAAGCACAGTTCATGCCATTCTAAACATCTTTGATATTGGGCCAGGTATAGATATGTTATGTAAAAACATGCATCAGCATTCATGTTATTAAATTGTTTTTGTTTTTAAAATTATAAATACGTATACATTTGTAGTAATAATCAACGCTAACTAAAGATTTTGACGAATGATTTTTTTGGGGGGTCCATGGATTATTTTTTCAGATTTAGGGGGCCGTGGTACGAAAAAGTTTGAGAAGCACAATTTTAAAGAAAAAAAACAGTATTATGATGACACCGTAATATTTTGAAAAAGTGTCAATTCAAAAGGTATAAAAAAAATATTACAGTTTTTTCTTCATTAGTCATTAACGTTTGGGTCAGGGAATTTTATCAAGATGTCAATTTTTCGTCTACACTCATAAACATATGTGTGATATATATTTTTTTGATTTCTGATATTAAATAAAGTGATATTAAAGTTTATGATCTCAAAGTTTTTTGTTTTAAGTAATAAAAAAAAAACGTATTATCTGTTGCAGTAATGCTTCTTTTCTAACCATTCATAAAATATTTCATTTATAGATTTCTTCCCTTTGACAGTACTAATGATAGGCGTGAGTTCCGACGAATACTATTTTTTATGTATTAAAGTAGAGTTCGTCGCAGCTTACTCAGTTGACATCCTTGCCATTTTTTTTCTTACTGTTTTTAATATTAAATTGTACTATTTTTTTCTCCATTGTTAAAGTTTTAAATTTATAATTTGTCAACCTTGTGCAATGTTAATTAATTAAATAAATAAATATAGTCATATTGATGTTTTGGTTTCCTCTGTGAAAAAATATAATAAGAACTACTAAGCTGGTAAGAAATAAAAATATTACAATAAATACGATGTTTAATTATTTTATCAACTAAAGAAACGTAAATAAATAATTATTTGTTACGACCTTGTAGTGTGCCGCGGTAGTACTTCGGTGTACCGCACGTTTGAAAAGGTTGTAGAACACTGATTTACATGATTGATTAATAACGAACTCTGTCTAATGAACCATGAATATTTAAAGTTGACGTAATAAGTTAGTTTTCTTACAGAAACTAATTTCAGATTGAAAATAAATTCTTTTATTCTGATACCCATTAAATATTATTTCTGGTTAGTTAAAGTTTTGATAATGAAGTTTTAGCACAAAGCGAACATAGCAAAACAAAAATAAAGTTACCTGTGGTTTCATCTTCGATGGAACCATCTTTCTGCAACTGGATCAAAAGCTGCATAAAATCGTTACGAACAATATTGTTGTCTTTTCGATATTTAATTGTATTCTTGACTGTATTGTAGAAGAAGTCATTCATCTCTTTTCCACCAATACTTCCTTTGTAGAAAAACATTAACTTAGGCATAAAGAATAAGCAAAACGATATGATCCCTTTAATGAAGGACAGCTGGAAGATTTTTTTTCCCATTCTTCTGAATTCGGCATCTGGATTTTTAAAACTGTTACAATCAATTCCGAAAGCGCAAGATCCAATTACATCAGTATTAAGTTTTGCCATTATCTCTTTCATATCAACAATATTATCGTTTTCTATATTTTCATCTAAATAACTGTTCATTTCTATTGCACATTGGGCAACAATATCAAACATCCCTTTGATTCTGCTTGTCGTAAACGCTGGAGTCAATTTGTTTCGCAGATTTTTCCACTTTTCGCCAGTCAAATTAAACAAATGGGCAGACAGCGGTTCGTTTTTCTCGTCTATTTGAAAACTGTGGTCGGAGAAATGGATAAAATCTTTCACCATCACCGTTTTTATCAGTTCGATGTCGTTGAAAACGAGCGTTGGTCTAAGCATCATGAACGCGCCGGCGTATGGGAGATGTTTGGTTTCGTTGTATATTTTCGTGAATACATCGCCCATGTTGCATTTACCCGTGAAGACATCCAGCATATTTCCAGTCAGAAATGTGGGCTTAGGTCCTTGGACTCCCTTATTGGTCCAATATCGGTACGAGTACCAGTTGTATAAATACACGGCGCCGATGAATAGCCCGAAATATAACATCAGATCGCACAGACACCACATGATTGTTTTACTTCACTCTATTATTATTAACAATAAATAAAACACTGCACAATTCTATGAGAATACAATCAATTCTGAATGGAATATTATTTTCATTTAAGTGTTCAAAGCATCCCGTATATAATTATAAATGCATTAGTCATTAAAAATTGTTTACATGTTTATACCATGATAAAAAATTATGCAGCTATTCATTCTACACACCATTCATTCTACTCACAATAATTCTAATTGGCTTATGTACATATATAATTGATTTATTTCTTTATGCTGTTGTTTGAATTTTAAATGCTTGATTATAATTATTTATCTGTATTCGTATTTTATTTTTAACATTTTCGAGTTTATTAGAATATTATTTTTTTTTTGTTTTGAAATATTTCGCGAAATACATTTGAATCGTGTATTCCGAAAACATCACGAGTCACACTTTTAAAATTACGAGGAGTGAAGAATACAGTTATTGTCTTAAGTAAAATTTGTAATGAAAGTTTTTCATGTTATATTTAATATTATATGGTATTTTTACAGATATTTTTCTTCAATCCATTAATTCGAATTTGAATTTGTTACGTTTTCGAAATACATGTATTTTTGTAATACTCTCAAATGCGTTAATAACATACAATACATATATGGAACGTGTTCGTATTATATTTGTGTATTTATTTGTTTAACTAATTTTTGAAAAAAATGTGTCTCGTAACGTTTTATTAATACACAATTCATGTGTACAAGGGAATGAATATAATAAATTTATATAAAATTGTTTTCAAGTTATATTATATTGTATGATAGAATCATTTTCTAGAGTTGGTGGATTAGTGGGAGGGTCTGAGGGATTGAAACCCTACAAACATATCATAGACAAATATTAATCCCGGTTTCCAATGCAGGGAACCGGGAAAGCTATTTTTTAGGAGTTTTTTTATGTTATATTAAGTATTTTAAAGGTCACTGTCGGTATTTTGAATACAAGTTAAAATTTTTACGATTACATACTTTCACTCGCTCGTATGACCGGAAATTATACCGATTTTCCAAATGGACCAATTTGAATTTTAGTAGCAACACGTGACTATGGAATGTAATATATACAAGATGATTATATCAACACCAGTATTTTACGAAAAAAGAACGAAAAAATACTTGCCACTTGTTTCATATACAATTCCGACATTAAAACATATTTAGTCATAATCTTATGATTAGCGGCTGATTTTCTTTTATGATTTAAATAAATAATTTACGGTTTCATTAAATTATACTACATTATATTTTTTATTTTGTAAGCAGTCAAAAAATTGAGAATATTTTTTTTTCGACGCCTTTAAATTTATTTCCCCAGTTATTTTCGTAAATATTTAGAAAAATCTGTTGGTAACCAAATGGTTAATGAAGTCAAGCCACCTTATTATTCTGTAGACCAATTTTTTGCAGAGGCTCTAATGCAGTGTCTGCCAAACTTTTTTACTTTACGACACACTGGTGAATGGGAGTTGTTCCGCGGCACACCAAATAATAAATTCCTTAAAAAGGAAAAAGTACCTTATCAATATGAATATAGGAAATCATGGTGAAGGTAACATTATTAAGAATATTGTATCAACATATATTTCCATAGGTCGTAATACTTTTATTATAAGGGAAGGATCCAATTTATTTTTAGAAAAGATTCTGTCAAAATGCGGCTCTAAATTAGATAAACGAACACTCTTTATCTACCATCTGTAACCGCTCTTGTTTTTTTTCATTTCCACAAGCGTTGAAAAACTAAATTCGCAAAGATACGACGATCCAAAAGGCAACAAAGATTTAATTTCTGTTGTAGCCAATCGAAGATATTGACTCCATAGTGATATCCAAAATGGTGACAACTCTAGCTCAGAAAATGAGGTTTTTGTACGGAATCGTTTTCAAGATTTATTAAAATTTCCTCCTCTGTTAGTGTCAGGTCGAATCTTCCAGATGGTTGATGGCCCACTGGTACATTTAATAATCAAGTGATGGAAAATAAGACTGCTCTGCATATATACATTCCACCGTCACTGTATCCCTACTTTAGACTAACGGGACAAATATTTATTTGAATTTGTAGGTGTTGAATTTATTGGTTGAATAATCTATTTAGAAAATTTAAATAAATAAACATAATATAAAATTAACAGGTTTGAGGTTTCTTCCTTCGCGGCACACCTGAGACTTCTTGCGGCAAACTAGTGTGCCGCGGCACAGAGTTTGGCAGACACTGCTTTAATGCAATATAATTTTTTTTAGTGCGGCTTCCAATACAACGACGATGTTAATGTTATCTTATATCCAGTAGCTACGTTGGCTGATTTTCATATCACGATGACTTGCTGTTTTTTTGTGACGATGAATACTAATAATAATTAATAATAAATTAATTTGCATTTTAATTGAGTTGTTAACCAAAGCTTTACTTTCCCAGTTAGTCGATAACATAAGGAAATTTAATATAATATAATACTAATTGTGAATTGTTAATGATTAGTAAAAATAACTACATAAATTTAACGTTGTTTTTACCTTGCTCATCGTCTTCAATAGATCCATCGTTCTTTAGCTGTATCAAAAGTTGCATAAAATCATTTCTGACTATATTGTTTTCCTCACGATGTTTTATTGTATTCTTGACTGTATTGTAAAAGAATTCATTTACGTCTTGACCAAGAATACTTCCTTTGTAGAATGACATTAATTTAGGCAAGAATAACATCAAGAAATGCAAAAACGCTCTTACAACCGACAGCTCAAATATTCTCTTCCCCATTTTTCGGAATATCGCATCTGGATTTTTGAAGCTGTTGCATTCTATACCAAAGGCGCACGAGCCTATAACATCAGTGTTTAATTTAGCCATGACTTCTTTCATATCGAATACGTCATCTGTTTTAGATATATCTTCTAAATAGTAGTCCATTTCGACAGCACATTGAGCTACGATATCAAACATTCCTTTAATTTTGCTGGTTGTGAATGCTGGGGTTAGTTTGCATCTTAAGTTCTTCCATTTTTCTCCTGTCAAGTTGAACAGATGACTCGATAATGGCTCATTTTTCTCATTTATTTGGAAACTATGGTCAGAAAAATGAAGAAAGTCTTTCACCATGATTGATTTTATCAGATCAACATTGTTGAAGGAAAGTGTTGGCCTGTGCATCATGTATGATCCAGAATACGGAAGATGCTTAGTCTCATTATACATATTTGTGAATATATCTCCAAGATTTTTCTTCCCGGCGAGGACGTCTTGCATATTTCCGAAGATAAACGTTGGCTTAGGTCCTTCGACTCCCTTTTTTCTCCAATAAGAGAAACGATGATAAAACCATAAGTATAACACACCAACGAAAATCCCAAAATATATCACAAGGTCCCAGCAAAACGATATGATTGCCATTATGAAACTGATATTTTAATACTTTTTTAGCTGTAAATGTATGGAAAGTTTTTTTAAATGAGTGGTAGAAAATAATATTATAAAAAACAAGTTTTGTTAATAAATATCAGTAATATTTTTTTTTATCATTATTTCAATTATATTATAAACGAGCCAATGTCATGCATTTTCAACTCTAGTTATTTTTTTTTGATAACCTAGTTATTTTTTTGATTTCGATTTTACTTTCTCAATTCACGCCACGCGTGGCGCAAAATTTATATAAAAATAAAAAATAAATCCATGTCCGTTCCAAATGAGGAGCATATGGCCTCCTAATGGAGGTATCTCAACATAAGTTTTTTTATCTACGAGAACTGTTAGTTAATCAGTCGCTCAACTCTTCTTTTTTCTAAGAGAGTAGTAGGGATAGAAGGATAAGGCTAGTACAGGACTTATGGTTAACTAATCGCTCTCGTTATGCCCAGTTATTAAAGGATCGGAAGGGTGGGAAGGAATTTTTAGACACCACAAACACCCATGCATTCGAACAGAAATTTATAAATCGATCAAAAAAATGCTATTCGTAATGGGACTCGAACCTGTGAGATCCGACACGGAAGCCCACAACGCTAAGCGCTGGGCCACAGAATCCGATAGTGATTATATGTAATACAAATGTACCCAAACTATTTATTCCTTTCTTACGATTTATGATTTACGATTTTGCAAAGAATACGCTGGTATAAAAATAATCTGGTAACTAAGATTGTTTTGGGCCACACAAAATATAAATGGGCCGAAGGTTGAGTATAGCTGATCTATTCAAAAGATGTTGGTTATCTAAAAGAATAGCGTCGTGAAGTATTTGACGTTTAATCAAAATTGCCGCCAACACAGAAATCGTTCGTGAATTATTTATTTTAATTAATTATACAAATCTAAGAAGCGTTATGATCTTTGATGACTGTCAGATAATTATCTTCTTCTTTATATAATTGTCTTCCAATATTACCGATTTCGCCGCGAAACCGTTAATATTGGAAGCTATGTGTAACTACTTATACATACGATTGAATATACATTTGTTTTTTTTTTCATTTATTCTGACAGTAATCAAAGATCATAACGCTTCTTAGATTTGTATAATTAATTAAAACATATAATTCACGAACGATTTCTGTGTTGTGTATAAACAATAAAAAATATTAGACTTTGTTAGGAGGTATAATTTAAATTAAATCATTTGAAAATTCGTTTGAATAAAAATAAATTTACATGAAAAAACCGGTTGTCGAATGTCAATATTGTTTACAAAAAATGGATAATTCAATTAAAAGAAGTTCAATATTTTTATGTTGTTTATTTATTATACATAATAATTGACAACAAGAAATTATTTGGTGTACCTCTTCAGGAAACATGAGTTAAGAAAACACAAAGCGTCCACTGATCGTTTTGTTACAAAATTTCCTGATATCGAAAATACCCTTTCGCTGGCTAATGTTGTGGGGCATATGGTTTTTAAGTCATCAAATAAAAGATGAAATTTAATTTCTTTATTAATTATAAAAATACAGCGAGAAACAGATACATAATATGTATACATACATCCATAATTGTATTAACTTATAGGAGTTATTCGTTGCTGTCACTGTCGGTTGCGAAATATAATCGTTCGCGATTTTTCGAACGAGCGTATTGAATTTTGCTCAGACTCATTTGATGAAATAAAATAACGTAACAATAAGTAAATCGCGTAAAAAAGTAACGATGCTGTCCGAAAAGGTCGCGCAAATTCGAAATCACGCAAAAAATCGCATACAAATGGACTGGGCGTATAAGACATTTTCTTGTCCCAAAAGATCCACTCAGAATTTCGGGACAAGTTGCGTGAAGCCGGTACAAACCCGGAATTACCACAACATAAGAGCAAGTACGTATGGAGACACATTCAAATACAATAATATTATATAAGAGGAATGTCAATTATGAACCTTGCCTAGATGTATATGGTTTGAATATGGTATGTATCAGTAAATATTGTTTTTTTTGAGTAACCAAGTTAAACTCTTTGAGGATAGATAGTATAGCCGGATGTGGTTAAATGTTGTGCAGGCTAATATTTATCGTCATTCTCATGCTATTAATTGAATTGTCATTATTTATTTACATATGGATAAAGAACATATTCATATATCATTTTTGGCAGTCGAACTATTTTTATTATTGGTTGCAAATAAACAAAACAATTTTGTAAAAAGGTTAATATTTGTATACGAATCGGTAACCGTATATATTGAGCGTATATTTTGGCGCGATTCCCTTTCTGGAATCTTGACGTCAGTAGAGCAGGAAATGTTTACAGATGAAAGCAAAAAAAATCTAGTCCCAAATTGGAAGTAAAGGCATCTTGAAAATTATTGAAAAGTAAAAATTAGTTTTTATATTTAAATTTTGAATTTTGCGTTGTAAAATTATAAAAAAATATTTACCACCTGAAATATTATTTCAGATTCTTTCCAGACTGACCAATAATTTTTTTTTTATATCTTAATTTAATAAAAGATACCTCAGTACTCAAAGGGTTAATATGCTACAGACATCTTTTCAATACGACTATTTCGATGCTTATTTCATGTAGCGCTCAATATAAGCAAAACATGTAGTATCCAAAATATCAGGTTACGTAATTTTTCATATAAGTTGGAAGTTTAAATATTCAAAAAATAGGATAACACACGTTTTCTACTCGTATATGGAAACGAATTGGTTTTTTATCCATATAAGTCTATTAAAAATGTACAAGTTTTTAAAATGAATTTACTCTCCATGTGTAATAATCAAATTCAAATTAATTTCGTTATTTTTTAAATGAAAAATGACTGACGAATTTATCTTCGATAAAACTTATAATGCACCTAACAAGATAGATAGATTTAAAAAAAAGCCCTTGAATCCGTAAGAATCTTGCAATGACTTGTCCATTATAAAAGGGGTTCGCAAATCAAAAAAGTTTTAGAGCCAGTAGAAGTAACCTTTCTGAGCGAAAAAGTTATTTGACATAACATAAACATATTCCACGCTCAATCCAAGAAACTATTTTGAAAAAATAACTCGAAACACTATTTTTTTCCAATACTTTTTTACATGGTGGCTATGCTCGCAGGGACACCGTGTAAAAAAAGATTCAGTCAACAATTCTCAATTTACAAATATATTTTATTTAATGTTGATAAATGTATTTAAGTTATAAGGCGAAAAATATATTTATTCAATCTCACTGACTGGCAACAAATATATTTGATAACCATTTTTTGTTTCCGATTTATTAGGCGTTTAATAAGTGAACGTTCATTTTTAATATATAATTAAATTTGATAACATTTACATTTCACTGATTGTGTAACAATTTATGACACAATCAGTGGAATGACAAAGTTACTGATTATAAAATTGAATTTTATATTAATAGTTAACAATTTCAATAGAGTGCGTAATTTTTAAGCTGCTTAAATTCAATATAAACAATTAATCGACCGGTTATTGTTTAAAAAATGTGTTTAATTATTATTAACAGTGATGAAATTTTCGTCATAATTTTGGTAGTAAAATTTTCACTTTTTATTTTGTAACTATGCATTTTTTTATAAATTATATAAAATACAATCACATTCACAAATTATTAGTTGTTATTTATATCCTAAGCGATGGTTTACCATAAACACACGACCGATAACTATGGAAGCGATGCGTCACTGCGGTTAGCGTACGGACACTGTTGAGTGGCGATCTGGAGAATTTTTATTTATCGTATCAATTGGCGATTTGTGTAGGTGTTAGTTGCCGAACTTGAGATGTATGTATTCGAAAAATTTGACGCCCACCTTATGAAATCAATGTGCAATATTGTAAAATATATACCTGATATATTTAAAACATATGGGGTATTCTAGTCCATCAAATCCAACCTTTTTCTAATACCGAGAATTCGGGATTCACAATTTTACGATCCCAAGATTTCGGTATTAAACATTCATCATAATATCATCCACAATTGCTTGAGAATCTTGGAAAATTTTGGGATTCACAACTGTGGGCTTTCCCGGGATTGATCGTTGAAAAAAAGTCAGAAATTGAGAGATTCTAAAATAATTCTCAATGTGAGAGTTTTTTTAGCTCCATCATCCTTTCCAGTGACCCCACCGTAAATATTTTTTTAGCGGAGTTTTCACTTGTGAATCCCAAAATCCAGGGATTAATACTAAGACAATACAGGTATTACGGGATCGCAAAATCGATCGGAATTTTGGGATCTGGGATCCCGGGATTGGAGGTCCTACTTTATACGTACACTGTATTGTCATGATTCTTTTTTTTTACTATTCTAAAAGAGGTCGAGCTCTTTTACAATTTGAAAACAAAATCCAGGATGTTTCCATGAATCCAATGTTTACAAAATTCAAAAAATATAATGTGGCAGGCGTGGGAATCCTGCAGCCTTTTGGCTACTCTGGTACGGCTTTCTGGCCAATTTTGTATTTCTGTAAATTTATGTAAATTCGTAAATTCCTGACATATTCTGACCATAAATTCCTGTTTCCGGCCAAAGATTCCCTAGTCAATGCTTACTGCGGCCTTATGTCGAATCAGAAAAAAGAATGCGGCCTTTAGAGAAGAAAAGGTTCCCACTCCTGGTATAATGTATTGCATAGTAACAGAATATTCAGATAAAATTTTAGTTTTATTTAAGTTACCATGACAACATCAACTGAAAATATTTGGTAATATGATGAGTCAACATACAGCTGAGAATTTTTTTCATTGATTCTTAATGAACAGATCTCAATAAAATTCTCAATCTCAATTCTTAATAAAACGCGTAGGCCCTTAAAAAGATCAGGCGAATGAGATAACGCTCTGAATTTTTTGTCACTGGCGCCTTAGGCGCAATTTACCGAATTGTGTCGCTTAAGTTCTTTTGTCGATTATGGTTCGATATAATCTCGAAAAAAGGAATCATCATTAGTCCATAATTTGTCACGCATTCTCTATTTAAACCTATAATGACAATTATATAAAAAATAATAATATTTCTTTATAAAATTTCATAATCTATTTCAAATTTTACATCATGGTGTGTGTAATCTTATCATTCTGACAATACAACTGCGATTTTCATTATCTCTTTGGAGTCAAAAATAATTTGACCACAAGTTTATGTTCGTGTTATAAATGTTGCTCTTCATTATCATTGTATTATTTTAATGATCAAATTCTGACGTTTCGAAAACATTGTTGTTAACGCCATGACATGACATGATGCAATGACATTATGACATCACTATTACATTTGAACAGAACAAATTTTCAGTAGCTCTATAATATACTCATTATTACAAATACGTATTTCGACCTTGAAATTCCTCCATGTTATTTTCTCTCGAAAATCCTAAATATTGTGTGCAAGGAAAACACGTATTTAATGCTTATCAAAATTCTCGTAATGTTAGTAAATAAAATAATCAATTAGTACTAGCTAGTATTAACTGTAGTTAATCTTATCGCCTTATGAAATACATACAAATAAATACACAATGCCACACCCTAATCAGTTATCTTACTTTAGACACTTAACTGTTTCTTGCACAATTTTGAATAACACAGTCCACTAAAAATAACGAATATTATAAGTTTTACACAAATTATTTGTTCTAACACGATTTCCAGAAACAAAAAAACAGAAGCGGATAACGGATTTCCCAATAAAAATAAATTCAACAAAACAATACAGTTATAAAAAACGAAAGGCTTTATTAGATCCGTGTACATAACGCGTGCCAGACATGTCTATCGATGAATGCGAATTATGTCCAGTCTCTCATAAAACTCGTGGTATATATAATCAAGTAGCAATGATTGTATTATTAATTCTTATTTATAATATTTAGTGTAATTTACTTCGGTCTTCATTATAACATTTTTTACATGATTTTATTTACCAAAATATTGTTCTTTTTTCAAATAACACGATTTTTTAAAATTCATGTTAGCAATCCTTACTTTTTTACACACGTTGTTTGTGGAATTTATCTACCGTCTAAAAAAAGAGTTGAGTGTAGTTGTAAAACACAATCATGGAAATACTACGTTTTTCTATGGTCAAGAATTTACAGGTTTATAATCTATAAGCTTATATATTACTTTATTTTATAGGATAGCGTAAAATAATATTATAATAATTTAAATAATAAATAAATTCACCATTATTACAGTAATAATAAGGAAGCTCTTATGTAGTATATCATATATTTTTTTGGGATTCTAGTACTACTATAGAGAGTGTGGTTTTGCGTTTTTTCAAACAATATCGACTGTGGAAAGGAAAAAGGACGTAACCCACAAATATCAAATTTTACAGGAGGCGCTGAAAACGTATTTTGATGATTTTGTGACATAGGCAAATTATGAATTATACACAACCTTGAAGTGCACGGAGACTTCTAAAATGGTGTTAAATTGACATAACCTAATATTAATTAAAGAAATTGTCTAGGAAAAACCTTTATTTCAGTCTTTTTTCATGGATTTAATTTTTTACAAGGTATTTTTTTTCAAACTTAAAGCTAAATCTACATATTAATTCGGCATTTGCAGCTTGCATCCTTTTGAAAGAACGTGTATCAAATTTGATACATTGTGTTTATCGAAAAAAACCTGTTTTGAAAAACTGTGGGCTACGTCCTTTTTCCTTTTCACAGTCGATATGTAATGACTAATGAGGCAACGTGCTTCAAAATGGAATTAAAAAATAATTCTTGGTATTTTCCGGATTTGCGCGCATGGCTGAACATCAACGACATAATAACTACTTAATACCTATAAAATGACTTATTTTTTAATTGCAACACATTACATTATCACGACATGTATGTTTTGTGTCTTAATAGAGCATTTAACCACAATTATACGCTGCTTAATCATTCGGCGACTTATTAATTCATGAGTGTCCATGTTTGTTTTTGTCTAGATACGTTATGTACGTTGGTCGTAGAATATTATTATACAAACAAATGTATGCGTAATTTTATGACAGATGAATTCGATTTTTAAATTGATCATGTTATACACTTCACTTCAGATGACAATATAAGCCAATCAGAGCCCATGCTTTTGTCACGATAGTGTTGTTGAATTTGTTGATATAAAAGATAGTTCTTTTGCAACTTAGTTCATCTGTATTTGCTAATTTAACTTTTTTAAACAATATACGTGTTATTACCAATACGACGCCTGATTCAATGCCATGAAAACAACATAAAAATTATGTATTTTGTTGAGATATTACTTTATCTTGTTACCGTCGATTACTTTAAGAGCAACGTACTAGAGAGATGCAAAAACTTGAATCTCACGTAATGGGATTCGAGTTGTATCTGATTTATATTGCAAGTCATTATGCGGTTATCAATAATAATATTCTTATTATAATGATTATACATTAATGAAAAGATACTATTCGGCATAATTTAAATTTACATACATATTTTATGATGTATTTGTTTGTTACTCATTTAGTTAACAATCATGGTTACCAACCTCAACGGTATGTTATTATTTTCCATTAAGAATGCTCTTGTAATAAGTATGTAAATACAAATCCGCTGTTAAATTGTCTTATGATACGCATTTACTAAATTGTATACATTTGTTCCGCCCACATATTTTTTCAGTGTTAATAATACATATTTAAGAAATTTTAAGTACAAGATTTGAATGACGTTGAAGCTCAAGAGTTTCAAGATGCAAGCATCGAATTCTTGAAAGGTGTAGGTACTTTTTGATATTTACTTTGTGTATGACGATTGTTTCTCTCTGCATTCGGATGATCTTCTTTTTATTTATATAGTTATTGTTGTCTATGGTTCGAATTTTGAAATCTTATTATATTTCGTAAAATTATTCTTATGGCAACATTGAGGGGAAAACTCATTCCTTTATTCATTGATGATTATTTTAATTTTCTGTTGAAAATTTTCTCATTGTTGGCAACATAACTTTGGTTGAAATCGTATAAAAGGAGTAATTCTTTCTCCAGAGTCCTGTAGTCCTCAGGATATCAACAAGTTCATCTGGCTCTCACTCTATTGGTAAGAAAACTTATTTATTTTTTAAATGAAATTGTTAATCCAGTCACTAAAATTATTTTTGTTATTGACTATATCCGCTCCACGGGTGGAGCATATGAATTAACAGTGTATATGTTCGAAGTTTAGTGTTGTGATTTTTTAACTTAAAGATTATTGTGTAAAATTGTGAGAGGTGAGGACTGTTTGTGAACCATTCGCTATATGCTATACCCGTAAGGGTCGGGAAAACTTTAAAAAGGTTTAGGGGTATTATTTACTTCGCCGTACACAATTCCTTGTTTTAGAAACATACAGCGTACACTGGTGGCACTGTGACGTGCCTGTTAATGCTGAGAATTTGTTCTCCTCAGTCTTCATGCAAACTTGACATCACAACGACATCCCACCCTTAATTTTATCGTACGCACAATGATTGAGAAAATAAAAGCAATATCCTCAAAATTGATAGCTTCTGCTGTATATTTAATCAGACGATTTTTACACAATTGTTTTACAAGACGTGGCATATTATTAATCGTTTTTGTTGTATAAATAAAAGAAATTCAATTATTCTAAAAAAATGTTTATATTAAAATTGCTAGGGTCAAAAATGGCGCCACTGCATGCAACTAAGACTAGAAAAATAATTAAAGCGTGTTTTAAACTATGGCCGGAGTCATCTTATTTCCTATCGACTCTACACTCCTTTTTAAAGATACGCTACGCTTACAAAAATCTTTATAAGGAAAACAGAAAAAAAATTACCATGTCCGCTCCCATTGTTGAGTATATGAACTCCATATGGAGGTATCTCAACAGTAAAGTTTCTACAAGATCTATGTACTTGTTACTCAGTTGCTCAACCCTCTTTTTTTCAAAGATATTACTGATAGAATTATAGAGCCAGGACACGACTAGTGGTTAACTAATCGCTCTTACTACGCCCTGTTTTTTAGGAAAGGGAAAGTCGTGCCGTCGAAAAGAAATCCATAAATCGATTTATATAAACAGTCCGTACTGAGATTCGAGCTCGATGTTGACCACTCGTCCCCGCAGCCGGCATTATAATAAAACTTTAATATTTTTTGTAAACATTACAGTAATTGACGTACGAAACATAACAAGTCTTCCCAAATTAATCTTTCAACTGAATACAAGCGTTTACTTTTTTACTTAACGTCGAGTTCAAATGATAGTAAACACCTCTACTCAGAATCAAAACATATTCTGAGAATTATCGTCAATTCTGATTTTTTAAGTGGCGTTTGATTTAAACTTTTGATTCTAAAAAGCAGGCCGTGAAAAAATATATATAATTCAAAGCGTCAGAATCAAAATAGATAAAGTATCGTTATTTTCTCTTCACTTATCTTGTTATTGATTCTTAAAACGGTCTATGTAATTTATTATGGTTTTTTTTTCTGGTGGTCTTGAAAATGCATCATTTGATATTTATGGTCTGGAGCATTAAAACAGCGCTTGTCAATGTTTTATTAAAAAAATATTATGAACATTACTGTAGTACACTGGCCACTCTTTTTACACGGTTTCAAAAACGACAGTTGTACCTCTCTTGAATGTATTTACCAGGGCTGTGGAGTCGCGTGAAAAAAAGACGACTCCGACTTGGAGGAAATTTTTCAATAATTTCATTTTAACTTATATATATATATACCATCAGATCATCTTTAGTCAACCAAGCATGAAATGTTAACAATTTTGACTATTTTGTTTAAATACACATTAAATACATTTTTCAAAAAAATCGAGCCGCTCATTTTTCGCGACTCTGACTCCGGCCAAAATACCGTGACTCTGCGACTACGACTCCGACTCCACAGCCCTGGTATTTACTACTCAATACTACGCGCAAAGAGGTTTATTCCTGTAAGCCCAAAAAAATAAAAATAAATATTACACAGGCTCTAGATATCTCGATTAATAATAAAGCGATGTCGTACCAAATGTGCGTGTTCGTAAATTGTAATGTTAAATATTTATTTTTAAATTAAAAAAAAAACATAATTAATATTTTATATTATAAATTCTAATATACAGTTAATTTGCCCACATTACAATTGTTATGTAGGCATATATAAATTAATATTCTGATTGGGTTCCAATACGAATTTACGTGTCGTCCGTTGGGGGTAAGTTTTTAAGAAATTCGTTCCGGCTCGTTTCCTAAAAAGTTTGGTGACCCATGAAGTAAAAGATACTGCGCTCAAATCGTGCAATTATAATGCAATCTATAACACAGAACACCACTGCGTTTGCAGACGAATTCACAATGTGTAAACAAAGTGTGCGTGTGTGTGTTTGTATGTATGTTGAGAGAATTTTGAAGAGTGGTGATGTAACCAGGGCCGGCGCCACCATACAGGCGAAATAGGCAACCGCCTAGGGCGCAAACCATTATGGGCGCATAAATGGAGTATTTACATTATTTTTATATACTCTAATAATAATAATAAATAGTTCGTTGTAATTGTGTATCTTTTTCTATATGATTCGAAAAAGAGAGGTTGAGTGAATGAGTAATAAACAGTTCACGTAGAAAAACATCTGTTAAGATACCTCCATTAGGTGACCACATATTTCACATTGAGAGCGGTCATGGATATATTAAAAAAATATATTTCTAATGATTCTGAATTGTTTTTTTCATTATTTCGAAAAAATAATGGGACGTTTTGTTAAAAAAAGGGTGCGCCAATAACTGTTGCCTAGGGCGCTAAAGAACCTCGCTCCGGCACTGGATGTAACTTTGCGTAAATTATTATGATCTCTGGAAACGTTGAACAGCGCTGCATTCATACGATAGAAACATTATATAATAGTTGACCTCGTCATCTGTTTTGTAATTCTAAATTGGCGTGATGAATAGTAATGGTCAGTAAAAGAGTAAAAATGGCAGCCATCTGATACACACAGCATAACAAATAAAAAATCACATATGGTAACCAAATCTATTTTGCTCCATGGATCATAACATTGCGTGGCAGTAAAAATAGTACGACTTCGATTTTCTGATAGATGAAATTAAAACTATTTGTTTTTTACACATCATTCATTACTCGAAAAATATTGTATCCGATTTTTTAAATAATTATTTGGCTTACACGCATTTTTTTTACGATATTTTCTTGGGTGAAGTAATTTTATAGCAATCAAGTGTAGTGAAACACATAAGAAACAGCTCACAATTCGACTCGATCAATCTGTCTGTAACGCATAGTACAATACTGACGAGAGGATCTTAAAGGGTGGCAATTTCACCTGGTGTACATTGTTACTTGTTTGAGCATAATCTTTTATGTTCAATTTCCTCTTTATAATATAAATTTCTCGCTCCTTTATTTAGGAAAAGTTCCTTCAAAACAAAAAAAGGTACGATACATTTAAAAAATATAAAAGCATCCTTTTCTAGTAAGTACTTAGTGTGGAATAGTATTTTTATATAATATAAAATAGCTTTCACTTTACTTGTAAAAAATATCTTTAGTAATAGTATTGACGGTTTATGTCCTTTTCAACTATTCTAGTCAGTGGCGGATTATCCCATAAGTGCAAGAGGTGCGCCCTTGGGGCCTTCAAATCTTGGGGGCCTCGAAGACAGCATCACTTTTATATTTTAATTTAATTTTTCAAAATTCATTATTATTCACGAAGAGTTTTACAGTACTTTTATGTCGTTCGAAAAACGGGGCCTCCAAAATGTACTGCGCCTGAGGCCTCCAAAGTGCTTAATCCGCCACTGATTCTAGTGAATCTGATATTTTGAAACATTAATTTGATTTCAGTTTTGCAAGTATTCGTTTATTTCCAATTCTCTCCGTTATTATAATATCATAAAGTTATATTAATATTATAATTACAAGATAGATACATACTGTATCAAAATAATAATTTAATAATGCACTGTGGGGTTATAGACCTTTGACCTTGATATGATATTCAAGGCTTATTTTTGATGTTTCATTTTCGTGTATGTTCGTTGGTGCAAGCTTTTCGAGGTTGCCGCAAGGTTACGTCAGCGATTATTTTTGACAATGCAACTGTCTTTTTATCTCATTATCAGTGGCGGATTAAACACCTGAGAGGCCCCAGGCGCAATCAAATTTGGAAGCCCTGTTTTTATGATAATATTAAAACGTCAGAAAATTTCATGTAAAAGAATAAAAATACATTCAAATCTGAACAAAAAGGATATAGGCTGTTTAATATAAACTATTTTTGAGCCCCCCAAGATTTAGAGGCCCTAAGCGCGCGCCTCATGCGCTTATAGGGTAATCCGCCACTGCTCATTATCTATCTATATATACATATATATATATAATAATATATATATATAAATGAATGTTTGTTTGTTACCTATACGCTCCTATACCATTAATCCGATTGCGATAAAAACTTTAGTGAGTTATTGTGCGGATGCCCGAATAGGTTTCTGCATTAAAAAATGTGTGTATTCCATTTAGTTTAGCGACGGTTTTCATGTTTTCTGTGTGGACAGTTTTACTGAGATATCAAAAACAACTTACGTCCAGTGGCGGATTAACCACTTTGGAGGCCCCAGGCGCAATAAATTTTGGAGGCCCTGCTTTATGAATAAAATAAAAGTTCTGCAAATCTCTTCGTAGAATAATAATGAATATTGAAAACTAAAATTAAAATGTAAGGGTTTATATAATATTTCCTATCCTTGAGGCCCCCAAGATTTTGAGGCCCTAAGCGCGCGCCTCTTGCGATTATGGGGTAATCCGCCACTGCTTACGTCCAAAATAAGCAAGTTGATTATGATTCCTTAGTTACGTTTGATACGCACGATGGTTACGTCAAACAATCAAAGAGTATTTATTGTAAACAATTATCAAGTGAATTTTTAATAGTCGTCAAAAAGCATTTCTTTCGCTGTCAAACAATTATGCTACCCAAATGATATTAGTCGATCTACACTTCAAGCACGAAAGAAAACGGCATCACGAGCTTCAGAAATAGACGAGCATGTTTGGAAACCGTTCGAGCTCGCACTGCTCAAGTCAGATCGTCTGATACAATGATCTGCAAACAACCTTTTTGACCGTGATTGCAACGAGAAACACAATTTAATGTCGACAAATTGGCTACATTCGTTCAAACAAATCTTCCGAAATTGGTTCCAGGACAACGCATAGCGTATGATAGAATTATGCATGCAATCAATCACAAGAAAAAACGTTGGATCACGAAACAATATTGCATTGGCAATCGCTTCATCTGCAATTTTCTAACTCTTTTGGATCGTTGTCAAACAGCCCATTCAGCAAAGAAATTGCTTTTGACATGCAATATAAAAAAAAAGTCCGGAATGGGTGAACTACTTTAATCATATCTACTCATTAAATGGGACGAATTTGTTATGACACACAAAAAGGCATTGGAAAATCTTCACTATATTATGTACACTAAAAGATTTGAGAGGAAATGAACAGCTCTTTGGTGGCGCATTTATTTTATTGTCTGGTGATTTTTGACAAACTCTGCCAGTTATACCACGTTCAACAGCTGCTAATGAATCAAGTGAATGTCTCAAATCATCAGTTTATGGTGACATGTGCAGAAATTGACTTTGAAAGCCAATATACGTGTAGAATTACAATATGACGTATCCGCTGAACGTTTCGCAAAACAATTGTTGGATATTGGTAATGGAAAAATGGAAATCGATGAATCCACACAATTTATCACATTGCCACCAAGCTTCTGTAAAATTACAGGAACCATAAGCGAATTGATTCACAAAGTGTTCCCAAATATCGCACATCATTACAAAAATCATCAGTGGCTCAGTGAACGTGTTATATTAGCAGTCAAAAACAACTATGCTAATGCCATCAACTTCAGGATTCAAAACGAAATACCAGGCGAAAAGACAACGTATAAGTCCATCGATACTATAAATGAATCAAGACGAAGTTGTCAATTATCCAACTGAATTCTTAAACTCACTTGATTTTCCAGGCATGCCACCGCACGTTTTAACACTGAAAATTGGCGTACCTATCATTCTTCTCCGAAATATAAATCTACCACAACTTTGCAACGGTACCAGGCTTTCAGTGAAAAAGATAATGAATAATATCATTTAAGTTAAAATTTTAAATGGAAAATTTAAAGGAGACGATGTACTGTTGCCACGCATCCCAATAATTCCGACAGATATGCCATTAGAATTTAAATGTTTGCCGTTTCCGGTGCAACTATCATTTGCAATGACCATCAAAAAATCGCCACAAGTGTGTGGACTAAATTTTGAAAATCCATGCTTCTCACGACGACAGCTGTATGTGGCTTGCTCACGAGTTGGAAAACCTTCTGATTTATTCGCATATGCACCAGACGAAAAAACAAAAAAAAATTGTGTATCCAAAAGCAATTCAATAAACAGAATAAAAACACAAACACTTTCTTTCTTTGAGTGGCATTGCAATGCATGCCGGGTACTCGCTGGTATTTTATAATATTTGACCGGTTGATGAAAAACTCGAGTATGAGTAATTTGAAGCTGGCGTGAAAATGATGAATTTTACAAATATTAATCTTATCCAATAGAGAGGCTGTTCAATTTATTATTGTTAGATGTTTTACAATAAATATTACGTAGGTATACACAACTGCACTTGAAATGTTGGCAGCATTGTTTACTGTCTGCAGTTAACCTGGCGAAAGAAAAACCGGTTTTGATTTAATCTTTTAGCCGATAATATTCATAAGCATTTAGTGATAATTATTTGTGTACGTATCTGATTATTTCATTACAAGTGTAATTATCGTTTATTCCACGATAATTAAAAACTTCTGAGATATGGGCTGAGACAGTGGTTTCCAAACATTATGTTACTACGCCTCCCAGTTACTCACTTGGAAGAAAGAAAATATATTCGCGCCTACCCATCATATAGTAATACGTTTTAAATGGTAAATAAATAATTTGGACTCTTCCCGCCTCCCAGGTTGGAAATCGCTAGGCTGAGATATTTAGTTTATGTTTTACATATGTATTATGTTTTTTTCTGTGACTGTTGAATTATTTTTTTGAAAATGAAAAACGGTTGATAATTGAATGAAAATAAACAGTTCTAAGCTCTTTAAAACTTCTTCAAAAATGTACATATTTAGTGTGTCAGATTTTTTAGGAAATATTAAAAAAAACATTGTACTTACTCATTACAATCTCTTAAAATTACTTATTCACATCACCACTAAAAAGATGAGTTTTTAAAATTTGAGTGAAATAAATTAAATTCACACCAAGACGTCGATTTTTGGTGAACGTATTTTATTGCTGAAATAGATACTAAAACATATAATTTATTGCTAAAATTAAAAGCTGGATAGAACATAGGTATATTATAATTACTTAAATGTTGTTAAAGTGTGTAAACAGAAAAAATCGGTGTGCAAACATTTCGTGTACGGAAGAATCACCGAACCCGATTTTTATGTTATCTACTACATTTTGAAATTTACAATACTTTATTCGGCATAAAATTATTTTTGTTTAGTTATTAGCACTGCTTTTCTTGCAAGTTTTCGTTGCAGATATGCAAAGTAAAATCATTTGATCAACATTTACAATTCTAAGCAATTTCAAAAATAGCTAATGTGTGGAATATAATATTGAAGTTATTTTTTTGTTAAAACACATTCATAAATATGACATAATACATATTATACGATTAGGTAATATTTTCAAGTCGTCAATCGTCATACGGTTTCTTTCTACCCATTTACTACTGTTGAAATGCTCTGTCAGGTCACGTCGTTTTTCAATTATCAACTGATTTACAAGAATTTAGAAAATTCTTTTTAATAATTGTTTTGTTTTTTTTATTTGTTGCAGCTGTACAATATATTTTTTGAATTTAAGAGAATTATTACAACTGAAGAAATCTTTCGAGATCCAGAATGGCTTTAATTTTGATATCGTTTTGGTACGACATTTTGTTATGTATTGGCGCAGTGATTGGTTTATTCTACGCATGGTCTTTGTACAGATTCAGTTACTGGGAGAAAAAGGGCGTCCCAGGACTTCGGCCTACATTTATCGTCGGAAACATAAAGGATATGATGATGGGAAGGAAAAATATCGGAGAACAGTTCGTTAAAATATACAAACAAACCAAGTCTCTGCCTTATGCTGGAGTTTACATGATGAACCGAGCAACGTTAGTCGTTAACGATCTTGATTTAATAAGAAATATTCTAGTAAAAGATTTTTCACACTTTACTGATCACTCTTTGAAGATGAACGAAAAGTATGAACCACTTTCTGTCCACCTCTTCAATGCCACAGGAGATTTTTGGAAGAGCATGCGGACGAAAATGACGCCTGCGTTTACTTCAAGTAAAATGAAATATATGTTTCATACGATGGCCGACTGCGGTAAGGTAATGGAGAAATATCTTGAAGATTCTGTTTGTTATGATGAATCAATGGATCTCAAAGAAGTGATGGCTAAATTCAATACAGATGTTATTGGATCTTGTGCTTTTGGTATTGAATGTAACAGCTTCAAAAATCCAGACGCGCCCTTTAGGAAAATGGGAAAGAGATTATTTGACAGGTCGCTGACACAAGCAATGTTGGAGTTCCTGATAGTTTTTGTGCCTAGCGTAATAAATATCGTTAAGATGAGCATCATGGGAAAAGAAGTCAATGATTTCTTTTACAACACTGTGAAAAATACGATCAAACATCGAGAAGAAAACAATATTGTACGGAATGACTTTATGCAACTTCTGATGCAGCTGAGGAAAGACGGTGTAATCGATAATGATGATTCTGGTGAGTAATTTGTATATTTGAATTGAAATTGTTGAAATTTTGAACTCTCTAATTTTTGGACGACGACGAACTTTGGTCGCTGCGATTGCTATGTTGATACTCATTCGAAATACCTATTTAGGGATTGCGGATCCGGTATTACCTAAACCGGGATATCGCTTTTCATTGTAAGTTTTCAATGCCAATACACAAGTTTTGAAAATGAAAAAAAAAGTATTTCGTCATTGGAAATTAGCTTAAATCAAATTTTAATGAATCGAGACCATCAATTTTTTTTCATAAAACTGTTCGCAATTCATTGTTATTCTACGAAGAGATTTGCAGCACTGTTATGTTATTTGAAAAGCAGGGCCTCCGAAATTAAATAAAGTGCTTAATACGTCGCTATATGGAACATAATATATTTAAACCATGTCCGTTTCCAATGTAGAGCATATAGACTACTAACGGAACTTTTGTCGGTAGAAATTTTTCTACGAGAACTTTTTGTTAATCAGTTACTCAATCTCTCTTTTTTGGAGAGAGTAGGGGATAGAAAAGTACCAGTGGTTTGCTTGCGCCACGCTCCGTTTTTTAAACAGAAGTTCGTAAATCGATTGAAAAATCAATTTATAAAACCCGTAAACATCGTAACCGTAGCTAACGACATTGATAATTCGAGCACATGCCAGGATATGTAGAAAATTCCCTTCATTTATTTTTTATTAATTAGCAGACATTTTTGGAATACTTAACAAAATCAAAATGTACAACAATGACAAATAAGACCACTATTAAAAATCAGTACTCACTTCTTAGTTATACCAATGCGCTTGGGCAAATGGACGTGTAGACCTGGTCTTAGTCTGGGGTGCGAGAAAGCATTTACGGGGTGCGGGAGAAGTTTCTTTTTTGACATGAAAAAATGCATATTAAATGTATTAATAACAAATACGTAAATATTTTTAAGGGGGTGCGGGTCACTAAGAAGATTAAGATCCACTGGTGTAGACCGATTCAATAGATATCGTATGTGGTTACCATAACTTCAGCGCTGGAAAATAAAATGGCTTTATATAAATGTATACATAACTAATTAACAAATCGAACCTATTATTGAGTCCGAGCAGAATAGGTATTGCAATATCGGTATTACCGAAACCAGGATTCTGGTATTAGTATTTTTTCAATACTGAAATACTATTTTTGAGTGTAAAACAGTCATCACAAATTTTGATAAAATTGTTCGCGATAAATTGGAATATTTAAAATTTTAGAGTTGTATCAATATTGATAGGTTCCGGAATCAATGATTTTTACAATAATGTAATATTATTTTAAGAAATCATTTATGAAAAATACCCTTATATGATATATTTTTAATAACCACATTTTAATCGAAATACCGATTTTGATTTATTTGCCCGGTATTGGGGTATTACGTATTTTTGTCGGTTCCATGGCACAGTGGACAACGTTATTGGCTTCAATGCCGGACCACACCGGTTCGAATCCCAGTACGATCAGCATTTTTTCAATCGATTTCTGTTCGAAGGTATGGATGTTTGTGATTTCTAAAAATCCCCCTACCCAATTTAATCCAAAAATGACGTGGTGTAGCGAGCGTGATTAGCTAACCACTAGTCCTGTCCTGCCCTATTCTTTCTATTCCTATTACTCTCACGAGAATACCTTCAGTTAAGATAACTTCATTTGGAGGTCCACATTGGGAGCGGAAAAGGATTAAAATTAAATTATTTCATTGCTTTATTTATACCTTTTTATTACCGGTATTGATAATTGAAATACCGGTATTGCGAAAAACCGAAATGGGTACCGGTATCGATCTATTCATCCGTAATTGCAATCCCTAGTTAGGTATAGTAAATTTATTGATTTAGTATTCATAGTGGTTCTCCACTGGCTAGTCCGCTAACTGTCAAACAAATAAAAATCGTCGACATTTCAAACGATTATTAGTTTGTGATAAGATATTCGTAACTATTTTTGATATTTGGAACCAGAAATAATTTTATTTTGATACCTATAAGTGTTACGCAAATAATTATAAACTCGTACATAAATACATAAAGTTTGTTTACAAACATTTCGGCTCCACCCATATACATCTGGTTACTGATATTAATTAATTGTGTGTAAGGTTTAGTTTGTTGATAAAATCGTTGATGGAAAAAATAAAAGTGAATTAATAAAAGCGTATTAAAATTAACACTATCCGAAAGTAGATTTATTTATTTTATTTACGTGAACATTGTAAAATAAATACGAATTATTAATTTATTACTTTTGCATTTTTTACAAAGAATATTTAAAAGTAATAGAAAAAAAAAATATATTAAATTTTCAAGGAAATCAACTCAAGCTCCGAAAAGTCTACTTACAATACATAAAAAATAGTATTCGTTGTAACTCGCTCACGTCCACGTGGAATATGTCAACATTTGAAGGAATATTCTTAAAAAGTTCTTCCCAGTGGCATCTCCCTTGGCAGGACGGTTCTACACTTTGGGAGTACGAACAATTCATGTCCACGATTTCTCAAAAAATGATCAGGAACATTTAGTTTCACATTCTCAAGAATGGTGGATTTTTCATTTTGGCCTCGTATAAGCCGGAAGAAATATGTTTTAGAACTTTTAAAAAGTACCAATTAACGATTCATACCTGCGGGGCTAATCTCAAATTTATTAGAATTTACACTCTAATTATTGGAGTTTTTTAATAATCAACATGATTTTCGTATTTGGTTTTCACAGTTGGTATAACTTAAATGTAATAATTTCACTAATGTTCAATATTGCTATAGTTGATCTGTCAAACGTCAACGATTAACAGAATTTTGTTTTATTCTTTCAATTTTGTTTACATCTGATTAATAATATTCACTATATCTATGTATAATTTTTGCAATGAGGTAATTATGTTTTACAACATGCTATGTAATTTTGAGTTCAAATCAAAATAAAATCTGTCAAACGCATTTTATTGATTGGTCCCATAAATCATAAAAGATGTACATACTATACCAACAATGAACATAGCCCCAATTATTAAATTTAAATTATATCAGCCGTAAAAACTAAATACAAAAATTGTGTATTAGAATACCCCTTAATGTCTAGTACAGGGATTACCAATTACCCGTGCCCATGGGCGCCATGGCGCCCGCCGACCGATTTCGGTGCGCCCGCCTACTAATTTGGGCAAATCATTAAATTCCCAGGTTTTCGGATTTCAACATTCCTGGAAGAGCTAAAAAAAAAACGAATCACGCTTATAATCTGGGCAAATCGTTAAATTCCTGGGATTTTGGATTTACAAAACTCTAAGAAGAGCTCAAACAAAAAAACGAGTCACACTGATAATTTGGGCAAATCGTTAAATTCCTCGGTTATAAATAACCTTGAAAAAATGTGGTATCCGCCGCCCTACCAATATTTTAGAATGCACTCTAGGGTCTCTAATCTCAATAAAATATTGAAAACGTCCTTGTTGATTTAGTTAGTATTTATATTACAGACATATATTTGATATTAATTGCTATTTATAAGAAATAAAAAGTATGTGTTTATTATGTTATTAATTATTAAATACACAAACTGAGACATTGCCAACATTCTAGTTAGTCGGGTTCTAACATTTAAATACAAATTTATAGAGATTTTGAAAACTCTCATCAATATAATGCCACTGCATATTACAAAAGTTTTAGCGTTTCACTTCTCATATTTTTCAGTTTTGAATTGTTACAGAAAAAGAAGGTTTGAGTTCGTTTGAGGAAGAAAAAGTTATTCGATTTAGTGAAAAAAAAGTTCATTTAAAAGGACCTTCGATTCTAACACGATGTCGTGGTTCTGGGTTTGTGTGCTTCTGTGTAGTGTCTTTATGGGCATGCTGTACGCTTGGTATCAGTCTCGTTATAAATACTGGAAGAAAAAAGGTGTCGAAGGTCCAGAACCATCGTTTGTCGTTGGAAATATACGAGAAATATTCACTGGAAACAAAACACTTGGAGATATATTCTTTAGTATATACAGCGAGACGAAACATCTTCGATATTTTGGAGCATTTATGATGCACCGTCCAACATTAGTTATAAATGATCTTGAATTGATAAAAAGTGTTCTGGTTAAAGATTTTATCCACTTCTCTGATCACAGTTTTCCGACAGACGATAAAGTTGAACCGCTATCGGGGCATCTTTTTCTTCTATGCGGAGAAAAATGGAAAAATCTCAGAAACAAGCTTACACCGACGTTTACCACCAGCCGAATCAAAAAGATGTTTGATATAGTTGCCGAATGTGCTGTTGAAATGACAAAATATTTAGAAGAGCATGAAGCAAATGACGGCATAACAGATGTTAAGGAAATTTTGGCTAAACTAAACACAGACGTGATCGGGTCGTGCGCTTTTGGCATTGATTGTAACAGTTTCATAAATCCCGATGCAGATTTCAGAAGAATGGGGAAAAAGATTTTCAAAGTAACAGTATTTAAGGCTATTATGCGATTCTTCCTGTTCTTTATGCCTGAAATAGCACAATTTTACAAAAGAAGTATCTTAGGAAAAGAATTGAATGATTTTTTTTATAATACGGTCAAAAATACGATAAAATATCGTGAAGATAATAACATTGTGCGAAACGATTTTCTTCAACTCCTGATACAACTTAAAAATGATGGTGCTATAGAGGGTGAAAAAGGTAATTCAAAAAGAAACTTTGGGAAAACGTTTGAATGGAGAATTTAGCCTACATTTTTATTTTTGTTTCTTAAACTAGCAAGTATGGTTATGACACTTTTTGAAAAATAAGAGATTTAACCGTTTGAATACCATACAAATAAATCATTAATATGTCCCAGAGATACTGCTTGTTTTTGAGAAAATAATTTTGCATAATATACACTCGAATTCGAAAATTTAAAAACCTATATTGACTCAGAGTAGATGGCACTACACATATTCATCAAAATATTGCTTATATTCTATTAGAATACCAAGTATTTGATTTTTTAAATGTCTTGGACATCCGTGTTCGCTTGCATATGTTCCGGACACCTGTGTCAGCTTGGTATTCAAGTGGTTAAGCAAACATTGGTGTAATTGAAAAAATAATTTCAGTAGATTAAAAAAAGGACTAAAAATTTTAGTAAACGAGATAACTATTTTTTTTATAAATAAATATCACTAGCATGGAACATTCAGTTTTGCTCTTCCCCTAAGTTACCTGCGTATTTTAATTGTTATTGGTATAATCACATATAATTATGTGATTTCTACAATTTCCATGGCGTAAATCAGATAGGCCTCCCAATAAATTTCCTGTTGAAAACAATTGTTATAGAATTTCCACTTCCAATCTGGATTACAACACGAGTTGTTTGTTGTACTGTGAAGTGCTAAAATAATTTGAAAAAAATAACAAGTGGCTATTTTTCAATTTCAGGAAGCAATGATGAGACGGTCAACGATGGAGTCAGGCTTACGACAATGCAAGTCACCGCACAAGTCTTTGTGTTCTTCATCGCCGGATTTGAAACATCGTCATCGACAGCAAGTTTCGCTCTCTACGAAATGTCTCTAAACCCTGACATTCAAGACAAAGTGAGAGAAGAGATCGACAAAGTTATCGCAAAACATGATAACAAGATCACTTATGATGCTTTGGGAGAGATGACGTATCTACAAAAAGTTATCGATGGTAAGTTGTTTTAATTTTACGTATTCACTACTAAAAGGAAACACTCATTTATCATTTTCTAAGTGCTCTTCTAAACAAAACGATGATTACTCGAATATTTTGAAAACTATAAATATATATTTTTCAAGAAAGCTTATATAATCATTAGAAATCAATAGCATGTTGGTAGCTCGCTCATGAATGTACCATATGATTAAAATTTGCTCATGTTTGGAAAAAAATAGAAATTATGATTAATTTCGATTAATTTGAAGATCTCATTCTTCTTAGCCACAATTGAGTTAAGAGTAGATGTTGTTAGTCCCAGACGTTTTGGTATTTCAACATTCAACTATTTTTTCTTTCTCAGCTACTAACTACTAACTTTCTTCATAGGAGGCATTTCGGTAGCCTGTTAAACTAGTTAACGATGAGAGTAACGTGAACAGTCAGTAATTTTCTCAGAAGAACGTTGAGTGCGGGATGATTTATCACTAGTGTTATGGAAATTTGACCCGGACTAAAAAAATAGTAATAAATGTGTGAAAGCTTTAATTCCAAGCTGTACTAATAAAATTATTTATAGAATTCCTTGTTTCTTTCACATTTGAACAAAACTATATTTCATCGATGGTACTTTTCTGTTTCAGAAACATTGAGAAAATATCCACCACTCCCACTGTTGTTCCGAGTATGTACCAAAAACTACGTGATTCCTGGCACCGATATCACCATTGAAAAAGATACACCAATCATGATACCGATTCTCGGCATTCAAAGAGATCCACAATTCTTCCCTGAACCAGAGAAGTTTGATCCTGAAAGATTTACGCCAGATAACAAAGCAGCTAGACATCATTTCTCATATTTACCTTTCGGAGAAGGCCCAAGAGTTTGCATAGGTAAACATTACTCGTTAAATGGTTGTGTATTATAGAATACTAATGTTGAGTAATAGAAGAAATTGTAAAATGTATACTGCAACAACTGCGCACAAAGTGATCCAAAGAGATCCTATAATATTGGCATATAAAACTGGAAAACTTTGACACAGAACTATATCTATATTTGTCACCGTATTTTGGTCTTGGTGACGATATTGATATTGAATTAATCATACAAGGACTGTAAAAGTATTTAAAAGTTATGTATGTACCTCTATAGCACCACCATCAAAGTCTCAAACTTCTTGAGATTCAGCGTCTGATGATTCTGAATCAAATATTAACTCAGAGTCATTGTTTTCTATGTTTTACTATAAAATATCTTCATCTGTACCACCAAAGAAAAGGATATTGCTTCAAAAGTGTATTCTACTAATTTTCTCTCGAGAATTTGATACAACTCATTTGATTTTCTACAACTGGGAATCATCACAGCTGTTGCATTTTTGACAGCAATTGTAAGACACTTTTAATTTAATTCAAATACAAATACATTAAGCTAGGAAAAACGTGTGCCTTTTAATTGAGAAAATATAACTCAAAACATTTTTTTGAACTTAATGCTCTTTAAAATAGGATGTAGTTAATATAAATTTACTTTTATAATTTGTTAGTTGTGGGAACCTCTCAATTTTGAATTGAAATGAGTGCCAAAAACCTGACTGTAAAAAAGTATATGTTATCTAGAATGCAATTTTTGTTTAGTTTTTTTCATTTTTATTTGCAGGAAGCAGATTTGGTTTGATGCAAGTAAAATTGGGGTTGGTTTCAGTGCTGTCAAAATATGAGCTATCCGTGTGCGAGAAGACTAGCATCCCTATGGTGTTTGAAAAGAAGGCTGTCCTGATGATAGCTGAAGGTGGAGTATGGTTGAAGTTGAAGAAGAGGTCTCAGTGAAATAATAAATTTTCTTGAATTGATATGGCATTGCCTCACTGATAGTTTTGGAAAGTATTTTATACTCGAACAATATTAACTGGCGAAAATGATTTAAGAGCCTTAGCTCTAGTGTGTAACCAAGCATGCATGAATGAGAGAATGAATGTACATGTATATAATATTATATTAAGAAGATTTAGCAAGTATTTTGTGATCTAATGTTTTAAAATTTATGCATTGCTGTAATTAATCTATTTTGTGATAATTTTTATATTAATATAATAATATTCAAAACTATCTTTTGTTTTAATTGGTTTATAATAATAAGCAGTCTTCAATAATATCCACTAGCATCCTGTTATGTAAGGGATGTTGCAACTAGCTAGATCACATGCTGAGGATGCTTCCAGAGAGCCTCAAGTCTGCATGCTTCTTCATCGACCAGTGTATACTTGATGGAGCTGAAGAATGATAGATTTTCATGGAAAGAGTGAAACAATTCGCGGTTAAGCATATGGTATCATATGCTTAACACAGGGAACGAATATAGTCTAAAAAGAAGTTTTGGTATACATTTAATGACCTTAATAATCAAAAAATAGATATAGTTTTCTATGGGTTCATGAATATGAGATGTTGACCAATAATTGCTCTGCAACTTCTATCATAATACAGTTTTATATATAAAAGTCAAAAATGCCTAAAACAAATAGGTTATAAAATGTTTGTTTTATTTATTATTAACTCAATAATTACAACTTTAGATCAAGATATATTCTACAATAATATTATAATAATAAAAGTACCATGATCATAGACAAAAATGAAATATTTTTAACTTAGAATTCACAGCTATGAACTCTCAAAATACCAAAATTGAGAATTACATATAAAAGTGATTTCTCACCCAAAAATTAACATTCACAAACATGTAGTTATCATTATCACCAAAGTACGATAATCTAGAGTGAGTTGCGGTTTTCTACGACAACTGTTTCCACTTATCTTCAACCAAAGTGTCTGACCTCCAGCTTGCAACACCAAGTAAACAACAACCATTAACAGCTCCAGCTCTTCTACATCATACTGGGTGTCTGGATACAACCCTTTTTGCTAGCACATTGTCATATATATGGTGTGTATGTCCTAGCCAATGCAGCCTCAGAAGATAATATTCAGGGTACTTTGATTACGTATAGTTAATGTACGGGCTTCCAATGCATAGAAAAGAACAAGCTTTACAAGTGAGCAGATGAAATTGAATTTATGATATTAAACAATATTTACCAATTATTTTAATACCATCAAACTATTTATCATTTAAGTGGAAACCAAGGTACTATTTAAAGAAATACGAGCTTTAAATTATAAGCTGATTATATTACTTTTGTAAGAAAGAATGCGAGAGTAGCGATGGAAATAGACAAACTGCAAAAACAGATGGAACAATCTAGATCAGAGAAGAAAATTCTCTACAACTCAATCTGAATGTCCAAACATAACCCCAAACTACAATAGCAATATTATTTATCTATTAGGTATATTATATAGTAATGAGTAAGAAATATGATACATAAAATTGAAGTTACTTTAAAAGTTTTCTTTTGGTTAAGGTGACGTTGATTCCATTAATTGGGGATAATATAAAAGAGTTTTTGTTGTACTCAAACTCGCCAGGCTCTACATACTTTTCATCGATTGTTATTTCATATTTGGATATGACATTGAAGAGACCCATCCGCGCCATCAATGATCCAAATCTGGTACCTGAAAATGATCACAGTAGAAGTAAAATATGATTAGAGACAGCATAATAAAAATTATCATAAAAAGATTGATTCTGTCATAAAGTAGTCAATGCTCTAGAACAGTGGAGGAGAACCTGCGGCCTCTTGGCTGGCTACACTGATGACTTTGACTTGATCAAAATATTCATTTTGATCAAAAAAGTTATATGCAAGCCTTTGGAAAAAGAGCGTAATCATCCCATTATAATATGTTCGACAGTCGAAAAAAAAGGGGGAGTGTCAATGTTTTCTTTACTGCGGCCTTATTTTTAAATCAGATAAATGAATGTGGTCTTTAGAAATGAAAAGGCTCCACACCCCTGCAAAAGAACGTTAATTTAATTCAGTTGGAGTTGCTAACTGTCGGAATTCTTGAGTGGACTGTTTACACATTGATTTTTTACCTGATTTAAGGAGGTGTGAGTTTAAGGAATAAGATAATTATCAGTTATTGCTTTATTATATCCTTATATCCTTACATTCCCCAAAAAATGGGGTTTGAGAGATTCAGTAATAGCCTGTTAAAGTAAAAACAACCAAAAAATGTCTCCGGAGCAGATATGGTTGAAAAATAAATGATCATGTGAATGACATTTACATGAATTTACTAGGACGGAATTGATTAATTTTCAATCCCTTACCCTACTTTTTCTCCAGATTATTACCAAACCTCGTTTTTTTTAGCTCACCAAGGAATTTGAAATCCTCAGTTCGCTATACTTTTTCCTCCATACCTTATTTTTCCGAATTTGCGAATTTACATAAATGTACAGAGTTGTAGAATTGGCCAGAAGGCCGCACCAAAGTAGCCAAAAGACCGCAGGTTCCCCACGCCTGATTTAGACGAAGGTTTGCGTAAAACTTTATTTAATAAAAAACTAAACATGAGTTAGATTCCTGCTTTTTTTTATGAAAATATTCAACTTTGAAGTGATAGATAATATCTGAAGACGTCAAGGTAAAAACATGTTGACTAACAAAAATGTCTTAGAGATATTAATTAATACATTTGAAGAATTGATCTAGAAATATGGTCATAAAAAAAGGTCTAATATGTTTTATAAAGGAAATGTGAGATTAATTGTTCAGTGTATCATAATTGTACATATAAGAAATGCTGATAACTTACCCATGCACATTCTCGGTCCTTCTCCAAAAGGTAAATGAGCAAATCGATGTCTCTCTGCTTTGTTTTCGGCGGAAAATCTGTCAGGATTGAATTTCATTGGATCCGGATAAATTTCTGGATCTCGATGAATTCCCATGATTGGTATCATCACAGAAGTTCCTTTTTCTATGACAATGTTGGTTTCTGGGATTGTATACTCCTTAGTGCAAACTCTCAAGACTAGAGGGAGGGGTGGGTACATGCGAAGAGATTCTGTAAACAAAACAATCTTATATTGTTATTTGCTCATATATCTTCTACCATGAGTTATGTTATCTTCAAATTATGTATAAGTTTATTTAACAAATGATTGGAAGTGCTATGGAATGTCCCAGATACGTGCTTGTTGACAGAATCTCTTATGATTATTGTTAAAAATACACAATTGAAATTGAACAATCTCTAAACGATATATGAAAAGAAGGATATGCAAATTGCTGTTTTCAAAAGTTTTACTTCACATATGATCAAATTTTTAAAATCTTTTCGCAAAAAGCTTTTACTTCTAGTTCATAAATATTCAAATTCGATATTTATATAATTACAATCAATTGTGTAAAACAGTTTTAAAGCTCTTTTCATTTCCATAATTATTACCTTCAACGACTTGGTTCAGATACTTCATTTCAGTGAGTGCTTCAAAAGTTATTTTTCCTCCGTGTTTGACAAGAACGCCATCAATTTCATTTCTCAAGGTCTTCTGGATGTCGGGATTGCGAGCCAGCTCAAACATGGCGAAGCTAGATGCAGTCGATGAAGTTTCCACGCCGTCAACGAAGAAGACAAAGAATTGGGCTGCCAAGTCGCCTATCGTCATTGTAGCATCTTCGTCCTCATCTAATAAGATGTACAGAAATTAGCAATACAAATTTTTTGGTGACTTATGATTGAAGTACTCACAGCTTTGATTTCCACAGCACTATGAAGTCTATAACAGAGATTTAAATTTTTATCTATAATAGAAGTTGAAAGCCAATTAATTTCCAATTGATCTAATTTGCCACTGATGAAAATTATGCCACCAAGTAATCATTTTTTTATCATGTCTGATCCTGGTGTGGAGCTTATGGACTCGTAACAGATCTAAGTTCATTAGAAGTTTTTCTAAAAGAACAGCTTGTTACTATGTTGCTAAATTTCTCTTTTTTCAAAGTGAGTGAGGATAGAAGGATTCGGTAAGGGCAGGACTATTGCTAGTTAATCGCTCCTGCTACACCCCCGTATTTTGGGATCAAATGAATAGTAAGAAATATCAGTCAATCTTATGTCACAGACATAAATCGATAAAATCAATTTTCGAGGCTGTCAGAAAGAAAAGAAAAGGTTGCACAAGCACAGTATTTTATTGTTCAATGATTGGCGACAAATTATCACGGCTCACAACTGTTGACGTATCAGGAGATCAATGATAAACTTTCTTAAGTGTCCACTATCACAACCATACTATTTTCATTCATTATTTATTTGTGGAAGATCTGTCGCGTATCCATAGACTCATCATCAAGCAGTTTGAGCAATTGACGAAAATTGGTTCAGCTATGAGTTTTATCATTTACGTCATGTACGTCATAAATGTAAGTTAACATACATACATAGAAAACATTTTTTTTTTTAAAGAAGCCTATCATGTCAAATGAAAATAAAAATACTGGATCTAAAGTGTGGAAATATTTTTTACATGAAAAAAGTCAAGATACTGCAAAATGTTCAAAATGTAAATCTGTTCTTCTGCGTACTTCTGACGGTTTGTAAACCGTCATCAAACCGTCAGAAGTATGCAGAAAAACAGAGCTATTATTAAAAGTAAGGAATTTTCTACTAGAGGTCTTTTACGTCACTTAAGAAGTTATTATTGATTTGTTTCCGTCTCAGTGTATTTATTTCTCGCTATCCCGGGAATCACAAAAAAACGGAAAATGAGAAACCCTGCCAACTCAATCAAGTCTTTGAAAATAATTATGAACGAATTAAGTAACTTAGTTAGATATTTTAAAGTTCCAACAATTTACAGATTTAAAAGTATTGTTATATTGGAAAAATTATCATTTGGTATTGAGCTTGGTATAGTCATGAACAGTCTTGGCACAGTCGTGAATTTTATGTTTTCTAAGTACCATTAGGATAAAACGGCTGACTTATCAATAAAGTATTTATCTGCTTTTCTTACCCAAAAGTTTTCCATGCTCTTTTTCTTCTGCATCCCTTTCTTCTCTTAGTTTTATTAAAACTTGCAAATAATCATTTCTGGATATGTTTTGTTCGATTCTGTAGTCCATAGCCTGTTTTGCTTGTCCAGAAAAAAACTCGTTCACGTCATTTTGATACATGCTGACTCTCAGGTTAGAAACAATTGCAGGAGCCATCAAAGACATAGTCTGGATAAGAGACCGCAAAAACGGCAACCTTTGAGACTTTCTACTCATATTTCTAAACATGGAAACTTCTGATTTGATACTGTTGCATTCGATTCCAAAGACGCACGTTCCGATAATGTCGGTGCTGAATCTAGCGAGAGTTTCTTTAACATCGACAACTTGTCCGACGGATACTTTGGATTCTACATAATCTTGCATAACTTTTCCATATAAAATGATAGTATCAAACATGGTCTTCATTTTAGCAGAAGTAAAAGACGGCAATAGTCTCACTCTGATATTTCGCCAACGGTTGCCGTTGATATTAAACAGATGCCCTTCTAGAGGCTCAGATTCTTCGTGATGGACTAATCCGTGATCAGTAAAGTGCATGAAGTCTTTGACAAGAATATTCTTGATCAAGTCTAAGTCGTTAACAACCAACGCATTCTTATGCATCATGTATATTCCAATATACGGCTTTTTTCTGTGAGCATAGTAAATTTGTTCAAATTGCTGTCCAATTTGTAGAGTTCCATAGACGATACCTTCGATATGACCGGTGGGGAATGACGGCTTGGGTGAGTAAACACCTAACTTTTCCCAATAGGTGTACCGTCGACGGAACCACAGGTAAATTAATGTCAATAAACATATTATAAACAATATTAAATCACCAAAGATTGAATTGAAAAAGAATGCCATTACTGTACACTGATTTCTCTAAGAACTTATTTCACTGTAATGGAATGGAATAAGCTTGATAAGACGTTCACATTGTCAAGGCTTACTCAAAATAATTACTTGTTTGTATATTACTTTCGATTATCATGAGTTAATGTATGCACAGTGAATGAGATAATATGATAACTAACTGTTCTGATGCCAAGTCCGTAAAATTATTAGCACACTGGTTTGTGGCTTAATAATTTTAAATGTGCGTTACTTAAAAATGTGCTGGAACTCAATTTTTTTAATAATTCATCTCCTTTTAATTTAAGATTTCAACTGAAGGTGCTTGGTGGAATTTAAATTATGTACATTCACACAGATTTTGTCACTAACAACCCGGGTTTCACCTTTCGGCATCTTCAGGCGTTCAAGTGCATGGATGAACTTGAACTGACGCTTAGTAAACAAATGTTTTGTGTTTATATAAGAAATTAATGTATTATTGAGTTTAAAGCCATTGCTGGCAAAAAAGATTAAACCACAAATTTTGACTAACAACACGAAACTTTAACACTAATTTACTATAGAGTTCAGTCAATCAGTTCAAGTTCATCCGTGCACTTGAACGCCTGAAGATGCCGAAAGGCAAAACCAAGGTCGTTAGTGACAAAATTTGTGTGAATGTACATAATTGGAACGATTCAATTCATGTCCGTTCTCAATGTGGAAGATATGGCTTCCTAATGGAAGTATCTCAACAAAGTACTTTTACGAGAACTGCAAGCAGTACTACCAAGGTAGTCAGTATCTCAAATTCCTTTTTTTAAAGATAGTAAAGATAGAAAGATAGGGTTGGTACAGGACTAGTAGTTAACTTATTGTTCTCGCTTTGCCCTGTTAATTTTAATATTGCAAGAGCGGAAGGGATGGATATCACAAATACCAGCGCATTTGAACAGAAATCAATCTTGTGGGTCTAATTTTAGTTCTGGTAATTCATTTTTTACTGTTATTACTTTTTTGGGATGATTTAAGTTTTTAAAGAAAAAATGATTTGAAGCATTTTAAACATCAAGAAAAAAAGTTCCATAACACCGTTCCACCGCGTTATATGGGAAAAAAACACTGATTTAACTTATAAGAAAGAGTAAAAAAAAGTTAAAAACCATTTGTTAAGTATGTATTTATTCTATCATTTATTACTTTATTGATGCTGTATCGTAGAGAAGGTTTTTTTTACAAATATTGGAGAAATCATTTAAATCACAAAAAAATTACACTTTTAAAAGCATGTGGAAAGGCATCCTATATATTATCGTCATTGTAATAGTAGAAGTTGGAAGGTAAAAATTTGATAGTACTGAGTAAATAGCTGATGGAAAATTTGAGGTTATAGAATAAAGCCTCCATCTTCTATTTTTATATTAAAAAATAATTATAATATCAAAATAAAGTAAGTAAATAATATACAGGGAAAATCGCCTGCCCTTAAATTTGCATTTATAAAAATTATTGTTACAAAATTGCAGTTTTCGCTTAACTGGCATACGATAATTGCACCAACTATGTAATTTTTGTTACTTACCAACTTCTACCGGAAGGTTGACAATGTGTTTTTAATTTGTGTCGTAGGGAATTGAAGCTGTTAAAAATGTGATGAATATATTTTGTTAAAAATTGTTATTTTTTCTTTTGATTTGATTTCAAATGATAACTAAGCAATTGTGCATTCATTCTGTAAATTGTACAATTGAACATATGTGTTTTTAGTTATTAATAAAATTGATTATTAACATTCATTGAATTAGGCATAGCGCTCAGTTATTTTATCACTTATTGTTGTAAAAACTTATTTTTTCTTAATTCAAGAATTGAACTATCATAAGCATTAAATTAAAATCTACTGAATGTTTTTCTTATCTGTTAAATCAGGACTGTCCAAAATGTTTTGATTTTAATTAAAAAAAGGTAATTTTATTTGCTGTTTTAATTAAAATAGGGTTTAACCATGGTTCTATGCAGTGATTATAACACAGAGAAACCTATAATTAATAATAAGTGGGATAAGCCAAACATTCACTTGCAATGTGCTATGTCCAGTAAATTAAATGATCACAATACTGTTTCTTGTTTGCTTCAACATATATGTTTGTCTTTTGAAAAAAAAATAATTAACTCACAGAAAGACTCTTCAAGTTATCTAATTGCATTTATTTTTCTGGATACAGTTCTTGTTATGTAGAAACATAAGATTGGACAGCCCTGAGTTAAATGAGCATTGGGTTACTCAACCTTTTGTCAATCCAATTTTCTACAAACACTTATCTTAATTTTTTGTCTTTTTTGATGTAATGAATTCAGAATTTCAACACACACATATTCCATTAACTGGTATCCCAAATAATATTTTATTTCATGCTCTATTTTATCAAACACAAAAAGTTGGCAAATATTTAATATGGTTGGCATGAAAGAGAGGGTGGCATGGATAGAAACGTCTTTGCTTCCTGCCTTATTAACTTCATCATAGATATTGAGGACAAAACCATTCCAGTGGGGTTTTATAGTGAAAGACAGCAAAAGTACATTTATGTGTCTCCTGTTTTTGAAATACCAGGATGTGGAAAATTACTGATGAGATAAGCATCTTAGTGAATTACTGTTTGCATATGATAAACACAAATTTAAGGGATACTTTTAACTTGATCTGTGCTGTGCGGTATTAATATGGACGTGCATGGAGGACCGTGATTTTCTTTCAAAAAATAAAACCTAAAAAATATGTACTTTTTGGACATATAATAATAGTACATCACAAACATTTACCATACGATGGACTATTTCCGCCATCATTTATCGAAAAACGTTTCAAAAACGGAAATTGCCGCCAAGGAATGCTAACAACAAATATGGATACAACAAAAAAGCTTTTTTTTATAGATTACAAAACTATATCTTTTAAGTTTAAGTATCACACTATGATTCTAAGAGATGTCACTATATGCATGATATTTTAAAATTATGAAAAATGTTTCTTGTGGCCTTTAAACCGCATCTCAAGTACTGCGTGTAAACACGCCCCTTTTTTATGGCCCTACGAGCACGAAATTGTTTGGCGTGTTAACACGTCCCTGGCAGAGAACCGGTTAAAAAAGAATTTACGAAAGAAAACATCACTCATGAATATAATATATTGATAATGGAAGTTAAAAATATTGTGAAATATCTCAAGTACACAAGTTTTGCCTATCATTTAAAAATCATGGCTCATTAAGAGTGTGAAACTAGTTGGTACAGTAGGGTTAATATGTTTAGAGCCTCAACCTTGAATGGCTCTATTTCTCGTGTGATTCCAGCATCCTGGCTGATCGTTCAGTACAATCCATAAGATGTATTTGGTGGAACTGGAGTATGCTGGAATGGTAGAATGCAAAGCAATTAGAAAGTGACATGGAGGCGGCACATGGTGGCCATGTGCATCACATACATAGTGAATATGATTCCAGAAGAAGACATTTGCACAGTTTAAGGTTGGTCAACCCACCTATGTATAAGAGTGGGGCAGACAGAAATTATATTTGTCTTAATCTTATCTGTGTTTGCTTAATAGAATCACATGATTCTATATACTCACCTATTTAATACTCAAGTAATGATAAATAATTATGTCAATATGTACATTGCCGAGATCTCGCTTCAAAAAGTCACAATTAGTTTCTATTTTACTGAAATAAATTGTAACTATAATTTTAATTACGCCCATTCTGTTAAAACTAATGTTAAGTTGATTAAATGAAATTATTTTATCATATTGTTAGCCTTTCAGGCACAAATGCCTAAAATGGATTTTGAACAGAAGCTGATTTATATTCAATGAATAGCAGAATGAATCGCAGAGACTAAAGAAGTAGATATAAAATTCGATTTTTCTTTTACAAAAACATTTCTGGTGACATTCTAGGCAAATAATTTAAAACCAGTGGATGTCGATTTTTTTATTTAAAGGTACTACTCGTAGACCGGTGTTTTATCGGCGCTATATGGTAAAACTAAATAGCTCCGACCATGGTACTAAATATCTATTTTTTTATCATTTCAAATATAATTTAAATATAAATCTTCATAAAAATAATTTCTAATGTGTTCAGAATATGTCAAATTTAAAAATTATACTATCTTTCCAAACAACATTGTAAAAAAAAAACGGAAAAAAGTATCAATAACTAAAACCTCAATCTAATCTTTATAAGACATCAAGTTAGTTAAATGAAATCTGTTGCTACATTGCTTTTATAAATGGACATCAAAACAGCAATTTTTGGCGTGTCATGTTATCCTGGCTTGAAGGGTTATGAATAAATTTCAATTAATCAACCATGTCAAATATAAATTTCATAATATGACTTACATTATTGAGCTAGACCTAATTTTATTGAACTCATCGAAAAATGATGCTAAAACATATCTTCGAATGAATAATGAATGTAATAATTTAGTGATATATTAAATAATACATAAATTGCAATCTTGGTCTGTTTTTACGATTGAGATTTTTTTTATCTATTGTTATTAAACAGTAACACAACATGTTTGTATAATATTTTATTCCACTATTGAAAAATGACACAAAGGTGAAATTTAATTTTGTTGTGATTATCATTCCCGTTGTAGATTAACATGCCAAAAATTAATATATCAAACCGTCAATAAAACATCGCTGTAAGTTTTAAATCATAATTTCACGTTACTCAATGTCACCATTTTTTGAAAGTGATTGAATGAATTCAACGCCTTTTCTCTCACACTATTTAAATTTAGCGCATGGCTGCGAAGTCGTGAAAAAAAGTCGCAACTCTGACTACGATTCAAAAAAGATTAAAATTTCATGTAAAAAGAAGTATTGGCGTACTTTTTAATATTTACTAAAATGCATAGCTTTTTGTATTTCAATTCAATTAAGAATAAAACGACTCTGACTTCATCCAAAACATTACGACTCCACGACTGATTCCACAGTCTTGTAGTTCAACATGAAACTAAATATTACTACACAATATTTGTGGCCGGTTCAGAGCATTCAGATAAATATTTGTTTTGAAAAGCAACGCTTCTTGAGAAGCATTGATATTCATTTTGTCAATTTTCATTAATGTTATTTTATGCTACAATAGTTCATAAATTGTTATCTTTTGATGAGGAAAGATTTTTTTAGTTTGTTTTCATTTGAATATCGGGTTATCTTCAATGTTTATTATGGATTTAATACCAAAATAAACTTTTCCATTATATACTTTTTTGTGTAATGTACGAGATAAGAGCAATATTTATGATAACATACACCAAAAGACGTTGACATTAACAAAAGAATTTCTCCAAATTCATTTAATTTTAGAAATTAACCAATTTATCTAATACGTTGTGTGGAGAAAATGTGAATAAGTTCACATCCAATGAATTGGATTTATTATCACTTTTTATTTTTATCCAAGACTTAGATTTATCATAACTTTAAGGGAATTTACCCTGCGGGGTAATTTTCTCAGACTCTAAACCAGGAGCTCTTAGCAAAACTCTAAGCCAATCTTATTCACTTTATTCCCTTCCCAATTAAGTCTAACTCAAAAGGTTTTTCGAAAGAATATGCATATCAATAGCAACGTTTCCTCTAAGCTGCGCGTGCTCGGCCGCGCAGCGGTTTGGAAGCCCCCGCGCACTCATTCCAGGTTGGCGCGCACTCCAAGACAGCTATTTAATTAATATTTGATTGGCCTATGCAGCCTTTGAAATTTCTGCGCAGCTAACCTCTCGTCTTATTGATGGCATTGATCAGTAGTGTTAAAACTATATTTTTTATATTTAGTTATGTATCATGTACATAATATTATTCATATTTTAAGATGTTTTCTTAATAATTAATTACTTGGCAGACTAAAATTATTAAAGCATATTTTAATAGAATATCAAGGTATTCAAATTTATTTTACCTAAAAAAGAGTTACAACCCTAATCGAAAAAATGTCTTCTTTGTGCATGTGAAGTCATTTTACGAAAAATAATTAAAGAGCATGTCAAGATGAATTAAAATAATACTTTTAAAGACTAATTAAGGGGGTCTCTAAAACTCAATAAGATTTTTATATTTCTTGAATTTAAAATGGCGTCTACGGTCACTGTTCTAGTCGATCTTTTATAATTTATTTGATCAATCAAAAGAGTGCGTTAGAAAGAGGTTATTTCGAAACAAAGCTCGCCAAGTATCATAGTTTATTTTTGAAAATTATTTTACTATGTATAGCGCGTGCAAATGATTCATCAGGCATAAAAAAAGAATAAAACAAAATTCCGTTAATTGTGAGCAATTGACAGATCAGCTATAACACCAATGAATATAATTATACCAACGTTAAAAACCAAATAAAAAAATCTTGTAGAGTATTAGAGAATTCCTTTAGTTATATTAAATTTGGCAATCTTCTTTTTGGTATGGTTTATTTCAGTTTCAAAATAGCACAGTCCAATGTAATGGATCATATCTTTCATTCATCCATGTTATTTTTTTTTATTCAATAACGTTTTTTGTTGTTTCATGGAATATATCTGCCATGTAAAAAGATGATCAAGTGTTTCTAGAGCAGGCATGGGGAACCCGCGGCCTTTTGGCTACTCTGGCCAATTCTGTAATTGTATGAAAATTCGTAAATTCCTGACATATTCTGACCGTAAAGTTCTGTTTCCGGCCAAAGATTCCCTAGTTAATGTTTACTGCGGCCTTATGTCGAATCAGAAAAATGAATGCGGCCTTTAAAGAAAAAAAGGTTCCCCACCCTGATCTAGAGGATTTAAAAAACTGTCTCCCATTGAATCAGTAGTTTTTAAGATTTTGTTTAAGCCCTTTCCTTGCTCACAATGTGAGGGATATAGGGCATTTCAATAGAAGTTGTTATTTAGACACTCAACCTCTCTTTAATTATGAGAATTAGGATAAAAAGATAGCACTACGGCAAGAAGTAAGCTAATCGCTTTTGTGCATGTTTATTTTTAAATATATATTTTCTTTTACCTATGTTTTGAATGAAATTTTACTTACGACCAATTCAACCTGCGACTAAAGTTTAGGAACGTATCTTAGTCCTAAATCGAGAACAACCTGTGTATAATTTAAAAAAATTAAATAATAAAACAATCAAAATGGATAATACAAGAGTTTATTATTAAAATTCATATCAGGTACACTTATCCACCACTTACACTGAGTAAAAATAGCTTCTTTAGCAATACATCCGAAAAATTACAATTCATATAATTTTTACTTAGAAAATACTAAAAAAGCTTATAAAACATTGCACCCACCAGCAGGGCTATTCTCAAATTTTTGGGGTGGTATCAAATACTTCGTATAATTTAAATGCACTTATTGCAGCTATGTTCACTGTAGTTGTAGTCGATCATGATTTATTTGACTCTAGCGATTTGAATATATATTTTTTAAAATAACTCAAGTTTTTTTTCGAGTCTGTCTTCAGAGCCCTAGTTAGAAAAAAAAGCTGTCAAAATCAACGCAAACTTATCAAGTAGTATGTTGTTGTGCATATTTATCTTATTACAATCACTCCAACGTGTATAACAAATGGACTTGATTAGTAAAACATAAAAAAACTTGAAAGAAATAAACAAAATTCTGGTAATCTTGGCCTTTGACTATAACAGTGAACATAGCCGCAATTATTACATTCAAGTTGTAACGGCATAAACAAAAATCTTGTTGAGTATACCACCCTAAATTAGTGTAGAGGTCCTAATAAATTTGAGAATAGGCCCGTAGGGTGTTAATATATCTCAAAAAAATATACCATAGATCTGTAGTATAGTTTTTATATAAATAGAATTTTTTAAATTAGTAAGTTCCCAGCGAAACTTCTTTTTATCAAACCATCACCATTTGGGGGGAAGTTGGGAAGTAACAAAATTGACAGAAATCAAGTACAGAATGAGATTCTTGGATATCAATTGTTTGTCGGGAATAACTCAACCAATAGTTTGTAAAAATCAACATTTTTTAATCAGTATAACTTTGTTTGCGTCAGATCAGCATAGGCCAAGGGTGTCCAACCTTTTTTGCCCTGGGATCGACACTTTTCAATCTTAAGTTTTCTCGCGATCGACTTCTAACATTATTCTGATAAGAAATTTTATTTAGTAGGGTTTTTTCCCTTCTTCAAACTTTGTTACTACAAATCTATTTGTTACTTACCAACCTCTGCTACATGGCGAATGATACAATAACCTTAATTTATTAATATATTATTTTTCCAATTTGTCAGTGGACAGAGTAGATAAGTCCATAAAAATATTGTCCATGTATATTAAATATAAATACTAAAAACCCGCAAACTCCAAATATGGTTTTCATTAAAATATTTGACTGAACGATTTCATGTCATGTTTTTGATTATTAAGATAATCTGTATTGGAAGCTGGGTTATGGATTGATTAATCAAAAAAGAGATTCATAAAACAGTGCAATCACAAAAGATAGAATGGCAGTTTATGTTTAAATGGATAATATGAGCCCCAAGAAGTGAAGTCGGCCAAGAGGTATTTTAGGAAAAAATGAGTTAATGTGTTTTAATATTCTACATGTCTTAAACTTTTGACCGCGGCTCGGATCCAGATCGGTTCAGATTGGACTGCTATAGCAGTCAACCGCGGTCTAAAGGTTAAAGTATTGCTAAAGTGAAGTGAGCTCAATAAATACACACTACAATAGTGTTATCTCCCTAAAATAAAAATATCTAATCCTGTAAAACAAACAAAAATTATGAAGAAGTGATTGTACTTAAAAGTTTTACCATATTACCATTTGGCAAACTTCACGTCTCAGGACCTCTTTACTGCACAGATTATTATCCTGTCTTATTTTGGCAGTAATTAGTATGAAACTAATTAAAGAAAGACAAGACAATTGCAATTTTCAGAGTCAGTAATAACTTGATTGTTTACTATGTATTTTATTATCCTACAAAGAATGTTGTGAACAGCGCTCATTTTGGTTTTTCAATTAAAATGTTTATTTTTTATCAAGACATTTATAATTGTTTAAAAATATATAAAACAATGTTTGGGAATGTCAAATGTCAATAATTTTTATGCAACTTTTCAACGCTCTTACCCCGTTGTGATTAGTCTAAATGCAGTCATCTACTGACTGAAACTGTATATACAAATTACAAATGGCAATTACTAGAATGAATAAAAAAGGAAATCACCTTTATTATAGAATTTTGTAACAATATAATAGATTCAAAGAAATATACCTTATACTGACCACAAAAATAATTTGTAAAGAATTAAGTTACGTATTGTATATTAAAATTACATCAAATTTTTTTATTTCTACCAAAACAAAAATAATCAGCACACACAATAATGAATAAGTAATATTTAAAAAAATATATACTTAAAAAGATAATGTTTTATTAGATGTATTCATAATTTTAGCACCGTAAAATTAATTTATTTGGCATCATGTAATAATATTTCCACAATACTCTAATCATTAATCATTTTCATTCTTCTGACATTTTAACAATTTATTTTACTAGCCATTTAATAATAATAAATGAAAAAAATATATATTCTCGATTACTGCTGGAAATTTGTACATACTAATAAAAACATATTTTGGGGTAAACAAGTATGAAGCGAAAAGCATTGAAAATACAGTATTTTGAGATTCTAACAATTAATGCATAGGCAACAATTTACTACTAAGTCTAATTAACATACCACTACATATTCCTCCTCCTATTCCTAATAATGAAGACATTTTCATATTTTACACTGTATATCATTGTCAATATACATACCTATTGACATAGAGTATTTCAGATCGTTCAAAATAAGTGCATATGCGAGAGCACCACTGGGTACCTAATTTATGGTGGACAGTGGACATAAATATGCTGTGACCTATTTTAAGTGTAAAACTATTTAAAAATGAAATATTTACGAGAATCTTTCAATTGCATATCTTGACTATCTTTTTCATTGAGTAATGATTTTTTCGTGCCTTTATTTCAAGGATTATATAGAAAGAGGCATTTTTTTGAAAACTGGATTTGCTTGTGGGTGTATCATATTGTATAATAAAGTTAGTTAAACGAGGAGAAAAATCAACAGGACTAAAAAATGATTTTCCAAGAACAAAAAATAATAAATGTAGATAATAAACAAAACATACATAAAACGCCAGAGAATTAATTAATGAAATACAAAAAATGTTATCAATACAATCGCGAGGATTTAATTTTATACTTACATTGGATCAATAAAAGTGATTTATTTATTCGATTCAGAGACAAATAAAATATTTCATTAGGTACTTTAAGTTTGACGGAATATTATCAACATAATTCAATGGTATCTATATTATTTAAATTTTAGCTAATTGTAAAGTGTTAACGCATAGGTTCCCACTTTTCCGGATGGCAACCCCTTTTTATAAAAGCCATGTGACCCGCGGCCTCGATGCAATTGAAAAAGACATTTTTTTTCAATAAGGTAATTTTAGTTGAGTGTCGTTTTAGTTTTGTTGTTCAAATCCAAAGGTCGCAACCCATAGGTTGGGAACCCGTGTGTTAATGTATCTCTAAAAGTATGGAAAAACTGGATTAACCCTTTGAGTAGTGAGTTAATTTTTACTAAATTAGGGTTTATCTTATATTTTGATTATTTGTAGTATTGCCACACACAAAAATATAAAAACCTTTTTTTTTGGATACGGACCAATCTGGGAAGAATATTAGTTATTATTTCAAGAAGTAAATATTTTTTTTAAATTATAAAACTCATAATTAAAAATGTAAAGTAAACTAGTTCTTTATTACTTTTGAATATTTTTCTAGAAGCTATTACTTCGCTTTTGCGTCAACTCTAGAAAGGAATAGATCCCTAATAGAATTTTACGCTCAATATTATATGGCTACAAATGTTATCCTTTTTTAAAAAACATTTTCATAATTTGCTATACAAAAAAAATAAATAATGTGGTGGCCAAAAGTCACTGGTGGATGTGTCTAATATCCATATCTGAATAACAAAAATTCAATAAAAAATATGAGAATGGCAAACGATAATAGATGACAAGCTACTCCAACGTACAGGCACGTTGATAATCATCAAAGGGTTAATATCATTGGTATTTTTTAACTATACAATAGATTATCGAATTGTATCTAACCAAACCACAAATGTTTTAACATAACTTGTCAGAATGTGTCGTCGAGACATGTGAATTAGATATTAAAAATTTTAAACGAAAAGCATACAAGCAGCATTACAAAAAACATTATGCCCGCCGTGTACGTATCGAGTATTAGATTGCATCGATTAGTGTCCGGAAAATAGTAGTTTTGAGATAAGTCCAGCAGTTTTATTATCTATCATTTATTACCATTTGATGTATTGTGTTTTATATCAGTGTTATCTAAAAGATAGTTGGCAGATAAGTGCCAGTATAGAATAACATTTACAATCTCAGTTATTTTTTTCAGCTAATCCGGGGGGAGTTGAAGAATATTTTTTTTTATCTCAAATTGCTTATTGCCAGCGAATCATGGCAAATTAATATTTTGAAGTGTGCTGCATTAAAATGTGATATCAAATATGAACATTCTGATTGTACGAAAATTACAATATTTCATAAGAAAATACATTCATTTCATATTTAGACTATTATGATAATATTATACTATAAATTCAGTATAAAAATCATTAGTAAGTAGTAATCAAATTTGAAATATGTTGCGGTACCGGACAATTAAGACGTGTTAACAAATTTTTGAATTGATTTATTATCTTGACACATGTGCAATTGGTGAAGATTGTCCCACCAAAAACGGAGTCGGTGCTTCAGCACGAGTTTGAACCACGGGGATATCGGTGCTTCAAATTTCGAGATGTATCTGAAAAAGTACAAAAAATTAATCAGAAGTGATTGCTACGATAGTATTACTAGCATTACTTTTACAAATTTGGAAGAAAATATTACAATAGTAGTTCATTAAAACATTAAATACGGGTGATTGCCATGTACCATTATCAGCGTAAAACGGGCAATATATTCAGATTTGCATGGAAAAAAACATGCATTACATATTTCCCTATAACTTGAAAAATATTCAAGGTATTGTTATTAAGCCTGTGCATGTTTCAAATAGATATTAAAATTACATAATATCATAGATTAATGCATTTATTACAAGCATTAAAGAAAGTCTCAAAAACAATAGGAAATCTTCAATTTAAATTACTTCAACTATTTTAAATTCTTCTTGAATTTCTCACCACCTGTACCATCATTCGATCCATTGTTTTTGTTTTAAATTGAGGGAAGGTATGTAAATACCACCGACATCTATGCTTTTGAACGTTAATTTGAAAATCAATTGTAAACTTAATTTTTCAAAGCGCCCATTAGGGGATTCGAACCAAGAGCATTGACCTCTCGGCAACAGACCTGACATCGTTACACTTACAAAATATATATATACTCACAACTCTAGTTCATTCTTTGGTACATAGCATACTTCTGAAATTTCATCACGGTTCGGCTCTAAGTAAACATCCTTCTGCATGAAGATGATGTAATCCATTTCGTGTTCTCCCCATTTACCATCACCAGCGTCAAAGTAGTGGAATTTGGATAGAATGGTGAAATCTGAAGCCGACATCTGTAATTTGGAATATTATCATTATAAATTTATGAAAAGGTGCTACGTGTCAAAGCTTAACCACAGGTCCCAGTAGAATGGAATAAATATGTAAAAAATAAGGCATAATCAAAAACAAGTTAGTATTTACTTGTTCAGTGGGGATGCCGAGCTCATGATTAAGCCGTCTTTGGGCAGCTGTGATGATGTTTTCTTCAGCATTTCCTATCCACAACGGATGACTGCAGCACGCATTTGTGTATACATCGGGAAATGTCACCTGCAAATTAATAATGCAAACAAGATAAGAACTTGGACATTGATGGAGAGAGTATTATTATTTCTTAGCGAAGAGTAGGTGACATGGGAATGTCTAAGAGAAAATCAGTCGGATAAACTAATATCCATGTAGCCTCAAATAGGATGATTTTGTAACATCCACGAATAAAGGTTACCACAATGAAAGCTTCCAATTATTTACATATTTTAACAATGTCTGCCTCTAAGCATAAGCATATCGTTTCTAAAGAGCCACATAGTCATCCAAACAGTAAAATATTTAAAATATATCTAGTAATAAATGCAGCTTTATTTTTGTTGAATCTTCTGCCATTTTCCATTAAATAGAATAGTTAAATGTATAACTGAATTAATATGCTTCTTGAAGATTAAAAAGGTTGCATGAAAACTGATTTTTGATTGAATACTATTTAAAAACAATGCGGAAATTTTCCACTACAATCAACATGCAAGAAATAGTCCATTGTGCCTGTACGCTTGTACAGTTAAAATACGGCGTATTTAAGTATGTCTGTAATATTATATCTGCAGACCTTTTTGTTTCCTCTACGCTGCATCAGCATGTCACCTTTGCTATTGAAGAGGAATACACTGAAGGCTCGATGCAGAGGAATGGTTCCGTCAGGACCTACTACGTGACAGTCTCGTTTGGATGCTGAGCCGATGGTGCGGTCAGCTTCGTCCACAAGAATACAGTATTCATGATCGAGAGCAGTCTCCTGTTAAGTGTGAATAGGAAAAAGTGGAATTTAAAAACAATGAAAATTTTCTGAAAGTAATGAATCGTTTCACGGTCTTCAAGTATAACTACTATTTAACTAACATATTGGTATGTTTGGTTAATGACATTGTTATTCTTGATTTAATATTTAATATGAAATAATGTATAATTTTATTGCTATGAATATACGTAGATGTATATAAACATGCTTAATTATGATGGTAGCATACAAGGGGGTGTCCAAAAATCCTTGGATTTTGGTTTTAAAATAAGCACCTTACACAACATCAAAGTAATTGCTATAATACTTAGGTACTACAAATATCCATTGTTTTACAATTTTCAAAGCATATCCAGAAATCTTGAACATTAAATATGCTTCATCATCTTTAATTCTTTGATTGCGATAACGGAATTACCAAACCGAGGATCTGATATTTTAGCTTTTTCAACAGTAATAGTAATAAATTTAAAAATTTGGAATAGCGTGTAGTATTAAAATGATATTTGATGAAGTTATATTTAAATATGGAGAAAAATTATACAAATTTAAAACAATTTCTGGAAGATGTTGAGGTTATTTTATTAATTGACAAATAAAAAGATTTACTTGTTGGGCATCCAAAAGGGGAGCAGTAAGCATTTTTTGGGTGGTCGAGAAGCATCTTGACACCATACCGCTCTTTAAAACCCTCGATAATATAGAAGTCATCTGTAAAAAAATGGAAATAATGTTTTAAACGAGTGAATTAAAAGTTTCACTGTAAAATCGCAGAATCTAGGGAGTGAACAACATGATAAAGATAGCATTTCTTACACAATAAGCGGTCAGAATTTTTCTGAGGTGTTATCGTGAAATAGGAACGAGAACTTTTAGGAAATTGTTTTATGACTTACTCTTGATAGAGTCATACTCAGTGTTCGACTTTATAGAGGCAGGGGTAGAAACTGACTGAATGACAAACAAAATTTGATAAAAAGAAATAAACTTAAGACAAGATATTGAAAAGAATAATTGACTAGGTCAAGATTCAAGAGACCAAACTATTTTGCATAAATCAAATTAGATGCTATTGTATGACTGAATGTATTAACAGAATTTTTCTTGAGTGTCAAAAATACAAATAGATTCTGTAAAAGATAACGGAGATAATAAACGACACTTTTGCACTGTTATCGATAACGCAATATAGTTTGTCACTGTTCAATGGAGCTCAGGCGAATAAGGACGTTCGAGGTTCGGGTTCGGACCGGGCCTGGGTAAGGAATTTATTTTTCAGAAAAAAATGAGTCTTAGTCACGTAGCAAAATTTAATAAGATTGAATATTTTTTTCCACATTCATATTTCTTCTATATCGTAATAATAAAATCTTTTATTTTTAAAGTATGGTGACTTCATATATATTTTTATTTCAAAAACATGAAGCTTAGAAACCCATACATAATGATTTAATTTAAGCTTAATGCGAAAAAACGATTTCTTTAACCTTTGCTTACCGCTGATATGTATTTACTACAATTCGACTCAAATAACGTGATTTTTGATATGAAATATAATAGATACGAGGTTCAGAATTTATGTATTCCTCCGTAATATAATTACGAATTACTTAAAAAAAATATTTTGTATAATTATTCATCTGGAGAGGAGGAAAAAAATATTTTGTCCACAAATCGGGGATAAACTCACCAATACATAAATGTTTTCCAGCACACCTCGTCTGTGTGCACGTGTATGCGCATATTGACGCATACATATTTTTGACTTTGTATGGTGCGAAAGGGACTATTTTCAATGTCGTATTGTTTACTTCGACCGTTAGAGACTGTCTGGACTGACCTGTATACAGTGGCTCTCAAGCGATTGGTGATTATTTTTTTATATCGTTACTCTAAAGTAACAATGGAATAAGTTTACGAAAATCTTAGTTTGGAAATAATTAAGGTTTGTATCGTAATTTTTAAATAGCGAATTATGGTTTTATTTAGTTTCTCTTACGATTTATGATAAAAGATAATCGTATTTTAATTGTATTTAATCTGTGTCTAGTTATTTTACTAATCTCGCTGATATAATCACATAATACTTATTGAGTATGCTATTCTTACATATTATGGACTTTGAAGCATCCTGAGTGGAAAAAAAATAATAGAAATCGCCGAATTTTTTTTATAAGAGAGCTCAGCTTAGAATTGGCTAACCCCAATATTACAAAAAGGAAAAATAGCGCGTTTAAATTTCACAAATTTAAACTATATTTCGCGCAATTTTGCCCTTATCCAACTAAAAAAAGAGCACGTTGGTTTGCAATATTTGCAAAAAACCTGTATGTACGACACAGAAAAAAAATGATTACATGTTCAGATTGTAAGAAAGTGAACGCACACTAGACATTTAAATTTAGTCTATTACTTTTAAGGTGTTTACTGTAAATACTTGGTGGAATGGCATTATAATAAAAATAATAAAAGATTTTTAGTACTTTTTCCACTTAAATTTATTTGATCAGGACCGGTTTCGCTCCTCACGAGCATTATCAACTGATAAGGAAAATAAATTAAACAGTGCTATTTATACAAGTTAAATTGAAATAAAATAAAAATGTGTAAGCAATTACTAACAATTAAAAGGATTCACAAATGACATTATAATTACACAAAATTAAAATGCCTAACACCTATAACATACAATTAAGAAATCATCAATAATAAACACCTTTTTATTTTATTTCAATTTAACTTGTATAAATAGCACTGTTTAAATTATTTTTCTTACCAGTTGATAATGGTCGTGAGGTGCAAAACTGGTCCTGATCAAATAAATTTAAGTGAAAAAAGTACTAAAAATCTTTTATTATTTTTATTTAGTCTATTATTGTATTTTTTTATGTGCAATGCCAGTTGCATTATTTTTTACATTTTTGTCTTTGTATCTTCATTAGTTTTTAACATGTTCAATTTTCAATTTCTTTTTATATTTTACATGCATTTTTGTAATGAAAATATATATTTGTGGTATTTACACGCATTGTCTTTTTATTCAACGAAAAATATTTGAAACCACTGGTCAACATTTGGCATGCGTGTACTTTTTGTAACCACGGCCGACCGATAATTCAGTAGCATATAAGACGTTCGATGCACTGGTTCTGCCGGCTATTTGCGATGCTTTTTTTCTTGATTTCATGCACTTTTCAGCGATAATATTACAAAAAAATGATAAATTTATACTTGAAATATTATCAATAAAATCAATATTCATTAATGCTCGAATTTTTCCGATTTTTAAATCACTTTTTCATATGTTGTACAAAATACATATCATAGGAGCTCAAGGGATTTTTTAGCATAGTGGGGAAAAGGTTAACCTTTAAATATCCAGCGGTGCGTAGTTCAATGTCCAGTGATTATGGTCCTACGTATGGGACCAGTGATTATGGTACATTAAGCTATCGGAATACACTGATTTATGATAATAGTATTCAAAATATGAATATAAGCTTACATAAATAATGACTAAATAATACCGATCCATAATTTTATTTCAGGTTTTGATAAATATTTTTGTCATACTGAGTAATATAAACATCTGCGTTACAAGGTCGACTCTTGGGATATGCGTTTTGTTATTTTTGGCGGACCGTACTAAATCAGCTTTATCCACACCGTACTATACACAGTGAAACCTGATCCTACGTTACCAAGGGACCGGGAAACCTATAAGGAAATCTTCAAATAATACCAAAAAATGTTTCATTTTTCAACCAACTCATATTTATTTCACTTTTTTTATTAAAGAATATATAAATTTATTACTTAATTGCTTAATTAATAAATACTAAGTTGCCTATTCGTAGTTGGGTACTTACATTTTGACAGACACCCACTGTTTAACTTTATTTGCTATATGATTTTTTTCAACGCCTTGAATTGTTTTCAGTTTCTCAGCTAGAGTTCTAGTTTTCTTTATTTAGGCATTTTAGTTTTGATTTTTGAGTTGGAAAAATGCGATGTAATACTATTTATGAGTGAAAAAAGAAATTATCAACAAAAATGGTCAATCTGGATTGTAATTAGGACAGGATTGTAATATTTAGGTGATAGATCGAGGAAATTGGTAAATCGGGGAATGATTGACGTGGAATTATTAAACATTGTTATTATGAAATCTTAGTCGAGTAAAAAATAAAAAATCCATGCAATAAAACGAAGATAGCGAGAACGGAAAATTGGAGTTCCACTGAAAAAAACGCAAAATGAAATACAAGGCAAGACTATTTATGAGAAATATTCAACGAAAACGGTCAATCGGGATAATATTTGTGACGGGACCAAAATATTTAAATAATAGATCGAGGAAAACGGTAAGTCGGGGAACGATTAATGCAGGATTATTTTACATTGTTCTTATGGGTATTTGGCTGCGACTATGAAAAATAAACGATTAATGTGGGAAAACGAACGATGTGAGAATGGTAGATCAGGGTTCCACTGTATTTCAATGGGGATACAGTTTTAGTGAACTAAAAAAAAAAAACGAGTTTTGGAGATAATCCAGGGGAAAAAGTAGGGTAAAGGATTGAAAATTAATCAATTCCGAAATCCCGGATTACAAAAAGACTTCGGGATTGGATACCCTAATTCTTGGTTTTTGGATTCGAAAGTTAGCAAAACGGACCATATGTCCCGGATTAACTTTCAAGAAATCTGACAACCCTAGTGTGGTATGATACTGCCTGTAAAATAGCTGTGATCCTAAAAGGCTTAATTAAGTATGTACGTATGTTGTTTTAAAACTCATTTTTTCCTTGATAACCACATGATGACATTTCACCAAGGATTTCAACTATTTTAAGAATTCTTAATGAGAAATTTAAATATTTGAGCGAATTTGTCCTCACTACATGATTTGTTCTTACTACATGATTTATTTGAATAAATATTGCCACATTCATAAAATTCCGTTTATTTACACTGACCTTCCGAGAAAAGCATTCACATACATTCCACTGTATAGCATCTATGATTCACATCACATCGATTATACGAAAACTTATCGGTGAATGATACGATGGCGTGATTCATAGTTGTCAATATATATAGGAAATTCGATAGAAAATCAAAGATATGTGGGTCAATGAACACCTGTGTCTTAACTTTCTTGTTACCTAATAAGACAAAACTATTCAAGTATTTTATTAATCAATGAATTTGATATCGCTTTGCATAATCAACAATTTGATGTATGTATGAAAAATGACGCAAATTTTGAATTGCATATCGCTTGTACTTACAGTGATTGAGTGGACGACACAGAGTAACGAAAACTTTCTAGTATAATGTTTTCAACAGTAGAATCTTCAGTATGCGTTGACAGTTGTTTAAACGGACATTTTATTGACACCGTTTTCATGGGTTGCCGCAACAAAAAAGTATCATAAACAAAGCTAATAAAATACAGAAAAATATAATATTAAATTTTATTTAATACTTAAGCATACTGCATACATACACATATAAATATAAATTGTAGAACTAAAATATTGAATAACAGAAAATAATTATACTTTATCATTTAATATTGCAAGTTTTCCTTATAATTCTTTTTTTTAAATACTTTAATGTATGGTTACAACGGCGTTTAAAAAAAACAAAAGATCATTATCGCTGATAATTTCAAATATATCTCCCATTATCTTTTTATAATGATTCAGCAGTTAATACGTGAAAATTGTGTAATAATGTACAAATTAATTGGACCGCTTAGAAAAATTGTGGGATCAAGAAAACATATTTATAGATAGGTATATCGGTATATGTATATAATTCTCTGCAGCCCTGTATTTTTAATTGAAGCAAGAATAATTCTTTTGTATTTCTTATCGCCACTGTTGAGCAATGAATAATTAACGTTAAACAAGTAAATTTACAACAATGGTCAACCAGTATTTACTAACATATTTTGAATAATTCCATCAATGCAAAGTCTATAGGGTTTTCGTTTTTGCTCCTTTTAAAAATTTAGGAAATTCCCGTTTCTTCATTATATAAGTAGTTGGTTTTTTTCTAAGATAGAAATTTTTATAGGTATAATAAAATAACTTACTTAGTTCAAGTTCATCCGTGCACTTGAACGCCTGAAGATGCCGAAAGGCGAAATCCGGGTCGTTAGTGGCAAAACTTGTGTGAATGTACATAGTATGGACATAATATTTTTTAGCGGTAAATAACGACGATATTTTACTTAAAATTGGACTTTCGACCAATTCGACTTACGACCAAAGTTCAGGAATGTGTCTCGGTCATACGTCGAAAACTATCTATGAGGCAACAAATAAAATAGAAAAAATGTATGAATAGTGCCTTTATAATAATTTATTTAATTTATTACTATTATATATGGGCTAAATTTAAAGTCATTTTCCTGTCCACTACTTTCAATTTTTTACGGCTGTTAGAAACGCATTTTAACTTTGGAGTTTTTTACTACACTTAACACAATATTTCAACTGCACTCAAAAAAATAATTAAAAACTATCGTAAGCAATTAATGCCAAATTTATGACAATCCAAAATTTGAAGTTGTATTTATATCAAATAATATTTACAATTTGAGTCGATCATAATGTAGGTATAACTTTTGTGGTATTTTTCATAACCTCCGGTTACAACGAAAAGCACTTGCACTCATAATAAAGAATTTCAACCGGAGGTCTTTCACAAGAACTGCTTGTAAGCTATTTATTTTACTTTCTTCATTAACAAGTTGAGAATGAAAAAATAAATTTTACCAAATCATTTTTATGAGCTCTTTGCATAGCGTAGAATGTAGAATATATGTAGATGAAAAAAATATTTAATAATAGAAGTTCTAAAATTTAGGTTTAAAAAATTATAAATTGATTGAAAAATCAGTGTATAGCTGTTTTGGTATTTGTAAATTCTTAGATATATTGATCAGCCAAATTGAATTTATCTAACACATTATATTTCTATTGCAGGAGTGGATTTTGAATCACTATCCAGGGCAGCGCGTTGCCCAGATACGCCACCAGTGACGTTCCTAGGCTATGTACCGCCCCTAGGCAGAGTTTAAAATAGTGTCCTTACTAGTTTTATAAGTGACATTTTGTCATTATTTCCCATTCCTCTAGGAATATATAAATAAATATGAAAATTCGAATACTAAAGCTTTCATGACGACATTTCCGCTCACCTAATAATATTTACGTTAAAACTGCAGCCATCGGTAAATGTCATTACCAGTGAAAATGTATTTATAGACATTTTTTTATCAAAAACATTGAGGCATCATATTTATTCTAAACTAAATTCTTGCGTCAAAAATATTCAGTCATTTAAAAAAATCTGTGATAATTTGCCGCTCCCTAGAACTTGCCGCCCCTAGGCAACTACATACTCGCCTATGCCCACGGGACGTCCCTGTGCGCCACTGTGTATAAACAGTGGTGGGAAAAAAATGTGAAGAAGAGCCATCAATCTGTAGATTTCGCTTCCGTTTAGAGGGTGAGGAATATTATCTGACTTTGTCTTATCGTGAAAATCCTTCGAAATAATGCTTGCACAGCTGAGTTGATTTCATGTTTCAGAGCCGTACAATGTATTCCTGCGAACGTTCCAGTTGACGATGGATGGCAAAGGAGATTAAACGTGCGCGGCCATAAAATTTTAAGACCGCTTCGGCGGGCACTGACTGTAATTTCATTGTATTATTTGCACAATTTGTACTACAACTGTATTGCGTTTCCTTTGTCGTAGGTATCGCCAAACTTTCTGGTATAAACTGTTATATTTACAATAAGATATATATTAATTGAACTTAATGTTATTATACTGTAAAAACATACTTATGTTATAATCAGGGCTGTGGAGTCGGAGTCGGAGTCGTGAAAAATGAGCAGCTTGATTTTTTTAGAAAAATATTTTTAATGAAGTGTATACAAAATAGTACCAAGTGTTGACATTTCATGCTTGGCTGACTACAGATGATCTGATGGTATACAAATATATAGGCTAAAATCAAAATTTTGAAAAATTTCCTCGTAGTCGGACTCGTTGTCGTTAATTATTTTAAAGCTGGAGTCGGTGTCGGAGTCGTCTTTTTTTACACGACTCCACAGCCCTGGTTATAATTGTTGTCTGGCAATAAAATAACGGATCGCTCTCGGTATTACCATCTCCACAGCTTAGTGGTTGATGTAAATGAGCTTTCTTTCTATTCGGTGGTGAGTCCAAGCAGTGCCGGCGCGAGGTTATTTGGCGCCCTATGTAACGGCTATTGGCGTACCCCCTTTTTAACAGATCGTCCTATTTTTTTTTACGAAATAATGAAAAAAACAATTCGGGATCATTAGAAATATTTTTATAATATATATTATAATATTTTTTATTTTTCATTTTTTTTTTTTTTTAAATAAATATTTGACATTACAGTTTACGCCAATCCGTCAAATATTTTTAAGTTTAAAGATCATACGAGATATACTCGATGAGAATTTTTTAAAGTCACATGAGATTAACTCAAGGAGAATTGACTTCACAAACACCCATGTCTAAGATCTCAAATTAAAATTGAAAAAATCCAATTTGACATTGACCTTACCGGGAATCGAACCCAAACCCACCTGATCGGTAGAGCAAGCTCTAATCAACTAGACCACAGCGGGCGACAACCATATATATCCATGTCCACTCCCGGAAGCTTTTCCACGTGAAATATTTGTTACTCAGTCACTCAACCTCTCTTTTTCGAGTCATATAGAATACGATACATAATTACAACGAATATTTAATATAAACATAAAAATAAAATAATTTATTTGTTATTAAAGTATATAATAATAATTTTAATACTCTATTTATGCGCCCTAGGTGGTCTATTTCACCTGTATGATGGCGCCGGCCCTGGGTCCATGGCGCGAAGCCCTCAACAACCACTTCCATAATATTTTTTCAATTGATTGATGGATTTGCATGAAAATGCACTGCTATCTATGAAGATCATTGTCCAATCTTAACGACGGAGGCTTAGAGTGTGCGAAAAGCAAAAACTACGATATTTATTTCTTAAATCTATAATTTCTTCTCTGTCCTCTCCGCAGATAGCTTGAACAACTTACATTTATGTTAAGGGTAAATATACTGTAAATTTATATTAATAAAATACATTTGTTTTTCTTTTTTATATATTGAAAATCATCACTACTAAAACTGACTTATTTGTAAAAAAAGCCAGTGGCGGATTACCCCATAAGCGCAAGAGGCGTGCGTTTGGGGCCTCCACATTTTAGGGGCCTCAAAAATAGCATAAATTATATAAATTTTAATTTCAGTTTATAATATTCATTATTATTCTACGAAGAGTTTTGAAACACTTACGTTTTCCGAAAAGCAGGACCTCCAAAGTGCTTAACCCCCCACTGAAAATAGCAATAGTGGGTAGTGATGGAGAGTCAGCGTAATAAATATCATATTTAATTCCTTGAAATTAAGTCTACAACAAAAATTCAACTATAGTTTTCTTTGAATTAAAAAAAGCTAAAAATATTAAAAGTCATATCAGCTATTACCGAGAACGTGGTAGAAGTATACAATATTTCTCGAATAAACAATTATGTACGCGATTTAGATAGTTATAACAATATAATGATCGTTATTTATTATTTCAATTTGATCTTTCCCTCACAATAAAGGTGGTGGAGGAATCAAAGGGATGGACGGAAATTCACTGAAAATAAACATTGAAGTTTGTCTTATCATTAAAAGTTTATTTTTACGATCATTGCTATCATAAACCAACTTATTTGTAATGCTATTAACTCGGTTCATATCCGAAAAAAACAATGGTTTTAATTTACTATAATACAATATAAGATTGAAAGAGTACTGAAAGCAGGGCTAAAAAAGTCGTTAATATATAAATAGTGTTGCTTTTTAATGCTGGGTTTAAAATATGATAACAAATTTTTAAGTTAATCACTTTTAATGTGTTCAATCTCGATTCTTAGTGAAAAGGCATTATATTAAAAAATATATATTGTTTTGTTCTAATTTCACATTTTTTATTAAAGACCAAGATCGGTTTCGTTTATCATGAGTATTATCAACTGATTGGTCCAGTTAACTAAATAAACAAAATATAGGTTAATGAAATTAATTATATTAATGCGAAGTGTAACATTTATTTAAATTTGATAGATTTTCAAATTTAAAACACAGAAAAACTTTTGGTATATTATTATAATATTGTATTAGTTATTTTATATTAAGTTGATTTACATGTTTTAAATAATTTAATTGTAAGAAAACTAATAATAAGTCAAGCAACACATTTTTGTCTGACCACAAGTTTTATCTAATATATTAAGTCATATCCTGAGAAATGAAACACAGGCGTGAGTACGTAATAAGGTATTTAACATTTTTTATACATTGTTTCAATTAACAGCAGTAAGATAATTTGAAGATTTAAAAAACATTGTAAAATGAAAGAGTTTAGATTGAAATCGAAGTACATGTGTAGCACTTGTATTGACGTCAGATAATAATCTATAGTTCATCTAAAAGAAAAATAAATGTGACAATTATTAATAAAGTACACCTCCTTTGATTGAAATATTGTGATGATATGTTTTGTTTTACAATCTGAAATAATTCCAACTTCATTTACAAACAATATTATAGATCATCGTTCATAACAAATTTTGAAAAAGCCGACAGTCATTTTAACAGCATTTATAGATACCGTTAAGTTCAAGCTAAGGATAACCATATTGAAATCTGTAAACATGAAAATAAAATGAAAATACGATCAAAATATTTACCATCCTTATTTTCAGTTTGACCTAATTTCATCAATGTTTGTAAGTAATATCGGCTGTGTTTTACCAATGGATTCTCAAAGCACTTATTAAAACTGTATATAAAAGAAGATATGCCCTGAAAAAGTTGTAGCTTAGTAACTTTTACAAAGCGAAGCATTTTAAGATAATCATTATTGAGCAATAGTACCAATCTAAGATTGATCATTTTTTTTTATCAAAATGCAAATTAAATTCTCCAAAACAACAGTTCAGAAATATCAGTAACGTCAAATGATCTTTCGTACGAAAGTGGTTTATGTTTTTAAACTAATATTTTTGTCTTCTAAAATATCCACAAGCACTGGTTAAAGATTGCCTGTCATCCGCAAATAGATTTGCTTTCTTGCAGCAAGCATTCTTTACTTTCACTGTGATAAACCTTATAAAGAATATCCGACGGTGGTACAGAGAACTGCGTTGGTCAGAAGAAAATGAAAACAGGGCTGAGACTATTCTGAAGCATCTGCAGCTTGCACCCCTGCTAGTTTCAACGACTGTACATTAGGATTTACGTAACGGGATTAACCTTTCCACTTTTCTCCAAATTCTTCACAAAATCCAACCACCGCATTCTTAATGCAAGCACTACCTAAATATAATTTGGTATTTAAATTATAGTAGAGCAGCCGTGAGTGTTATCCTCTATGTATGGAGGGGATATGTATTTATACAAGAATATGCACTGTTATACTCATTGGACTATTTGATGTCATTGCTAAATATTTTTCTTTTGTCGATATTATATTATACACCCTTTTTTCTTATGGGCCCTTGCATATTATTACAGTCTTTCATAATCCTGAATTGCCATTGCTGCTCGAAATAAGCAAGTAAGTATGTATTAAAAATTGAATCTTAATATAATATATTAATGTTTACCAGATAGCAGATATTACATTTAAAATGAAATTAGGTTGACAATTATGTTCTTGCGAGAATTGGTCTACACAAAATAATTGTTATGATAGTCTTTATAAACCTGTACATGGGAGGTTAACTAAATTATGTCAATTTTGGCCAAACTACGATATCGTCATAGTGCAGTGTACCTCGCGAGATTCGGCGCTCTTTCAGTAATATTGTAGAAAAACACATTACGCTTATGTCATAGTTGAAATAATATACAATTCAAATCTTAGAAAAAAGCCAGTGATTTTTTGATACAAACTTCATGAATAAGCTTTGAATAGCCATAGTGAAAAATTACATTTTTGACATACCTTCCATGCAGTGTTCCCTCTAAGCTGTAAGCGCGTGTGCGCGCGCACACAACTCGCCGATCACGCGCACATACATTAAAACACAGCGCACAAAATTAATTGTATTAATAATAAATTAATTGACATTAAATAGTTTTGTAAATTATTTTCATTATTTCAAATCAACTTTTCAGATTAGTAGGTTTAAATACCGTTATGTGGCGCACAAATCTTTTCATTTATTGTCAAAGTTGCACAGCCAATGTCTTTTACGCACATAACCTTCCGAAAATTAGAGGGAACATTGCTCTCATGTACAAAAATTCAAATGAACCTAAGCTGTCTATTCCCTAAAAGTCGATTTTAAAGTAAAGTGAAATTTTATTGTCTTTTTAATTGTGTCTAAGATGGTTAAATAGTTCGTAGATGTTACTTAAACATTTAATACACTTTTCTGCCTAAAAATATCTCTTATTCTGAAGTATAAACTCATAAGAAACGTTCGAATAGTTACAATAATATGACCGTAATATCTTTATCCAGTTTGCCGTATTCTGTTATTTAAGCCAAGCACTTTTGTCTGCAAGGAAGAGATGTCTGTTTTGAATATTCCCAGTCGTCGTAATGCATGCACGAACGCCTGGGGTTAATGCGACCCTAAATTATACGAACCGATATTTCGGCTATCGTTGGGTTATTTCGTAACGTGGTAAATAAGCTCACAAGACATATCTCGCTTTCTAGATGATCACGGAAAAACATTTTTGGCTTTTTGGAAAATTTGCACTTTTACTTTTGAATACGGACAAAATGTTGAGAGTGCAAAACAGTTTTACATATTTTTCGATCCCAATAAACCTTAGGCAAAAGTCAGCATACTGTATCTGAAGGTCTCAGATTTAGGGTTTGAACGCCATGTTTTCTAGAGCCAGTAGACTAAACGAGTTGGTTATTTCAATTTAAATGTGTTCCCGAAGTCGATAATTGTGATCATCACCTCTTTCAACGATTACGTAGTCGTTCATTTATAAAAAAAATCAAGAGTGAAGAATTTTCAATTTAAACTTATTGCTATTAAATTAAGTATTTTCCTCTGAAACTGAAAGGTGCTACCCATACACGGACCAAATCTCGCCACCGTAAACAAAAAAACTTTATTTTATCGTCATTGACAATGAATAAATATATTCCCTAAAAAAACTTTGAGTAGACGAAGCATGGGTATGACAGTTTGAAATATAAAACAATAAAACATGTTTAGCATTCCAAATAATAATTTCTTAACGTGTGAAATGAGAAAATCTCATAATATTATTTATTGTCTTTGCCAACTCGCCTTTTTTGTCTTTTCTCTCTCTTGCGAAAAATACGTTGAAATAGTCGTAAATACTACGTTGCGGATTTAAGATACTATTATACTTCTGCTACGAGCGGAGTTAGTAGTGCTACGGCGTAGACGGTACGGTCTACGTCAGACCATTGAATTAGAGTGTATAAATATACAGTGATAGAATTACCTAGTTTGTAGCGTGTTTCTCTTAAAAATTAAACATTTATCGCTTAACCTTAGTCGACACTATTTTTAGTATATATCTGTAAATTACTGGACGAAAAGAGTTACTTCAGCTGTTATAAAATAATAAGCAAATGTAAATATTTATCATGAAAAAAAATGTACTGGACACGCACACATGCATGCATATATGTACATTGTTCTTGTGGATTATATGAGTATTTTTGTGTCTCAAAAAAAATATAGGAAAAGGTAAATTTTTTTTATCGAAAAAAATAACAATTCAATGTTTTAACATAACTTTCGTAGACAATTTCACTATTTACGTAATTATTGTTGAAAAAAAGTGGGTCGAAACAATTTTTTTGACAAATAAATCAATGTTCTGATCATTATAAAAAGTGTGAAATCAATGTAGAAAACATGTATTGTCTTATATTGGTTTAATATCTCCAGATGTATAATATTTCTATCTAGTATAATATCTCCAGATGAAAAAATCATAACGAACTATGTCAGAGAAAACTTTATAATAATAGTGCAGTCTGCAAAAGTTACGGAGGAAATTATTTAAATGAGTAGTGGAAAATTTACAATCTTTTGTTTGAAATTTCGTTTGGCGTGTTTTAAACTACAATATTAGCATTTTCAATTACAGTCAACGTAAAAAAATGCTCGACAATCATGGATATTTTTTTGAGACGCAACACTGCCAATGGTGAGGTAACTCAATATCCAATCATATTAATTGTATATTAAAATGATACAATTACTTTTTCTTAAGATTGTTTTCAGAATTTAAGTAGAGGTCAGAAGAACAATTCTTAGTTTAAAGAATAAGGTAAAATATTGTTGCTAACAAGATGTATTACAGTAAACCTTCCTATAGTGATACTTGATATAGCTCGCTAACTTAACCCCAAATTGTGTAAGGGTGTCTAGTCTCCTGTAGGGCAATTTCCTATAGCGTGATCCCAAGATAGGTGCTATAGGAGGGATAAATGTTTTTTCCCGATTCAAAAAAACAAAACACTGTCTCTGAAGCCTTATTGAAACCAGACTGAAAGTTTGTAAGTTAATAAATTTAATTCCATCTGTATCTTTGAACCCGCTGTAAAATCGTTATTAATTAACAATTGTCCGGAGTACCCCATGTGCAATTACTTCAAACATAGTTGCTATAAACTGACGTGCTTTAAAATAAAATATCAATTTGAAATGAAAAACTTCTATGAGCTTGAGTTTATTTGCTTTTTGTGTGGCACTGAAAAGTTATTGAAAACAATTTTATTTTCCCTCCTGGTCACCGAGGTGGCCTGGCCGAACGGCCCAATTGTAGATATTCGTCTTCATTCTATATATGATTAGCAGTATCAACACGCTATAATATATTGAAAGTTAATCTTATTAGATAACCGAACAGGCTGGAAAAGCACAGGAGAAAACCCATGATTTTCAGTTCTGAGTCAAAACTTATAAGAAAAAAACTGGATTATCCAAATTCGCCAAGAAAATGTTTTCTTACCCAATACAGCTGTTCTCTTTGTATGATTTTTATTCCTTGTTATAAAGTAAATTATGTACAAGATTTATTTTAAGGAGTAAATATGGCTTGAAGAAGACATACATCACTGCATTAATAGATCAAAGGCTGTTTTAGAATACCGAAGGTGATTCTTTTAACACAAATAAAAAGGCATTCAAAATTAAGCGATTTGTATTTCAGCTGTTTTCAAAACAGAACATTTGTTATTTCCTCTTTATGTCATTAATATTTAATTAAAGTCTTAGTATTTATTTACTGGTAATTACTGTCTCATTGTTTTTTGTTGTCAATAATAAGTTAAAACTGTTTTCGTGCGATTCCTGGTACAGAGAACTAACTGATTTTCTATTTCCTCTACCACCATCAACCACTACGGAATTATATCCCCTAATGGTCGTATTCCGTAAAATAGCAGCGTTAAGTGGTTTAAATATTATACACGATTTTTTGTATAATAATATAATAATTGGAAGTTTCTCTTAGTTTATATTTTTTTGCTCTATGTATTGCACCGGAAATGACACTCTAAGAAATATTCGTTTTCGTACAGTTTTGCAGTTTGATTAGTTTATTAGGATTGGATTAATTAATGAAGGGCCTTCGCTTACGTATTAAATTTCTTTACAAAATTAGTGCTAAAGCACGCATACGAAAAGCATTGTACTGTTTAAGACCTTCTGCATGTCTTTGGACTTATATATACGGAAGGTAAAGCATTGACACGTACATATTTATACACACTTGCGCAGCGGTGGACTGCCAATATCTTAACAAGGTGCTCGGTGAATGTTATTCATTTTTTATCCATGTCCGCTCTCAATGTCAAGCATATGGCCTCCTAATAAAGGTATCTCAAAAAAATTATTTTTCTACGAGAACTGCTTGTTATTTAGTCGCTCAACCTCTCTTTTCTAAAGAGGGTAGTAGGAATAAAATGATAAGGATAAAACAGGACTAGTGGTTAATTAATGGTAGCGCCCAGTTGAATTGAAGGATCGGAAGAGTGGGAGGCAATATTAAGACATTACAAACACCCATGCCTTTGAACAGAAAATAGATAAATCAACCGAAAAAATGCTGTTTCGTACTGGGACTCGAGCCCGTGAGGTCCGACACGGAAGCCCACAACGCTGAATGAAAAAATGAAAGGACAACTAATTTTCAAATTTAAACATCTGCAGAAATTGCAGTTATGTGATGATTTGATCTAAGACAAATGATTTTCTTATCTTAACAAGGGGCTCGCCGGCCGCACCGAAATTAAACAAGGGGCTCGCGCGACCCCCCCTGAGGCCCCAACAGCCCATCCCTGCACTAGCGTCTTCAATAATAAATTATTATGAGATTAAAATTATTTTTGATTAACGCTTCTTCCAGGGACACTAATGGAGAATCAAATGAAAGAAGTGAGATAGCGGCTCGTAGATTTGCCAGGCAACAGCTTTGGTCAGTTCACCGCAAGGCACCTTACAAATAAATCAAACCACAGTTTAGCAACAAAACATAATCAAATTCCAAGTTTCCCCCTGAAAGATATTGTGTCCTGTAGTCGGAGGCCGCCCAGGCCAAAGTGAAACTTTCTCCGCAAAACACAACAATGCTTTGTGGACGTTTAATCACGTCTGCAGAATCACCAAGCAGGGCTGCTCGATGAATTTCAATGAATTTATAATCTGCCAAATCGTCTGGACCAATGCTAAATTACTTAAGCACAGAGTTGCTTAATGAACAAGTTGCCTTAAATGTTGGTCTCTATCATATATTATTAAGTTTAGACACACTCTATTGTCTATTCGAGATATTAAATGATTTATCATTGTTTAAAAGTTACAATCTTTAAAAATTGTTTGTATACTTTCAATCAATAAATTTATTTTTCTTTCTTATGTTTTTACGATATAAAATTGACTGTTTTTAAACAAACAACACAAGTGAGCAATGTTTATACATTCCACCCATGTAATTATATTAATTGAAATAATCAGCATCGTTTTTTTTGGCCATAAAACTGCTTTCGACTTATTTCACTAGGGTGGCCAAAAAGATAATACGACATAAAAAATGCTTTACATATATTGAAGATTTAATGTTTTTCAATAGCTAAACCTCTCTTTTATTTCCTTAGAAACAATTAAACCATATACTCATTTTAAAACTATAAAAACCCCTAGAAATATCAACTGTGGAAAGGGAAAAGTACATAACCCACAGTTTAAAAAAAAGAAGCTTTTTTTGATAATTAAAATGTATACAACTTGATACATGTTCTATCAAAAAGTTGATAGCGGAAAACGCTAAATTAATATATAAATTTAGCTTTTAAGTTTGAAAAAAAGGAGGGGCTGTAGAAGTTGCAATCAGGAAAAAAGGATTTTTTTAAATATCAAATTTATATCAGATAAAGTCAATTAAAAACCAATTCATCAGTCTCGATGCACTTAACAAAGTTATGTATGTTTCATAATATGCCTTTGGCCAAAATCATCAACAATTGTTTTTTGTGTTTCCTGTAAAAAAATTTTTTTTCCTTTCCACAGTCGATATATAACATTAAACACAGAAATATTTTATTATTTTTAAGGTTTATTTGTTTTTTGTTATCAGTTTTAACTCTTAAACAAAAATGTCAAAACGTTAAAATTGAGCAATATTTTTTTTCTTTTCGGACATAAAACATTTTAACACTGTCATTTTTAATTGATTTTTACCCTGAGCTTTAATGTAAAAAAAACATGCGGTATTAGCGAACTCACAATCTTATCTTATTATTAAAAGCGAGTTACTCGTTCTTTTCTATAAACAGTAGAAAATTTGCGAATCACGTTATAGTTAAATAACAACTATAAAAAAAAATGCATCGTCGCTAATCCAATTATTTGTACTTTTGGTCTGGCTTAAAAGTTAATACAATATACTAAAACTATATTATGATCTCGCTAACTCCTACTACAGCGAAATAACTTCTACTACATATTGGGAAAACGTCTGGCAGCCCTGGAGATGAACGTTTAATCACGTCTGCAGCACCATTCCGCCAGCTAGGTCTCGTTAAGGCGGTAATTTACGGAGGGCGGTCCGCTCCAAGCACTTCCGCCTGCGACCGATGGGGTCAGACACGCCCCACGCCACCCACTCAGCACAACTCCGATTGCACATTTTTTTCACTCGACCCCGAAATAATATGTTCTCTCCATGATAGTGGAGACACTTTGACCCTTTAGCTTCTGCACGTCTTCATTAAAAGATATACCTAATAAAAACAGAATAAAACATTTTATTGTGTTATATTCTACGCGCAAACGTGTGGTTTAATATTGAATAGTAAACAGTTTAACCAACTCCACAAAAGTAAACTTTCTGGAGATAATAATTAAACTATTAAGTAGAATTTGATTTTATTACAAAAACATACTTTGTTGCCATTTTAATTACAAAAAAAGTAACGAAATGTATTTTAAAATTTGTATGATAAGTCGTCGATGCACATCAAATATGGTCTATGTGACTATGGGTACACATAGTCACATATACCATATTTGGTGTATCGACGAAATTCCGCTTGATGATGACTATTATAAGTTTCTTATGCACAGACAAATTAGTCCACTTGGCTTTATTTGTTTTTTAAATTTCTTTAACATTTTAATTGTAATTATATTTTTTTATAACTTGAGTGATAATCTGTACACTCTTTTCTAATTGTACACAACTTGCTTTGCAGAACTTCGTATTAGGCATAAATATTTTTATTTTAAATAATCTACTGAAACTTTCATTCACAAAGTATGACCACGATAAATTAAGCCAGTTTTGGACGTATCACAAAATTGAAAAATTTGCCAATGAAAAGAGATTCATTTACCATTGACAGTTCAAGCTATAAAAGAGATTTGAATCGTTCAAATTATGTACACTCCCACAGATTTTGTCACTAACAACCCGGGTTTCGCCTTTCGGCATCTTCAGGCGTTCAAGCGCACGGATGAACTTGAAGTTTTTTTCAGTTCAAGTTCATCCGTGCGCTTGAACGCCTGAAGATGCCGAAAGGCGTAACCCGGGTCGTTAGTGACAAAATCTGTGGGAGTCTACATAATTTGAACGATTCAAATTTAATATTGAAATTCCACCAAGCACCTTCAGTAGAAATCTTAAATTATAAAAGAGATTTTTAGAATATAATTGTAAGCAAATCTGCTCTTAGTCTATTTTGATATTCACATTCTTTTTTACCTTCTGAACACCATACCGGATGCAATAAAGACATATATACCATTAAAAAAAAAGATTATCAATGTGACGTGGAATATACTACGTGAGAAGGATGGACATGGAGACATAGGGGACGGTAGTGGACGAAACTTAATGCTTCCTAGTGAATATAAAAGAAAGATTTCCGTCAATGCAACGTCATTTTTTACGTCGTCATTATCTATATAGAAATAAAATAATAAAAATTTCTATTATAATATATGAGTTATCTAAAATAATCAGCTTCGCGGGGTTAAGGCAGAGTACCCGTGTAAGTCCTAGTTAATTAAGTAAATTGCCAAACAGTTCAACCGTGCGTAATTAAGATAACGATAAAATGTTATGTAATTATATTTGAAACCATCGATTGCATAGCGTAGGTAAAAAGATCTCTGTCACAGATATTAAACAATGAATTTCTTCAGATACTGGGTATATGAACCAGTGAAATTTGGCTATATTTTTTAGTCCATTTTCTGAATTTATTTAGACTTGTGTTTAATGAGTATTTAAATGGTTAAATGCTGCGTAGTCGAGTTCAGTTACGGAGGTCATGTCAGTTCCAGCAGATTTTATAAATTGATTTATAGATTTTTGTACAAAGACATGAATGTATGTGATGTCTTGCGTTCTTTCCAGCCCATCCTATCCTAAAAACGGGCGTAGCGAGAGCGATTAGCTAATCACTAGTCCTGTCAATGTCCTATCTTTCGATCGTTACTCTCTTTGAAAGAAGAGAGGTTGAGCAACTGAATGCCAAGCAATTCTTGTACATAAACTTTTAGCTCATCTTACAAAAATAAAGTACCTATTTCAATTGAGTTGAAGGTAATGAAACTGGCCTCCCAATGAAGGTATCTTAACTGAAGTTTTTCTCTACGATAACTGTTTCTTACTCGGTTGCTCAACCTCTCATTTTCGGAGAGAGTAGGGATAGAAAAGATAAGGTCAGGTTACAGACTAGTTGTTATCTAATCGCTTTCGCTACTTTTAAGATATTTCTTATTCTTAGATATCATACCCATGCCTTCAAACATAAATAGATAAATCGATTGATACTATTCTGTTCGTAATGGGAATTGAGCCCGTCAAATCCGACACTTCGTTGAATTCTTTGCCCCGGACCCGAACGAAAATAGTAAAATCTTATTAAAACATCTACGCGTTCTTAATCGAGGCTATATATAGCGACCTACAAAAATCCGTTTTAGCAATGACGTGCTGCTAAGACAACTATATTTTTTAATTCTCGTTAAACTTTGCCGTTTTTACTTTAATACATGAAATACAGTTCCGAGTAAATTTTGTGTATTAATTATATTGATTTTAATGAGTAACTTTAATTTGTTTAGTCAAGCAATCTCGCTGTTGTGTATAAACTATTGTGCTGAAAATCAATATGAATGGTGATAATGTATTAACTATTGTCGATAAAATAACACGGAATCAGGTCAACGCGAAGCCTTCTGACCGGAAATAGTTAGCGAGAATGGGGACATTGAGTGCGCGCCTAGTTAGTAAAGCGCGAGAGCCTTATTATCGACGTGCTTTTGTCTTTTTTCACAGAGTCGGAAGGAAGCAGTGAGCCTTCGGGTTGACACATTTACACAATACAACTCTAATTTCCGTCAGCGTGACTGGGAATAGAAAGAGAGTATTAATGACGCTTAAAAATAGTATAAATAAACGGATTATATTTTGTAATTGCAATAGATTTGTATTAACATACATGAATCGTGGTGATGACGTTTACATTTCTCACTCATCAATCCGATCCTAAAAACAGATAATAGCAATAAGCTAACCGTGTTTAAAATCTAGATATTAGAAAACAGTCGATACAAATATGTTCTCTACTATCCATTTATTGAAAAAATTAAAATACAATAAATATAAAAATAATTATTTTTATTTTAAATTTATAATAAGCTTAGTGTCTGAAACAAAACATTTCGGTTTGAAAGGTTGGTTAGACCAGAATTGAGTTAACTTTTAGTAACTTGATACACAAACCACAATTCTGAGCTGTACTATTTCATTGGTGGGATCGGGATTATTAAATTTTATCAAAATTGAATCAAACCTAACTGAGCGATAAACACAGTTTTGACTAATAAAAATAGTCGTAAGCGGTTTCGTGTTATTTGTTATAATATACCCGAAAAAATAAATAAATAGTTTTTTTTGTATACCATTTAAAACGGATAGAGAGTTCAGTAGGTTGAAAGTTGAAATATTCAGTTTTAAAGTGACTCCTAATCACTTAGGGTAGACCATTGGCGGATCCAAGGGGGGGGGGGCTATGGGGGCCATGCCCCCCCCCCTGAGAAGATTTTTTTTATCATTTTTCTATTTTATCAAAACTTTATTGTGAAATGGGCTCTTTAATTATTTAGTTTACTATGTTTTATAGAATACATACTTAATTATGTATTGTCTATTTTTATGTAGATATATTATTTTAAAATCATCTATTTTTTAATGTATTATTAATGTATCATGTTTATTTTCATCTTGAATGGCCCCCTCCCGGGACAATTTCTGGATCCGCCAATGGGGTAGACTTACTTACGTGATATTACAATTAAGCATGTTTGGCTGTTAAAACATACGTTCTGTAATGAATAGTAGCGTATCAAAATAGACAAACGTGTTTATTTTGGTTTTCAAAAAACCGTTCTGAGAATTTAAAAATTAAATATTTACCTAGAGGTAATAGACCTCAAGTGACAACTTGAAAATACAATTGCTGTTGTCGAATCATATACAAGATTTACTGTGCAAGATGTTGGTCAAAATTTTGATATGCTCCCAGAAACAGTATAGAGACATTATAGCGTTTGGGAAAGCTTTATTTTTTTACCTCTTTAGAGTTACACAAAAAATACGGACAACAATGAGTTTTTTTAACATCGCTCAACTTTGAGACCACAAACTCACCACTGCACGACCTAGGTTATGAAAGGTAAATTCACAAAAGATATCGGTATTTCCCAGTACCTTAACTACAGAATCAGCAATATTACGTAGACGTACGTATACCGAGCCTGTGAGAAGTTTGCCAATATATTTACATAAATTTAATAATTATTCGATATGAACGCTTTGTTGCGGTGGTTTGCATACGTTTTTGGAAATTTGCGGTTACATTTTAATATTATAAAGTTGTAAAGTTTTACCAATACATTCTGTAAAATCAGTCTACTTATGAAGTGTATTACAAAAATCACGAAAGTGAATTTCAATTTATGAAACCATTTCTAAGAATATTAATCGCTGGGTAAACATACAGTACTGATTTGAGCACTGAGGCTCAATTATTTATTTAATCAGTCATTGTAAAAAAAATAGATGTCAAATGTAAAAAATACGCTATTTTTGTCAACAACGTTTTCTACAATTATTCAAAAAAAAAAAAAGGTTTTCAAATCCCGGTACGGACAGTTTTATAAATTGATTTTTCAATCGATTTATGAATATCTGTTCAAAGGCATGGATGTATGTATTGTCGTGAATTCTACCCTCCCACTCATCCTATCCTATTAACGGGGCGTATCGAGAGCGATTAGCTAACCACTAGTCCTGTCCTAGCCCTATCCTTCTATTCCTACTCTCTTTGGAAAAAGAGAGGTTGAGCAACTGAGTAACAAGCAGTTCTCGTAGAAACACTCTTCTGTTGAGATAAACTCCATTAGGAGTCCATATGCTCCACATTGGGAGCGGACATGGTTAAAAAAAAAAAAAAAATTCAATCCCAAAAGCTATGAATTTTATTTTGTGTTCATGAACAAAGTGTGCCAAAGTCATATTCCATATCGACTGTGGAAAGGAAAAATGACGTAACCCACACATATAAAATTTTACAGGAGGCGCAAAAAACGTGTTTTGATGATTTTAGACCATATGCAAATTATGAATTATACACAACCTTGAAGTGCACGGCGACTTATAAACTGGTGTTTAATTTACATAATCTAATATTGATTAAAGAATTTGTCTAGGAAAAAACTTTATTTCAGTCTTTTTTCTTGGTTTTAATTTTTTACAAGGTCATATTTTTCAACCTAAAAGCTAAATTTAGATACTAATTCGGCATTTGCAGCTTACATCTTTTTGATAGAATGTGTATCAAGTTGTATACATTGTGATTATCAAAAAAGGTGTTTTGCAAAAAACTGTGGGTTACGTCCTTTTTCATTTCCACAGTCGATATACAAAGTATATACCGTACAGAATAACTGAAATACATATTTGAAATGGAAATAGAATTTTAATATTTTCTGTGACAACAACTTATTTTACAGACAGATTTATTAAACATGAACCAGTATATAATAACATGACGTTAAATTTATATATTGTCTATGGATAAAGTTAGTTGAAGTTTTTCAGGTCTGTACTGCAAATGTCCGTCGTTGGTTTCTATGACGGATTTCATAGGGTCAAGTTTCAGTACAAATAGAATTTGAATTTTTTTTGTTTAAAGTTATGAGTGTAGTGGGGCCAGGTCGGCGACCTGGCACCTGAAAATGAGGAAGGCGCCCTGCCACCTTTTTGACTTGTAACTTAATTTTCAAGTACATACATATATTCAAAATCGTTTTTTTTATTGATTTAATTGTTAAAACTTGTGGTTTTTTACTTTGGACAAATATTTAAAAGAAAACAAAAAAAAATAGGGAAGAAATCAATGACCGACCTGGTACCTATTTATTTACCACTTCACCACTGGTTATGAGTGTTGTAATGTCAGATTCTCTCCCGACTTTCCAATACAGAAATATCGGGGCATAGCAAGAGAGATTAGCTAACCATTTATTTTGCTCTATTATGTCCCTATTCTCTTCGAAAAATAGAGGTTGAGAAAATTAGTAACAAACATTACTCCATATTTTGAGGACGCTTGGGTTAAACAACAGTTTGGGAGACCAGAGCGTTTATTATTATCGGTGTTTTTACGGCCGTGCTTAAAATCAGCAAACCACTTGTCTACCATTTGTCTCGATGGAGCAGAGTCTGACAACCACTTGTCAAGCCACTGCTTTGCTTGAACGGTATTATTTTCCATTTCCAAGCAATGTTTTATCAACACTTGAAATCCAGATTTTTCGTTTGTTTTGAAAATTACAAAAGTAACGTAATATTGGTTAAAACTGGTTACATTATTTATAAAAACTGAAATTATTGGCAAAAAAAAGTTTTATTTTTAATATTAAAATTTTAATTGTAAATGTTTGAGAATAGCTGGCTTAACTGTAGTGGTAAAGTATGAAGCGAACAAGCCAGTACAGTGCGCCCCAAATATGTAATTAAAAACAACTTAATTAAAATATTAATTTATGCTCTGAAATAACATCAAATCAAATAGCAGCATTGTGGGTGGCCTCGTAGCCAGCAGACGCTCTCGAAAACGGTTACGGGTTAATAGTATTCCCGGAAAAGGGTTAAAAATGTTCGGAAAGGTTAAATTCACCCCATGAATGATTCTATTATTATGCAAAATACTGTGTTATTATGATGAAATGAAGCCAATGAATGGTTTTATAAGAGCCAAAATTGTATAAATTTTAATATTCAGCGTTTTTTTTTGTTTAGGAACCGATTGCGTGTTAATTTTGCGAACGCCAAGTCTTTTGTTTTGTTTTAAAATATATTCTTTGGTTTATTAGAATATATTTATAATACTGTTAATGAAAAGCCACGCGCCGCCTCTCCCGTAAAAAACATAAAAGTAGAAACGAGAAGTAATTGCTGTGTAGTTGTTTTTTTTAAAAAATAATGTGCGAAATTATTAACTGCATATGAGAAACATTCCCATCATTACTCACATATGTAAGTAAATCATCTCACAGAGTATCAAGCAGTTCTCATAGAAACACTTATGTTGAAATACCTTCATTGGGAGTCCATATGCTCCACATTGTGAACGGGCATGGATTAAAAAATTGTACGTTATATTAAAAAAACGAGAAATTTATCTTTAGGTGTTATTTATTTAATAATGCTCGAAAACAGGATTAAATCTTTGGTGTTTTCAATAATGCAACCAAACCCAGTGCCATCTGAGAAGGAGCAAAAAATTTATCAGCAAAACAAATAGCTGTTCAAAATTTTCTAGTACTGAAGTGAATAAGGTGCATTTATTCATTAATAGTATTTTTTATACCATACCTGCTACCAATATGGAGCACAAAATTAAACTTCTAATAAAGTTTATCTCAACAGATATCTTTCTACGAGAACAATTGTTACTCAATTACTACCTCTTTTAAAAAAGGATTATGAATATAAAAAAGAGCTAAGACGGGAATATTGGATAGCCAACCACTTTTTCTACGTTCTTTTTTTAAGAACCTGATAACGCAACGTTCCCTCAAATTTTTCTATTGTGTGTGCGGACCATCAACTTCTGTGAGCAGTGAATTTTAGCAAAACAAAAAGTGTGGCCTTGTGCGGGGATGGAAAAATGTGTGTGGGAACATTTTGGGAGGTGTGCGCGCGCACACGCGCACACCTTAGCGGGAACATTAGTGTTAAGTAAGTGGTCAGAAAAAATTTTAGACAACGAAGATGGATTCATAAATTCGTCCGTTCTGAAAAAGATCAACAACGTTAGTCTCTCGATCACACATCAGACAACAAACATTAATTCAATTAGCAATAATTAATAGAAACAAATTAAATGGTCAGAATTTAAATCAATTTTTGGTCCGAATAAAAATATGAACGGTCAGAATATTTAAAAACAATTTTGGTTGGTAGGTTAAGTTAGGTTAGGTTAAGTTTTTTTTTTAAATTTCATTTAAATTATGATTATTTAATCTGACCGATATATTCTGACCATTTAATAAAAGTTCTGACCTGTGTTATTTAAATTCTGACCAGAAAAATACGAGCCATAATTAATTAATCACTTAATAATAATCCTGAGTTTTTGTTCCACTCAGAAAAATGCTAGGACCACCCCTGCTTGTATCAATAAGCTTTATTTATTATTGGCCCTGCGTGAGTCCATTATGCAAAATAATATTTAGCAATAAATTTGACTTTCGTATAATTACGCTTTGCAAATAATGGGTCGGCCAATAAATGCTTTTTTCGCTGTTTCGTTATTATTTGTAGCGCTTAAAACAAAATTAACTACCATCATCACAATACAGAAAATCCTAGCGTAACGTAGTGTGAACATTGCTTAATCTTCCGAATCCCGAAAATGGGTAATGTTAGATGACGAGGAAGAAAATAATAAATGATTCGCTTTCTTCGGGAAGATATGCGTGGATGTGCCTTTTGTGACTATGTTTGTTACAGTTGTCTTATTATCTGTTGTAGTTATAGTTTATTTGATATCTTATATATATATATAAATTAATGTTTGTTTGTTCGTACTTTATGCGTTGCCACATCGCTCATCCGATTTCAATAAAACATTGACAAACTTTTTACTTGCACTTTCGAAAAGGTTATAGGCATAGTAAAATTAGCTTACAATGTCTTATATATAAAAATCAATGTTTGTATGTCTGCCATACAGTTAATTTTGACAATGTATGCTTGCACTTGCGCGAAGGTTATAATACAATTAACTTAAAGTAAGTGACGCGTGTGTCGCACTATAGACAATCGGTAGCAAACGTCAAACGTCAAACAGATAGAAAACGAAAACATACACTTCAATAAACACAATTAAAACACAAAGAGTTTCTTTCTTTGAGTGGCATTGCAACGCTTGCCGGGAACCGGGTAGTTACTTATATTAATGAATACAGCGTGCCTAATAGCTATAGATTCTCAACCGCTTGATATAAAACCAGAGTCAAACCGTTATCCGTATGTACAATCAGAAAACGATCATCGTTGAATACGAGCAACTAAAAAATTTATAGCATTATAAAAATAAGCTTTAAATGTCAAATTATTTAGTTTTACAAGAACAACAGGATGTGGTTTGTAGTTATTTTTTTCGGCTTCTTAGCACTGACACATAGTTTTGACTTTTTTCATACTTCAACGAGAGTATTTGAAGAACACAAGTAAATATCACTCTAAAGCAGTGTCTGCCAAACTTTTTTATTTTGCGGCACACTTATGAATAAGATTTTTTCAAAGGCACACCAAATAAAAATGTTTTAAAAGTAAATGTACCTTTAAAAAGGAAATGTGGAAAATGTGTAGAATCAACTACTATATGCGAACGTGACAAATATTTATTTGAAAACGTAGATGTTGAATTTATTTGAAATTTTAGAAAATTTAAACTAACATTTTTGAGGCGTCTTCCTCCGCGGCACACCTGAGACTTCTTGCGGCACACAGTTTGGCAGACACTGCTCTTAAGCCATTTGTGTATAAAATTAACTATTAATGCCATCTTGTGGAAAAATTATTTTACAATGTATTAATTAACAATTTAAGACATCAAGTAAAGATCATGCAAAAACGTGTGCATGCAATTTGCGATATTGTTTTTTGTTACATATAGGCCCATTAAAAGTGAAATGAGCCAAGTGGTATTTTAGAAAAAAAAGTTAGCTGCGTTGTAATATTCTGCACGCCTTAAAGTATCGTAAAAGTGAAGTAACTTCAGTTAATTTTATACACATTGCAATAGTGTTATCTTAGTAAAATTAAAATCTGCAATCCACCAAAACACTAAACAAAGACGTGATTGTACTTAAAAGTCCAAGAAAAAGGTTTTTTCATTTTACTAGTTGGCTCACTTCACCTCTCGGGGGATTACATGAACATATAGACTAAAGATGTAAATTATTCATATTTTTTATTTGAAAAATTGAGATGTCGATAATTTATAATAGTAAATTTAAGTCATTTTACCTACGGCATTCAGCACAAAAAAAAAGTTTTTTTTTACGAGAACTGTTTGTTAGCCGGTCGCTCAATCTCTTTTTTTTCGAAGAGAGTAGTAGAGATTGATTGAATTTGTAGACATCACAAAAACATCCATGCTTCGAACAGAGATCGATTGAAAGAATGCTGTTTGTACTGGGGCTTGAGCATGTGATGGAAGCCAACGGTGTTGACCGTTGCGTCACAGACCCGATAATATAATGTTTTGTTCCACAAAATAACAAAACAAAAATTACATAAAATGTTTTAATGGGAGCTTAATTTCAACAATTATTCAGGGTATCAAACTTAAAAAAATGATTTATTAAAAATGAAACATATGTGATATCAAATGATCTTTGCTTGTGGTCTTAATTTTTTTTTAAACTTAATTTATACCGTCAAGAATTGAAAAGACTTCATTATTATGAAAAATTTCGTTAAATTTGAATGTTTAATGTATAATAAGTGATATATAAATCATTTTAGATAATTAATTTTAAACAAAGATTTTTAGACGAAGTTCAATTATTCGATTAATTTTCTTCAAATTTAAAAAAAAAAAACATTTGAATTTCAAATTAAAAAGGAAGTCTCAAATACCTAATATAATTATTTCGAGAGTATTAAGAAAAGTTTATTAATTTGAACATAGATGTCTATCTAATATTATAAAAATGATAATTCAATCACGGTCATAAATCGTTTTGACATTTTAAATCAGTATATCCTCTCAAATAAAGTCATGTCACGACATCTATCTCAATTTCAATCGAACTGCAGGAAATGGCGGACAAAGATGGCGGACGTTTCCCGAAAAAGCCCGCGAAATGAGATATGAGCAAAGCCCCTTTCACGTCAAATGTTTATGCTCGACTTGAAACCAAAGGGCCGTTTTGTTGGCAACACTGAGGAAGATATGTCAATGTCAGCCTCATTGAGGGCATAGACTTAACTTATTACGACCGTGCATTATATATATTTTTAAAAATGATATTTATAATATATTTCATATTATCATGTACAATATTTTAACGTACACTAGTATCTTGTGCATATGTTTCAATTGGAAGATTTTTTGGTTGTCAACTGTTATTATTTATATTTGTGTTAAAATGCAAACAAAGCGAAATAATATGTTATACAAAAAGGACAACAAAATATCCTCTATAAAGCAATTTGTATCGTTCATCCTGTGGCTTAATCATGCTACTAGTATCCCCTTAATCGGGTTGGGTCCATAGCACAGTGGTCAATATCCTTGGCTACCTTGCCGGACTTCACAGACGACATAGAAAATCCCAGTATAAACAGTATTTTTGAATCAATTTATCGATTTCTGTTCGTAGCCATGGATGTTTGTAAAGTCAAAAAATTCTCTCTCACACTTCCAATCGTAAAATAACGGAGTATAGCGAGAGCGATTAGCTTACCACTTTGTTATCACTACTCTCTTAAATAAAAGAGACTGCTGATGTCTTTCATCGTTTACAGAGAAAAGAGCTCTAGCTCTATTGCTCTTGTATTTTGATGTTATTTTTTGATCGTTTTATTTATTTTTTCTTTTGTTTACTTTCCCTCCTTTTTTAGCCAGCGAGATAAATAAAAGAACCCACGTTTTTGTCATTTTATTTTTTTAAATCTAGCAGCGAGTGAAAATTTCTTTTATTCCCATTATCGATCCCTGGATCCCGAAAACTAATAGCCCTAAATAATTGGGAATCCCAAATTACTCCAAGAGTTTCAAACAATCGTGACATGATTTTATGATGAATGATCAATTCCGGGGTTCTAAATAATTGTGAATCGTGGAATCACAAAAAGAGTGAGGGATTGCATGCCTTAGTTTTGATGGCTTGTGTTACAATGAATACATCTGGACTACTATTATAGCCAAACAGAAAGATCCGTCTTCAAGTCCTAAAACATGGAGTTTATGATATTTCTGATCTTGGCTATGAAGTTGATCTCCAAAAATTAGATTACTGTTTGGAAATAAACATGACAAAGATAAAGAATTAAATATTTTTTTGTTTTGAATATCAACCACTTTGCTGCCAAATGAAAGACGTCTTAGGAATGGCAAATTAATATAACGTATTTAATGTGTAACGCGATTGTGCTCAACGAGTAAACCAAGAGCGTACCCTACCGCAGCGAAAAAGAAACGAAAGAGGGTGGTTTTTCTTTGGCTTTTGTTATGAGATCAGGCAATTCAAAAGAAACTCACTTGTCCTTTCAGGGATACGTCACCGGGACTCAAAGCCGAGACGTAACGATGGAGGGTCTATACATATACGATAAAAACACCATTAAGCCTATTATCATTATTATTTCATGTCGAACGTTTACCTATTTTATTTTTTACGACACACTTTGGCCTTTTTAATATTGGTGACCTCTGCCATTTTTAGTTGATTTAAAATGCTTACTTAGTGTACGCGAAATGTTTTTTTTTTTGTGTGTGTGATGTTTTAATGAATAAAAAAGCATGCGGGGTGAATAATAAAAAATGCGTGTGTTTATTTTTTAAATCCACAGGTTTTGTATTGGCCACACGACCCAGTGAATCGGTCATTAAAAATTTGCCAGCAAAAAAATATTTTACCCGCCATTACACGTGATTTTTTTTGCCAATTATCAGTGAACCTTTTAGGTACATTTATTTATTTAATTTACAGCCATAATTACAATTCTCGACATCCAAAACCAACATGACGTGATGATGTTTTGTTTTGGTTGTTGTATGTACAATAGTATAAAAGGTTGTTACATTCAACTCTTTTTTTACATGGTAGATACGTTTCACAAAAAACCGTAAAAATCATAGAAAATTTGAAGATTTCTCTCTGGATTGAATAAATCGGGTAAAAAATTAATAATGAAGACCCTATAAGTAAATGATACAAAATAGTATTCACAATATTTTATGTATTTTAACTAGAAAAAATATACTATCGATCATTACTATATAAAAAAAAAATCTATTGAAAAAGCCAATGTTAAATAATATCACTGATTTTGTTAACCACTTTTAAGGTGTTCACTGTCAATACTTGGTGGAATGGCATTATAATAAAAATAATAAAAGATTTTTGGTACTTTTTCCACTGAAAATTTATTTGATCAGGACCGGTTTTGCTCCTCACGAGCACTATCAACTGATAAGAAAAATAAATTAAACAGTGCTATTAATACAAGTTAAATTGAAATAAAAAGGTGTAAGCAATTACTAACAATTAAAAGGATTTACAAATTACATTATAATTACACAAAATTAAAATGCTTAACATCTATAACATACAATTAAAAAATAATCAATACATATTAGTGGCAAATGATGTCAATTATAAACACAATTAAAATTTGGGAAATTTGTAGAGTTTCATTTTGTTTAAAAATTTCCTAAATTTTAATTGTGTTTTTATAATTTTTTTTTAAAATCATTTGCCACTATGATTTTGTTAACGTTTAAGAAGCTGTTCAAAAATAAATAGTGCGTTTTGGTTGCTTAAGCTACCTTTTTATTTTTACAGATAAATTTTATTGGAATACAATGATAATGAATTTTTAACTCAACTTGGTAAATTTTTTATCAATTATACGAATGTTTGTAAATAAGTCACTTGTCGCCCGCTGTGGCCTAATTGGTTAGAGCTTGCTCTACTGATCTGGTGGGTCTGGGTTCGATTCCCGGTAAGGTCAGTATCAAATTGGATTTTTCAATTTTAATTTGAGATCCAAGACATGGGTGTTTGTGAAGTTAATTCTCCTCGAGTTAATGTCATGTGACTTTAAAAAATTCTTATCGAGTGTGTCTCGTATAATCTTTCAACTTTAAAATATTTGATGCATGTAAGCTGTAATGTCAAATATTTGTTTAAATTTTTAAAAAAAAATACAGGTTTCGCTGTAGACCACTACACTCACTCTTAAGTCATATTTGTTTTCGTAGGTAGCTGAATCAGACAGCTGGTATGGAAAAAAAAATAAGCACTCTTTTACGCATTTTTTATTAATGCTTTAGACATATACTCAAAAGTCAATTAAAAGGCAATAGTGTATTGCTCTGCACATTGCATGAGATATTCTCGGCGTGTTTCGGTCATGTTGTATATTTGATACATTACTACTTTATCCAGCGGCTTTTTTTACAATTAATAAACCGTAAGAAAAGGTTAAAATTATTTTAGGTAGACAAAACTTTTCGGGTAAAAGTTATTACTAGCCAACCCGAATAGAAATAAAACCGAGCTACGCTTTGTGAGGAAACTTTGGTGTAATGGATTTTTTGTTCAGAGCACAATATAGGAACGGACACGCAAACAATCGAATCGCTGATTGCAAAAAAGAGATATCATGAATAATTCAAGGGTAAAAAAATATTCAAAAATGACACGAATACTGAATTTTTCGTACGGTGTGTCCATTTATGTAAAATTTTAAACCATAGTGTGTTATACACTAACCTGCCATGGTAACTGATAAATTTCTGTATTTCGTCGCCAATAATTGAGGGTATTAATTGCAAGCCCGGCTCATCCCAAAGTTGTTGAAATATCATGAACCATGAATGCAATTGTAGGGTTATAATTCAAAACGTACTATTTCCAAAATGAGTGATGTTGAGCTAAATATGCAGATAAGGTAATTCAAGCCTAAAGAATCGACTGGTTCTATTAGTTTTACTATAAAAAGACTATCGTTTTCAAATTGGAAATCATATTTTTTTGCAAATGTTATTTTGTTTGTCTTATTCGTTATAATATTTGTGTCTACTAAAAAGTTCGAGTTTTGGAAATAATTCGAGTATTTTTAGAAGTCAGTATCAAACATGGCTTGACAACATCCAAAATATCATTACAAAGACTAAAAAAAAGAGTTGTTTTTCAAAATAAAATTCTAGTTTATTTTTAACCATTTTGGAATAAGCCGTGTTTGCAAGTAATATCCTCAATTTAAACATGTAAATCATTTTTTTGGTGAAAGTATTTTTTATACTTGTAGTGATCTCTTATAATATCTTTGACACATTTTTGTATTTATACATATCTTTATTTTCAACGCTGAACGCATTAATTAATATTTTGTCTCTCCTATCAAATTTACCCAAATTCAAGATACGTACGTGTTCTTGCAGTATTGGCAACGATTTTTTATGTTTTTTTTTAACTATGAAGGTATTTGAAACTTAATATATGGTATCTATGAAATCTTATATTTGGATGTATTTGGATATATTTGGATAAACCTTTGTAGTTGGGCTTACATCAGTACTTTACCGTATTCGATAGTTTACAGCCTTCTTTGTTTAAAAGGTTATTGTAAATTATTGATAAAACAAATCTAAATAATATTCGAAACCGTTAATCTATTTTAAAATTTGAAGAAAGTAATATATGTTTTGATTGCACAATAATTAGTTAGCATTGTTTGAAAATCGGTGATTACATTATGATTGCCGAATTTTTTGTTTTCCTGTTCTAGTTACCTTGTGTTACCTAGCAACGACAAACACTAAACAATCATGATATCAATGAAAGACTTTGAAACTTGTTTTGAATAATAATAACTTTTGTATTGTTCTGGATCCAAACAATGCTGGTTTAAGATATTATCTGGTTGCAATATGACGACTTACACCCTTTCCAGGTTCACCGATTAAATTCGGTGTTCATTATAAAGGTGAATAAGAGAGGTCGCTTATTCATTTTACTCTATGTATGTTTTTTTCTTCTGCGGATTTCTTACGCTGCGGTCTGCAAAGTTACGATTGCTAAAAATGTAGCCAAACTTTTTTTCCATTAGTTACTTACACAATATTACAGTTCAAGAATTCCAGAAATATACTCGATTAGTCTCAATAAAAAAGTTTAAAAATCTTAAGCTTGCGTTACCACAGGCAGACGGTTGATGGTTGAAATGCAATTATAACAAAATTCTAAAAGACAGCGAGTTGTCATATTTAGCTGGTTTCTTTATTCATTCATTTCTAAATACCAATTTACATTTCTCCTACGGTAAATTTAAATTAAACATCACAACATGTAGATTGAATTGATATGTACTAAATATTACTATTATATAATGATACAAAATGGCAAATTATTCTTTTTTACCCTCTCCTCAGAGCTTTCTTACATTAACTAAGCTTTATATACTGGCTTACAAGAGATACACAATACATTTTCTTATATATTCTAAAATCCTAATCTAAATTAAAATATACATTTAGAAATGTAATGAATTTATTGACTTGGTATTTTTTTTAGAAACTGTGGCAACTAGCAAAGTAAGTTTAAATATAGTTCTGACAAGGACGTAAAACCGAAATAGCTATCAACTAAATCAATACAAATGTAGAATTAAAATACATAGCTATTTTGGACCCAATTAAACACAAGAAGCTACACAAAACAAAAGGTTTATATTACATGAATTACGATATATTTAATGACATACAAATGAATAAAATGAAATGGATTATTGAAAGGCTCATCAGTTCTGAAACCTGTCAATATTGATACAGCTCTCGTTAGATTAAAATTATTTAAACGCATTTCGAACAATCTTATTAAAATACGCCATGATTTCTGTATATATAAAGTTCGATTTCGGCTAATTTTTAATACCAAAATACCGGATGCATTTTCAAAACCGATATTTTACTATTGAAAAACACTAAAAATACCAAGGTTTGATAATAACGGCATTGAAACCCGTAAAAAAAACTATGTCATATCCAGTTATATAATATTATACATTATTAAATGTCTCAACAAGTTGGTTTCCCACCACCACCCGTTGTGTATATGCAGCCAACGTTTAGTGGCCGCCTTCCACAACGCTATCGACAGAAAAAAAGGAGTCTACCCCTCACATTCATGGCCCGAGCAGAACTGCACGGGACTGATTTTGAACCATGCACTAATGTGCTTAAAATAATAAAAAAAAAGAAAATGTGACTAGCTCAGCCACTTAAATCAATTTGATATTAAGTATCTTGTGTATAGTCCGTATACTGAGAGCTCGTCGATGTAGACATGTTTAATGACTCTATAGAGGAATCAAGGTTGTGACGATCCTATGTCTCAACACTATCAGTTGACGAGTCCAATAAAAAAATGAAATGGATGTGTATCTTTCTTATTATACTGGCTATATAACTATATATGTAACACAGCCACTTAAATAATGCAGTTTGTTATCAGTTTTAATATTGTATATTATTGAAGTTTTAAAAAATAGCCACCGAATACAACATAAGATACAATATCCTGTTTGATATGTAGCTAGTTTATATCGCTTCATTATTCAATACACTCGCCAATTTTCTTTTTGCATCAGAGATACATTCCATGTAAAACATCCGTGCTAAAACATCATGTGAAAAAAGATGAAGTGGCCATAGAAAATTTGAAACATTAGAAAATAAGGCGTGGATAAAAAGATAAGGTGTATTTGTATTTTAAGCAATAGATAAAGATGAACTTATAATAAATACTTAACGAAATTACGTTGTCACGAAAAATGGACATTTTTTTTCATAAATATTGAGCAACAAATATATCGACTGTGGAAAGGAAAAAGGACTTAATCCACAGTTTTTTAAAAACAGCTTTTTTTCGATAATCACAATGCATCCCACTCGATACACGTTTTATCAAAAGGATATAAGCTGCAAATGCCGAATTAGTATCTAAATTTAGCTGTTAAGTTTGAAAAAAGATGAGCTTGTGAAAATTTAAGTCATAAGAAAAGACTGAAAAAACGTTTTTTTCGAGACAATTTCTTAAATTAATATTAGATTGTGTCAATTAAACACCAGTTTAGAAGTCTCCGTGCACTTCAAGGTTGTGTATATTTCATAATTTGCATATGGCCCAAAATCATCAAAACACATTTTTCGTGCCTTCTGTAAAATTTACTATGTGTGGATTACGTCCTTTTTTCTTTTCACAGTCGATATGTATGTATATATATATACTTTAACAATTTGATAGTATTGAGTGTGGACTTTTTAAAATCAGTAAAAAAAAAAATTAACCGAAATCCTATTTCGAGTCCGTTTCCACTGTACGGAGGTTTTCCGGTAAAATCGGGCCCTTATCCTTCCGGGCCACACCGCTCCGCGACGTCCGCCCATTGTCTGAATCCGCCCGCTGAGTGAAATACGGCCCTGCCTTCCGACAGCCTCCTTGTAGTTTCGGGTTCGAGACTAGTCTCTTACATACCATCCCTGTCTACTTAGTAGAAGGTTGTTTTTTAGGTCAGTGATACGCGACTTTGTTCGAGTCATTAATTTGTTCGACTGTCCTGTCCAACATGGAGAAAATAACATAATTAAATATATCGGCGTAGTTTGCGTTAAGAAATATTTATATTAATTTTGAATAGCTCAAACTTTGTACACTTCTATAAATTTTGTCACTTAAGACCCGCTTTTTATCATTCGCCATCTTTACGCATTCAAGTATACAGATAAACTTGAACTGTCGGTTCAAAAAATGTATGCATAATTGTGTCGATTTAAATAACAATGTTATCAGATTTTAGTTCATATATTGTAGTCAGATATATCTGACGGCCGACTGAAATTTAATAAAATACTAATTAAAAGAGTATTTGTTTGCTGTCCAGATCAATAACGCATAAAATAGAAGAGCCTTGAAATATAAATGATTGGACAGCATTTAGTTTAATAAGTGTACCATAAGAATTGCTTTATTTATAAAACAAAGTAGTCACATTTTTACACATCTATTTAAGATGATAAAAGATTTAAGTGTACAAATTGTTATAGAAGAAAAAAAATGAATTCAGTAAAATGACACGTTTCAGTGATTAATGTTTTAGTAAAAACGTAATATTCCTTTGTACTTTATTCCTCTTTATTTAAAAGGTCACGACCGGTTTAACTTAATGCTAGCAATGAGCGAAACCAGTCCTGACCTATTAAATAAAGATTAAATAATAATGAAATAAATGACCTATGTAATAAAGTACAAGGGAATATTGTGTTTTTATTCATATAATGCCTTTCCACCAAGTATTGACAGCGAACACTCTAAAAGTGATTGATTCGTTAATGTGACATCATTTTTCATCGGTCTCAATATTGCAGAATGTGTAATATTTACTGCTTTTATAATCAGACTACAGTTTCATCTTGTTATGTACGTAATTGTTTCTAATAGAAAAATATTTTGGTCATCGAAAGTGACGTATATTATTAGTTTTTGAAAAAGTAAGGTGTTATAGCGTTGGAAGTAAACATCCTTGTCAGATTCTTAAACGCGGCGCAGGTAAAGCAATAAGATAATTACGGGTCCTATCAAAATTCGATATCTGTATCCTCCTCAACCTAAATCATATCTGTATCCACTGATTGTGTTACAAATTGTGACACGTGTTTCGTCTTCTTCAGAAGCAAATTCAGATTAACTATCGTATGGTTATTTGTCAATAAAGTGATTTTAAGTAACTATAGATATTCCTAATTTTTATTTATTAATATGAAAACCTTACGATCAAAGTTATAAAATTTGATATTTTAAATCAGAGAGTTCATCAAAAATATATATTGAGCTATTTTTTTAATATAATTTCCTCCGGTAAACTGTTGTTTCTCAAATTAAGTGTTGTGAATTACTACTGTGGATTCAGGAGTGTGTATTGTTGAAGGCATCAGGAAAAGACTTGTTATATATTGGACATACCTATGTATGTTAGATCTGCGGTTAAAACGTCCTTATGATAAACAAATAAAATATAGCTTTCGTGCGTTGTTAATGAAAAACACACAGCCCTCCTACCATTTCTCATACTATTCGATCTTCGAATATGAAACGAGGGTAGCCCATTACTCAAAAAAACTGAAACACTACTACGGAAAACTTATTAAGTTTTAATTAATTCGACTATATCAACATGATAATTTGATGTATAAAGTAACTGATGGAATAACCGAATCCTTTCATAATGAGTCATAAAACTATTTAATTTATATATATTTGTACATATTTTTAATTATCTTTTTTTTTTATTTTGAAGAAAACTTCAAAGAGCTTCAAACGCCATTTTCTATAGATATCTGGTTCTTCAACGAACGTACTATCAAAGACATATTCAGTAATGTCTTGATTATTGCTTTTTTCTTACTTAACCTGATCTGTGCCATGCGGGATTAATATGGCCGTGCATAGAAGGCCGTGATTTTCTGTCAAAAAATAAAACCTCAAAGGTATATCCTTTTTGAACATATAATAATACATCACAAACACTTACCATATAAATACACGATGGATCATTTCCGCCACCATTTATCGAAAAACGTTTCAAAAACGGAAATTACTGCCAAGGAATTATAGCCCTGCTAGCAAAAATTTTAAACACAACAAAAAAGCTTTTTTTAAAAATCGTTGTATTATTAATTACAAAACAATATATTTTAAATTTAAGTATTACACTATGATGACAAAAGATGTCACTATATGCATGATATTTTAAAATTATAAAATACGTTTCTTGTGGCCTTTAAGCCGCGTCTAAAGTACTGCGTGTAAACACGCACATTTTGTATACCCGGCCCTACGAGCACGAGATTATTTGGCGTGTTAAAACGTCGCTGGCAGAGAACCGGTATTAGAGAAAAATATCTTTCTCTCAAATAGGTCGTTACGGAGTTTTTGGCATTTTCGAAAACTAAAACTTTGTCCATTGTATAGGTGTAATACATATATTCTTATAAATAATATATATCTTACTCAAAATATTATGAAAACTAAGCTCTTCGAAAGTGCCTTTATTATTGTGCATAATTAAGTAATGGTTGGAGAGGTGCGAGGATATCTTTTTTTATGGGAGACGTAGTAACATAATGTTTGGAAACCACTGATGTACTGTATTGAACAAGTTTAAGTGCTCCATGAATATCTTTTTAGCTAAAGCGCAGCACGCTTGAAAACAAGTCGAAGAAGTGAACGGCTTAAACTTTCATCCCTTAAACAAAGCTACGATTTGTTTCATCGTTTTCGCTTGTTTTACATGCTATACGGCTCTGTGCATCCAATAGATATATTTTCATAATTTCCCCAGCGTTTTGTTTGGATGTGGATGAGAGTGGTGTGTAATTCTAGCCCATACAGTGGCACACTAAATATTCATTTGTATACATAGAGGGTGCCGTATAATCGCTTGCGGACAGTTCTGCTAAAGCTTGGTAAAACAATCGTTGATTTAAAAAAAAATACAGTATATGTCGTTAGACTTACATATCGACTGTGGAAAGGAAAAATAACGTAATCCACATTTTTTTCAAAACACCTTTTTTCGATAGTCACAATCTATACAACTTAATACGCATTCTATCAAAAGGATGTAAGCTGAAAATGCCAAATTAGTATCTAAATTTAGCTTTTAAGTTTAAAAAAGAAGGACATTTGGAAATTGCTATCAAGAAAAAAGACTGAAAAAAAGGTTTTTTTTAAATATTTTTTACGTTGTTACGCTACAGAGTACACCCTATAAAAAGAGTGTGAAGCCGCAGCGGGTGGTGGTGGGTACAACGTTGAGTACCCTAGGGAATTAAAAAAAAAAACACGAATACCATTGACACCATGCCGCATTTTCGAACTATATTGTTGCACTTATTTGAATTTATAGTGATTTATGTATGTTCGTAAAATGAATCGAAATGCATCAAAGTATTAATTATATCAAAGAGGATATTTGGTGAAACAACTATACACCGACAATTAAGCGCTTTAGGTCGGTCAAATTTAAGCTGGGTCAATATTGTAGGCTTATTAGAATTATTTGGGCTTGACAATTTTACTATAGAGAGTGACATTACCTAGATTGCCATCCGAAATTCATACTTAATTAATTAGAGAGCAAACATATATCGAGCAATAACAGTATTGTAATTACACAGGGCAACTGATATATATTTTTTAATCACGAGTGATAAATTAAATGACAAATTATGCGACGTTGTCACACCGAAGAATATTAATATAGTATAATGTTTTTGTTCTATTTATTGTATACCAGAATAAAATTTTAATTATAGTTTTGGCGAGAGCTTGTACGCCAGTCCATTAAATGTGTGTCAGATATATGGTCACAGAAACAAAGACCAAAGGGCCTAGTCATGCTACGTGATACTATGGGAGACACCTTGAAACACTTTGATATGACGCCAACCGACAAGTATAGTATTACAGAGTACGGACTAAAAAGCACTTGATTCAACCCTGTAACATGAAGAAAATTTAGAAGAGGTTGAAAATGTGAATTCAAAAATTCTTTGATTAAATATTATATTTACAGTAATTATATGAACATTCAAAGAATATATTAAATAATCAAGCTTGAATCTTTCAAATTATGTACATCCATACAAATTTTGTCACTGACAACCTTCCCAAGCTAATTAAAAATCAAGTCATCAGTAAAGTTAATCCATTTCGCCATCAATAGGGCACAGTAAAATAGTTAACCAATTTTAAATGAGCAGGTAAATCTGCCAAATTCACCACTTTTGTATACTATATAATAATAATTTTTCCACCAAACAAAATAAATATAATTCTTGAAATCACTCACCATTCAAATCTGTAGGCATTCCCATGGGTTAATCCAATTCGCCAGCAATGGCTTTAAACTTAGTGAGACATATATTTATTATATAGACACGATACATTTATTTATTAGGCGGCAGTTTAAGTTCATGCCTAAAGGCGAAACCTGGGTCGTTATTAACAAAACTTGTGTGAATGTACATAATTTGTACGATTCATATTTAATATTGAAATTCCACCAAGCACCTTCAGTCGAAATCTTAAATTATTATTTGAGCGTCGGCTTAAAAACGCTATGAAGAAGATGTGTTTTGAATAACATTAATTTATTACGATAATATTTTTTTAACTCTATTTAAAAATTCAAACACAAAGTGTACAAATTAAAAGTATTCATTTTTTTCTAAAAGTGATATAGGTACACTTGTAGGTTATATATTTTTGTCGCATAACTTGTTCAAAAAAAAACTGTCATGTCATCTTTTTTTTCTAAACATTACATAGCAAGTTAAAAAAACTATGATTTATATTATTTTGATTAATTTTTTAGGACAGTGGTTATAAACTTTGCTACCAAGACGAGATCCTGCATGATCATGACAAACAACGCAATTATTATTTTGTGTTCTGTATAAATATCGCTGTAATATTATATAATCTTATCATTTCGACTGTGGAAAGAAAAAAGGACGTAACCCTCAGTTGGAAAGCTTCAACTTGACAAAAGTTCTACCAAAAAAAATGGAAGCGGAAAATGCCGAATTAGTATCTAAATAAAGGATTTTGAAAATTGCAACCAGGAAAAAGGACTTAAAAAATGTTTTTATTGAACAATTTAGTTAATTAATGTTAGTCTAAGTCAGCCATACTCAACCTTTTTTCCCTCCAGGCCGCATTCCAATATTTGCTTCTCTACGTGGGGCGCAACATATTTATGGTATACTCCTTTTTTTTTTTAGCTCACCGAGGAATTCGAAATCCTCGATTTGGTATACTTTTTCCCCAGATATCTCCGAAACTCCTTTTTTTTTAGCTCATCGAAGAATTTGAAATCAACGATTTGGTAATAGCTTACTGGGCCGCACATAAGAGCTTACTGGGCCACAGGTTGAGTATGCCTGGTCTAAGTCAATAAAAAACCAGGTTATAAATAAGCTTGCACTTCAGGGTTGTGTATATTCTATAATTTGCATTTAGGATAAAATCATCAAAAAACGTTTTTTGTGTCTCCTGTTTTTGATATGTCTGGGTTACGTCTTTTTTCCTTTCCACAGTCGATTTGATAATGCTCGTCATAAGTTCGAAACTGGTTCTGTTAATATGAAATAAAAGTAGAATTAGTAAAAATGAGTGTTTTATTCTTTGAATACAATGCCTTTTCATCAAATATTGACGGTGAATACATTAAAAATGATAAGCTTTATTAGGAGTCTATTTGCTTCTCATTCATTGTACCAAAATATGTTTTTTTATTGTATTTGGTGCATTTAATCAAAAGCCTTTTCATTTTATTTTTTTGTGAAAAATATAAAGCTATATTTTTATCTCGGACGTTACAATAATGAGGAAATAAAATTATTTATTATGATGGAAGAACGCCGGCTTTTGTATCGGCCGGTTGATGTACAAAGCATTACCTCAAACGCAATTTCGTGGGTGACCTATTTTTATATCCGTCGGGGATGTTGATGTGAACGTCATTATCTTTTGACCGATCTGGAAGATTTTCATCTGCATTTCAGGTCGAGTATGAAAAGAAGAGCTGGGATGTATCCCACAGAAATTATTATATTTACCCATGTGTACGAATATCATGTTTGTTCTCGTTATTGTGAAATTAATTTTCCTCTTTGACGATAAGAAAAGACGTGCGATACATTTCAGTAGGGAGATTGAGAGAGAAAGATAAACTGACGACTGTTATCAGGCACCACCGTCCGTCCGTTTCGTGATACGAAGTAGCGGCCGATTTCACGAGCACAAAAGCCACAAATAATTTTTCCCTATTATAAATAATGCTCGCGATGAGCGGAACTGGTCCTGATCTACAATAATTAATGTAGAATAAGTATAAAAAGTATTTTCTTCTTTTTAGTAGTTTCTTTTCTACCAATAATTTTAAAAACTTAATATTGGTTTTTAGTCTCAATTGTTGACATAAAAAATATATAGATGGAGCTGGATTTGATAAATGCTCATTATTTGGTATCGAGTGGGTTACTGGGTGTTAGTGTAAATATAACATAAACCATACTTTTTAATACATATTATACATCAATTAAATGAAGCCACGGAAAATCACTCAGTTACAGGTCCTGTATTTATAAGTCTAATCTGTTTCTACGTGAAGCAGATTACGCGTGTATAAGTTTAACGCTTTAATTTTTAAGCAATTCAATATTTTAGATTCAAATGCATTGATTGGTTACTCGTTAGGTTTATTGAATTTGCTCAATTGGATGTTTTGTTATTTGTGATTAAAACACAGATATAAAACATCGATCAACTAAAAACTCGTATTATCATTTTTGTTTGGCTGGACGACGAAGAAATAATAAAAAAGATTGTGTCACTAAACATTAAGTGTTATTATATGGATAAACCAGCGGCGGGCTGGCAATACGCTAACAAGGGACACGCCTAATCTCAAACCAATTCTCGGTGTTCTGGGGAAGAAGTGATTTTTTTATCACTCCTGTGCAATTACATACAATACTTTAATAAGCAATCGATTGTCACTTAATACACTTATAATATGTAACAATATGCAATTCGCTGTAGAATTAATAATTTAAATGGCTTAAAATGTATTACTGTGTATACTGAATCTGTCGTAGATACTATATAAGGCAGACATTCCAGTTATATATTAACTTGATCTGAGAATACTGTTTTCTCTTAAATTAACAAGGGGCTCGCCGGCCTTAGTAAAATTGAACAAGTGGCTCGCGCGAGCCCCTCCGAGCCCCCTCCAGCACACCTATGGGATAAACGAATACAAAATAAACACTTGAATAAAAAATCATTTAAAACGTTATTTCACCGTAGAAATTAATATTCAATGTGACAAGCGTGTTTATTATCTTATGCATTCAAATAATTTATTAATTTAATTTGTCTTTATTTTAATAAATTTATCACATGAAATAGATTTTAACAATAGTGGTTATTTGTTTTTTTTACTTGGTGGTAAGTCGTTTAATAAATAATTTTATTGCAGTAAAAAAACAGTGGCTTCAACAAGGTTAAAAAAACTTTACTGAAGAATAAAGAGGTCGCCTGCTGTGGCCCAGTTGGTTAGAGCTTGCTCTACCGATCATGCAGGTCTGGGTTTGATTTCTGGTCAGATCACAGTGAATTTAAGAATTATTCAATTCAAAGTTGTGATCGAAGATTGCGATGTCAATTCACGTCATTTCCTCTCCTCCCATCCTTCTGATCCTTTAATAAGTGGGTGTAGCAATAGCGATTAGCCAACTGATAGTCCTGTTCTAGCCATATCCTTCTTTCCCTACTACTCACTTAAAAAAAAAGTGAGGTTGACCGACTGAGTAACAAACAGTTCTCGAACAGAAAAAACTTCTGTTGAGATACACATTATTAGCGGACATGGATTTAAAAAAAAGGTATAAATTTAAGATGATATCTGGTATTTAAAATTTGTAACAAAAATCATTTAAAAACTCAATATTCAAAGGAAATAATCGACACAACAAGATAGCCGTATTAATAATTGTTAAATGGCTATTGAATCTTTAGACTTAAAAAAGACTTTGATGATTATTGTGATACTTTTTATGTGAATTGTCTTTTATCGTTAAAAATTTCTCTCGTAATAATAAGCCTAAAAACTTAAACTGTAATAAAATGATCTTTCAGGTAGAGTATAAATGCCGTATTTTATCACTCAATAAAAGGGCGCACTTTCGAACAAAGCGCATTTAAAAGAAATAACTTTGAGAATAAAAAATACACTTGAATACTTTTCGAGTTGCGATTTACATAAAAGGTTGCCTGCTTTTGAAATTAACTTTTCGAAAAGGTGAAAAACGAATTTTCAATATTTCGCCTTAGGAATATTTTGATAAGCTCATCTGGAAAAGTTCTTAAAGAAAATTCTGCAATACTTTTTTCCCCACTTCCTTTATTTATTTAATTTAAATCTATACTGCTATTTTAAGCACGGTTTTAGTGTCCGAAAGTCTTAAGTCTTATCTGTTTTTATTTTCTTCCGATAAAAAGTGTTTTTAATTTGGCTTGTATTTTTAATACTTGTTAATACTCTAGTCAGTTAAATTCAGGTTATTTTTAGGTCAGTAATTAATATAATACAATACGGTCGGTATATAAAACTAATTACTTAGTATCAGTGGTGTGGTGGGGCCAGGTCAGCAACTTAGCACCTGAAAATGAGGCAGGGCACCGCCCTGCCACTTTTTTGACTTTTAGCTTAATTTTCAAACACATACACACATATATTCAAAATACTGCTCATAAATTTAAAAGAATTATATCAAAATTGATCTACCCGACAAGTATGTAATGTAAAGGAATACCACCCCTCTTTCTAGGATCTTTTTTCTAATTTTAATTGCGCGATTTTTTATTGTTTTAATTGCTAAGGCTTGTGGTTTTTTAACTTCGGACGGATATAAAAACAAAAAACAAAAAAAAATAGAGAAGCAATCAATGACCGACCTGGTACCGACTTATTTACCACTACACCACTGCTTAGTATCTAAAGTAATTAAGTATTCACAAAAAATATACTTTTTTCCAACCATTTATGATTTTCTACTGATCGCTTATTAAATTTTATAGAAAGCTTTTAAAAGTATTTATAAATTATTTGATAAATTGGATTAATACATATTTTTTAAACGAAACAACAGTGAGTAATTAAAACATTTTTTAAAAATGCTTGGTTTAAAAAAATGAGTTGATTAGTATTCAATATATTATTTAATGTATATTATTTATTTTAAACTTTTTTCTACTGCATGTCATATACATATCGACTGTGGAAAGGAAAAAGGACGTTACCCACACATATCAAATTTTACAGGAGGCGCAAAAAATGTGTTTCGATGATTTTGGGCCATATGCAAATTATGAATTATACACAACCTTGAAGTGCTCAGAGACTTCTAAACTGGTGTTAAGTTGACATAATCTAATATGAATTAAATAAATTGTGTAGGAAAAACCTTTATTTCAGTTTTTTTCACGGTTTTAATTTTTTACAAGGTCATCTTTTTCAAACTTAAAAGCAAAATTTAGATACTTATTCGGCATTTGCAGCTTGCATCCTTTTGGTAGAACGTGTATCAAGTTTGATACATTGTGATTATCGAAAAAAACCTGTTTTGAAAAAACTGTGGGTTACTTCCTTTTTCCTTTCCACAGTCGATATTATATAATATAATTACTTACTCATACATTTTGTAAAAACAGTTTGATGCATACTCTTATCTTATTGTCAACTTTTAGTTTCAGATGTAACTTAGGTGTTGAAGTTATTTCTGCATATCGGAGATTAATTACACCATGTCAACAATTTCAGTTTTTACTATGGTTGTATAAAGTTTCTCGATTGAGTTAGTGTAAGAAATTCACTGGTGTTCTCTACTGTTTGTATTAATAATTGGTTTAATTATACTCTAGATTTTTTTCAACAATATCGGTGGAAAGAGTGACCCGAGGTATAATAAAACACTAAGTTGATATCTCAATTTGGCCAAAATTAGCAAAGTGTAGTTAGTGTAGTGTAGTGTAGTTACAAAGATTCGATTTTTAGTTAATGCCATGGGCCTAAGGTAACTAAATGACAATACAATAAAATTGACGATAATTATAAAATAAACAGTATGAAATAAGCGTAGAGGTTTTTTTGTTGTAAATTTGTTACTAATTAACCTGTAAAATGTAGATAAGTATCTTACCAAAAAATACTGGATTAAGGCGTCGTAATCAAAAATTTCAAAAAGTACGCAAAAAGTAAGTAAGCCAGAGCTATGCATCCACATTTTGTTTACTATAATATCTAAAAAAAAACACTATAGATTTAAATAGAATCCCTATCATATCGCTGTGTCAATGTAAAATCTATCGCAAAGCCTCCCAAAATTATTTACTGCGAAGAGAATAGATTTCGATGTTTTTTTGATTGGGGTAAATTCAACCCTTACTCAAACCTCTCTGGGTAGCGTTGACAATTTCCATTGGCCGTGGAGAGTCGCAGGTGGACGCAACAACACATATCTCACGTGGCAGTCGTGACTGGAATGAGAGCCGACGACGTTCAGGTGTATCGCGCTTAAAAAGATATTCCGCGACACCTTTTTACAGGTAAACCTTTCCTTTTAAAATAAAAAGCTCGAACGTGACGAGACTTGTGTGGCTTGCCTTAAGCACCTGATTGTTGCAAGCTTGCTCGAGTGTTGGATTGCCCAGCGCTTCTCAGTTACATTTAAAATGTGTTCACTTAACGGGATATTCTTGATTTCTCCTTAAATCCAACGCAGAGTAGATTCAATTTAACCGTCATTTTCTTTTTTAACCTTTCCCTTACTGAAATATGTATTAACTACAATTTGACTCAAATATTGTCAATATCGATAAGAAATATAATATATACGGTGCTCAGAATTCATGTATTCCTCCGCAATATAATTAAGAATTATATAAAAAAAATTCTATGTATAATTATTCATATGGAGTGAAGGAAATAAATAATTAGTCGAGACATCGGGGATAGATTTACCAAACAGAGATGTTTGCCAGTGCATATCGCTGTGTGTGTACTGTATGCACGTGTTTGACCTCGTCTGGTATGAAACGTTGTCGCGGCCGACATTCAATTTAGTAACATGTAAGTTGTCATATGCGGGGGTACTGCCGAATATTTACGATGCTTTTTTCTCGTTTTCATACAATTTTCAGCGCTATGATTACAAAAATTGTTTCTACTTGAAATATGGTTAGTAAAATCAATATTCATTAAAACTCTAATTTTTCCGATTTTTAAATCACTTTGTCACTTATGACAACTTATTGTAGTAAATACATATCACCGGAGCGCGCGGGATTTTTAGCAACGTAAGGAAAAGGTTAAAGGCGCTACAGTCCAAGGTGAACCTTGGCCGTATTAATTGATCTTTTTTGTTCAGCTCGCTCCTCCGCTTTCCTTTGCCAATCGCTGATCTCCAGCATTTTCAAGTCCATCCATCCAGCAAAATCACGCTCTGTTACCGTCAGTTTTATTGAATTATTACGTAAATTAATTAAATATGAACAATATCGTTTGATTAATAATATACGGACGTATCTAGATGTTTTTAGTTATGGGATATTCCAGTTTTACTGAAATTTACATCATAGGGTACAAGATTGGTTTTTGAATCATTTTATTGTATTTTCAAGAATCTTCGTCCACGAAGATGTAAATTTTAATAAAACTGGATAAATTTTGATACGCCTATGTCATTAACCGCTTCAGTACCGTAAGGCTACTGGTGGCCGTTACCTACGAACGGCGTGAATACCGTAAGGCCACTGAAGACCACGAATGTAATTTGAAAATATTAAATATATATATCATTTTATAAATAAACTTTTGGTATTAATAAATTTAGTCATATTTTTTAAAACTATTCAAAAAATATTTAAAACATGCGGTAGGTATGTGAGTGAAAGTTTTTTTAGCTTAAATCATCGCGGTACAGAAAAGGTTAAGCTCGCGAGAATAAATAAAAAATAAATATAATTGTTTATATCAAATGTCAGCTGTGGTCAATGTCATTAGTTACGAAGGTCACGGGCTTGGATCCCAGTCTTTATAGATTTCTGTCTAAAGGAATAGAAGTATGTGACGTCTTGAATTCTATCCCACACATTCTTTCCTAAAAAGAACGGGCGTATTATCGATAAGCTTACCACTAGTCCTTTCCTAGTTCTATCTTAATATCCCTACTCTTTATGAAAAAAGAGAGGTTGAGCAACTGAATAACAAGTATTTCTCGTAGAAACACGTCTGCTGAAATAAACTCCATTATGAGTTCATATTCTTCACATTGCGAGCGAACATGGTTAAAAAAACATATGTTATGTATGAAATAGTGCTCTCATTTTAAAATTACAAAAGTTTTAATATCTTTGGAGTATGGGGTTTTTCACTAAGCCTTAGCCACATAGTACTCAAAAAGTGTGTTAGTATTGGGATTTTGTAAATGAAAAAAAACATTTGGGCGGCAAAAAATCATACGATTTATTGTAGATAGAAAATGTACAAGATATGAAATATAAAAATATTAAATTTATGATTTTTTTTGTAAATGTTTTGAGCGTCATATTTCTTAGAAATTTAAATTTCCACTTGAAGGTGTGAATATAAAAGTAATGATAGTATAAAGCGTAATATTAGCACCACTTTTGATCGCATATCAAGGGATGAAAATCTCAAAAAAACCATTGAAAAGCCTCAATATTAAAACATAAAAAATCCACTGAAAAATCAATGTTTCGAAGTGTGAATAAAATTCATTGGATTAATATTAAAATAATTATATTAGCTAAGTTCTAGTACAAGTTCGAATAAATTGTGCTTTTATTAATTCACATTAAAAAAAACATATTGGGTACAGATTTTGTTGTCTATTTTACGACAAAACTATTTTATCTAAACGTCATCGGTTACGTTACATTATTGTTGTTTGTAACTAGCATTGGAAAACTCTTAAATAAAATATGAGTAAGTTTGTTTGTTTAAATTAATAATTAACCTTTCAATTAATACTGAAAATATCTAAAGAAAAGTCTTCCCCATACTTTTAAGAAAGCGCTAAGCAATTTTCTTCAAGAAGCATTTTATATTACTCTTTCACTTTTCATGGTAAATAAAATTAACACAAGGAATTTTAGAAGTTAGAACAATAGTTAACGGGAAATGAGAACAATAATTCGATGTCAAATAAAAGCATTACATCATATTTTTTTAGTTTGTTTGTTTAAATATATAAAATGGTGATTAGAAAACAATTAACTAACAAAAATCATAGTTACACTGCACTCTAAAAACAATGGAAACGATAGAGTGTCAATTTATTCCATGGCGAAGGGATTAAGCCATGGAATAACCTGAATAATTTCTTGGAACAATAATATATCGAATAGAATTCCTGATGTTAGAAATTTCCCGTATTTCCTAGTTTTTATAAGTCTGCCATCTATAAATTGTCTAAGCGTTCGTAAAAATATAATCAATCCTGACTAATTATTTACTGCATAAAAAAACACAGACATTTTTTTGTGTTAAATTCTCAAACCTTCATACAAAATCACGAATATTAGACTTTTTTTGTGGAAGAAAGCATCAATTTAACATGTCTAAAAAGAACAAATCATCCAGACAAAGACGATTACGGAGATTCTCTATTTCAAAAGGAGTTTATTTTCTTTCGTTCTTAAGTTCCAAACGGATCTTCTTATCTAGGAATTAGACCATCTTAAGACGCCGAGTCTTTGTATTGTATTCTTTTTTCATTGTTTATACAACATGTATGTACATTTATATATAACTGTATTGATTTATTATAAGGCGTTGTCAATATTATTAGAAAATATATGTCTCAAATTAAAATAGAAAAATAGATTAACAGCAGTTTGAATGAAATACTTGAATTTATATTTTTTATTGCTGAAATATAAAATTTTCAAAATATATGTTTCCTAGCAACAGTATAATGTATCACGGGTAAATCTTTATAACACCACTACACGCATATTTTTTCTAGAAAAAATACTATATAAGAATGTAATTCGCAAGGAAACTCTATGTTCATGAATAGAAAAGCAATGATACGTACGAATCCATTGAAATATTGAATAACAAAATAAATTACATTTAAAATACTTTCACAACAGAAGATTTTTATTATATTGTCCATGTTTAATAAATTTCTTTTGAAAATTATGTTATATTAGTTTTGGAAATGATGGAAGACTGACGGAAGAGTGTGATCGTTACAGAGGTGAAAAATCTTTAGTGAAGTCAGTTTACGTTGACAGCATATTCATTCATAAGCAAATTAAAACCCACATACTATATACGTACGTGCACACACATTCGCATACATACATAACACATACAATACACAAATAAGTCATTATGCGTTCTATTAATTTTAGACGAAAAATAAAATATACGGTGGGTCGTCGAGCAGAACTGCTCTTAGTGTAAAACGATTGTGTGTCGTCATGGTTGTGAAGATAAGAGATCGATAGGTTGCAATGTTTTCCTACCTCGCTGTGAATTTTTTGAGAGATTTCACGAACGAAATCGCTGATTGCAAGTTTTTTTCAAGTCTCTATGAAGCACCAAGCTACGCATATACCACGGGACGTTACATATCTGGCTCAGTGATTATTTTAAATAATCTCCATATGTTTGTATTGAATATAAGCCCATATTGGAATAGAGTGCATAATGATTGTTCTACTAATTGCTGTATAGAGCAGCAGCTTGTTTTTGAGAGTAAGTTTGCACGTAACACTAAGCATAAGGTTGCTTTTTAAGCATTAGCTTGACGTTTTTTAATCGCGGCGTGTTCATTAAATTTGTCAACTATCTAAGTTGAGTCCAAGATACTTAACTGAATTGGACCACTTGATCTCTGCGTTGTGCATGGGTATGCAATCAAAATTAGTTTTTCTTATAAAGCTATTGGAAAACATTATTGCCGCGCTCTTTTTAGTATAGATTTTGATTCTCCATTTGTCATATTAGTCTGCTATAGTATCGGCAGCTGAAAGAACGTTAACTTAGAAAAAAGTGCGTTCCATTGATTCTTAAATTGTACAATCAAATTAAATGTAAGATTTCGATTTGAATTGAAATACGATCAGATTACCATCAACAATGCTGCTTATATCTAATCCACTTAGTTGCCGATTGTAAACATGTCTTAAAAGCATTTTTTTGTAATCTCTGACAAACCTATTATTATTAAAGAATGTAAACTGCAAATTTATAGACTGGGAGTAAAAGGGGGAGGTATTTTTAAGCTTACAAAGCAGGAAAAACTCTTTCATGCAAACGAAAAATTCCTGCTGTAATAACGACTTTGAAATATTTTCATTTATTTCCTGAAAATATCTTTACTACAATTTATAAAACAGAAACAAATATAAACATTAACTTTAAATTGTATAACAAAAGAATTTGAGTTTTCTAAAATTATATTTAAAAAATCTAATTATTTTCATCATAATATGGCGCAAACAGGGATTGCATAAGTGGACAAATATGTCAATGTATACTTTGTCCATTTTACCTAGATACAGTGTACACGAGATAACATATGACTTATAAAAGCGAACGTAAATAGTAATGATGTAACCCTTCAACTAAAACTGAAAGATAATGTGTACATTGGCGAGCATTTACAATGTGTCTGACATATACACCAATATTTTCAGCACGTCAGTGAACCGCAGAACAAGTATTTTTTTTGTCTTATTTTAAAGATACGGCAGTAGTTTACAATGTTTCAAAAGGGTTTAACTATAATTCATATTATCTAATTGATTTTCAATACTAAAATTAATTATCATAGTTAATTCGTACGTCATTGAATAGTCAAAGTAAATGTGCATAGTAATGGGGCTAGATTCAACTTAAATGCTAGTTAACACGATTGATCCCGGAGTCGTGTTTTCACGTAATGCGCTATGCTTTCAAATGCCATACTTGTGGTATTAAGCATTATTTTTCATAAAAGTCTCAGTATAACCATTATAGCAGATACTCAAATCATTCTTAACCAGTCTTTTAATTATTACTTTTATTAAAAATAGTTACTGATTTTACCAACCAAAATTGAAGGATATCATAACGAATTTGATGCGTCCATTCGTACTTTTGAAAATCTCATGATGGTGCAGTCTCCGAGTTCATTTTCAATTGTAAATTAAAATATTGCATGAAAAAGAATGCCAAAAAGCATTTCTACAATTATTTTGTTACTAATAGCAACAGCATAAAATAAATAAGTTCAATTGAACCTGTAAGGTGGGCGCCAAGCAAAAAAAGGAGTAAGACTCGTACATGTGGAAAAATTGTAATACGGCTTTCCATAGCAGAAAATTCTGGCAATGATGCCATAAATAAGTAAACAATTATAGACTTTCAAACAACCACAAACAAGTTTCATTTGATTTGACTTTGTGGGTTTGTAGTTATAGCACTTTTAGTAAGTAATTAAGAATTTTTTTTTTAACCCAACGATCTCTAATCTCCACAACAATGACAAGACACTGATTGAGAATCGTTTTAGACCCAGAGCAGTTCTGCTCGACGACCTTCCATAGATCTTATGTCGTCTAAAATTGACAATTTAAGAACGAATTTAGCATCACGAAAATGACTCTCTTTGTTTTAATTTTTTAATGTACTGTATGTGTGTATGTATGTATGCGTATGTGTGTGTACATGTGCGGATATAGTATGGAGGAAGCATATGAAATATGATTTGCAAAATAATGCATATGGAGTTCCCGTGAACTTCTTATCTTTGTAGCGATCGCGCCCTTCCTTCTGAAAACGATGGTAAGGGGATGCAATTTACAATTTTTCAAAAACTTTATCGATGAAGGAGACTGGAAGAGCCTTGACGCTGGCGCGTCCTGGTACTTGAAGCTCCATAAATTTGAAAAAAAAGAAAAAATGCAATTCTTCAAAAATAAGCCGGGCACACGGGCTAGTTTAACCTGATTTGGGCCGGGGCCGAAAGTGCACTATATATAATATATCTATGCATTCATAAGATTTCACACATTTACTGTGTCATACATTTTTTATGCAGATCCGTATTAATATAAAATTTCTACGTAAGTATAACATTTATAATAAAATATTATAGCCGTTTATATTTCAGTATACATATTTTTTAAATCTCGACACCATTACAATTTGTTTTATACTGCTAACGTTTTCGAATTTATTTAACATGAATATTCTCAACTGCAACCACAATGGTTAGAATGCATTTTATGTTTTTCTATGAATAAAAAAAAACAATTAAGCTCTCCATTAAGCAAAGCTCGTTTTATAAATGGCAGTATTTTTGACAGGATAAGTAAAATTGATCGCAAAAATGAATGCGTCTTTTGAAAGGACTTCTAAGCTAGACATTTTAAACGTATGCATAATAATGAAAAATGCTTTCGCACTAAAAATGATTGATGCCCTACTGAAAAACTTTGATAAAGCACTCTTTACCAAATAATTCAACAGAATAACGCTTTAATTTTATAATGATATATTTAATTACCATATTTACTCGATTATGACAACTTGACATCAATTAATTAGAAGCTCCCTTACTTTTAATTAACGGTATCGAAAACTTTTTTACAATAGACGAATTCATACAATGACAGTCAAAACCATCTAAAGATTTATTGTATTCTTCCCATCAAAGTTTTTAACGTGATGAAATTCTCTTTCTAATTGTTGTGAATAATTTCATTTTGAATATGTTTTCCAATTAGACAGTGTCTTCTGTGACACCAATAACGTAGGTGTATATATTTCTCTATAGACTAGTCCACCATTTTATACAGATTTTTGATTTTGATGATTGACAACGATTGCAAAACACCAAGTATTCAAAGATACCAAAATTGGAAAAAAAAATCCATCTTATCTAAGATATTATATGAAATTAATTCTGATATAAAACTGATGAATCGATTATAGTAAGAACAACGTAATTTTTTGGTTACGAATAAATGAAAAAGGTACTCTGTGCATATGAACTGAACAATTTTTTTTTTCATTCATTATAAGCCGGTAATAATTATAATGCAAGATTCCGTGCCGGATCTCATTGGTTCGAGTCCCAGTACGAACAGCATTTTTAGATTTATATATATTGATTTCTGTTCAAAGGTATGGGTGTTTGTGATGTTTAAAAATTACCTCCCACTTTTTCCGGTCCTTCAATAACTGGGCGTTGCGAGAACGATTAGTTAACTACTAGTCCTGTCCTAACCTTATCCTTCTATCCCTACTACTCTCTTCTCTCTCTTGAAAAAGAGAGGTTGAGAGTATTTTTTTTTTAATAATTAATGAAGAAATTTAGAACAGTTTCTTTTTTTATGTGAAATTTTATGACGTTTTGCTTGCCTCATGCTTTGAAATTATCATTTTTACTAAAAAATAAGCTTGCACGAATTGTTAAGCCACGTTGTCTTTGAACATGATTAAAAGCCGTGCTAACATATACATGTTATGCTGTGGTTTACTTTTGTTATATGCCATTTGATTGGTACTTCTGATAATAAATAGTTTTTGTCAGAATGACTACATAATGAAATTCTTTGTCCTGAGAAGGACTTAATCTTTACTATACTTTGTCTTCAAAAAAGATAGAAAATGTTTGTAGAAATTGATGAATTAAATATTCCAGTGCTTGAAACGCAAATAATAGCCGCCCTTTTAGCCATTAAATATTATCATTATAATGCTATTTCGAATATGCAGTTAAAATTAAAGCACACAATAGAAGCACTCTAATTGCAGAAATATCGTTCAGTTTAGTGAAATTCTACTGGGAATAACGCTCAAGGACTGTAATTTGCAATTAAATATATTGCTGCTTTCTCCCTTTACGGTTAACATAATATAATACTAAGCACTCGGCAACCTGTCGAGGCTCGTGCAGCCATCTGTACAATAACACAAGAGTAGAGTATTGAAATGATTTGAAACAGATTATTTTCAAGGGTGATTTTTAAAAATCAAAGCTCGATATATTTTTTTTTCATCTTTATCTCAAAGTCAGCTTATTTTCAATAATTCAACATAATGCAACTATCATCACTATGATACAGAAACATAATCGGATACAATAATAAGCTAGAACTACAGAGAATGATAGAGATGACCGACTGTTAAGTACAAGTACAAGCATCTCCGAAAAACGACTTAAATATTTTTAAAATTAACTTTCACTGTTTTTTGGTTGTATACAGTGTCGGTGCGAGATTATTTGGCGCCCAAAGCAACACGAGCTTTAATATTCTGGATCGAGAAATTTTTGTTGGGCGATTTTGAAATACATGTTAAGAATTTACGAATTTCCTAAAACGAAAAAAATATGAGATCCCTTTTTTTTAGTTTTTGCGGAGATTTTTCAAAACAAAATTATACTCGCTGCCCGATTTCAAACAGCCACGAATTTACGGAAATATTAAAATAAAAAGACGCTAAATCTTTTTTTGTTACCTCTTCCAGGGTATCCCATTTCGAAAACCCAGGAATTTGCGGAATCGCAAAAATGAAAAAAAATGGGACCTTTTTTTTAGCCCTCGCTCAATATTTTGTTGCATTATAAAGAGCAGTACTTTTTGTGATTGCAGAGATTTTTAAAATTTTTGAGCTACTGCTTGAAGCAAACTGCATACATATTTAATATTATTAAAGTATAAAAAAGTTACTACTCCATTTATGCGTCCTCTTATGGTTAGCGCCCTATTCGGCTGTTTATTTTACCTGTATGGTGGCGACGGTCCTGATCATATACATTTTCTATCTGAAACATTAGCTTACCAAAGTGTGCACTTAAATCTTTTTGCTTTCTTAAAAGTCATACAAGCGTAACGTTGTTCCACTGACTACATCTTATGAATATTATTCAGTGTCTTTTCAAGGCAATATAACCATCGAATTGAAAGAATAAGCGAGATTTTTACTCTCCTGTTGCATTCGCTGCACGGTGTTGGGATGAAACGACACAAGAAAAATATACAAGTAAACAATGTATAGTATGTAATCTTTTAAAAAATGAACACAGGTAATGTCGGGTCTGTGTCGCAGTGGTCAACGTCATTAGATTCCGTTTTTCCGTATCAAATTCCGAAGCAGAATTTTCCTGATGGATTTATCACTTTTTGGTGTTAAAAATTCACTCCCAAACTTCTAATCTTAAAATAACGGTCCGTAGCGATAGAGATAAACAAACCATTATTCCTGTCCTACCCCTTATCCTTAAATCCTTACTGTCTTAAAAAAAATGAAGGATTCAGTAACAAGCAGTTATAGTGGAAAACTTGTTGATATACTTCCATTAAAAGGCCATATGCTCGACATTGAAAGCAGATGTGGATTTAAAAAAAGTGTGAGCACATTTATATCATATGATAAATTTTACGAAATTTTAGGAACACCCTAACAGAAATTTCCATTGAAGAAAAACTTTTGTATTCCTATATGATTATTTTATATTGAAGATAAAGGATAATGCTAATTGATATAAAAATCGACGAATTGACCTTTTATCATCAGCTTATTTGTGGAACTCATTTTTTCAAATAACACGATATTAAAAGGTGAAAAACAAAAGAATTATTTTAGTTCTAAAAATATTGTTTTATATATATGTACATAGTTGATAGCTATTTTGCCGTATTCCTTCACATTTACAGATGAACATAGTTGACGGTGATGATGTACCTGTCACCAGACTGATGTACCTGGTGCGATGTCACCCGGTACTCCCCCATCTCTATTAAACGACAGTTTTGCAAGCACATGTTAATTAAAGTAAAATTGGAAACTGGATTTAGAGATTGCTATCATAAGTATCATATTGCTGAAAGATGTAGTGTCCGGGAACTAACAGTGTTTGGTCAGAAAAGCTCCATACCTTATACGTGTTTATATTATTGATTAAGCCGGCTATTATAACCTATAATACAGAAAATAGTTTGTTCATTTATAATAAACACAAGTTTTTTGCAAATTCGTTTTTATCGTATTTTCGTTTGGTATGCAGTATACTAGTCAATTGTGTGCAGTAATAAACAATAACTATTACCTGGCTGTCAATTGATTAGTTCATAAAATTCAAAATTGATGGCGCTTTGATCGAATAGAACACATTTGAATCACTTAATAACTGTTCATTTGTTCTTAAAATTTGACAGTTTTCTAAAAATACTTCATTGTTTTACTATTTTGTAAGAAGTGTTATTTGACAATTTTTTTTGCTATAACCGTATTAAATTACTATGTGGCTTACACTTAATGATAACGTGAACTTTTTGTAGTAATCAAGATATTTTGATATTGGAAAATGAGCACAACGTAAAATGGGAAAATCAGACATGGCGAAGTAACGAAAGATGTATAATACAATATGAGATTACTTAAGGATACTTTAATGATTTTGATAATATTTGTTTTGTGATATGATGAGACTAATGTGTTATGTATGTTTCATATAAACCTACGTAAAATGATACAGAAAGATTTACATATTTAAGAGAAGATATTGAAATTTTACAGACAATGTTTTTGGCATTGTCATTCTGTCATTTGTCTTCCTCGCCGCCTTTTGTGCGTGATGTGTTTAATTTGGTATATTAAAACGAATGTGAATACAAGAGGAATTGTTTTTTCTTTATGTTGAAAAGTGTTTTGTTACCTATTTCAGGTCCGTAAATACTGGCATGTTAAACACTGATGTTTTTATATACGTAAACATAATATGTATGTAATTAATTTTTTTAGTATTTTTTGTTTTTGAGGAAGCTGTACATTTGCTCACCTGATTGACTACTGTGTAGTGGCAAGTCATAAAACATTTCTAGTTTCACCGTAGCAAGTATATCATATACTTAACTCGAGAGAGAGAGCTTGTGGAAATATTTTTTAAAAGTCTTAAGCAATATTAATATGTTTTTCATAATAAAACAATACGTCGTATCCCACAGCATTATAAAAACGAGTTTTTGATATATTCAATTTCAAGATGAAAGAACACACAATTTAACAGAATCTCGCACCACAAAAATGATTATAATTACTTGTTTTCTAATCTTTAAGTTATAGAAAACCACGTCGCAATGTTTTTATTTGTGTAAATTAAAATGTTTAAATGTTGACACATTTAACTTTCTGTCGCGAATTTATGTTGGTCATTTTTCTATAGTTGAATAATTTATGATTTAAATGATCAGCTATTTTTTTGTAATTTGCTTATTCCTAATGTGAATCAACTGGAATTTTAATTAAATATCTATAAAAAAATATTGTAAATCAATCTCTTATTAACTCCTGTTTTCGGAAAAGAGAAAGGCAAGATGGATGGGGTAGAGAAAAACTACTTCTACTAGAAAAAATGTTTTTTCTGTGGCTTTTGTTTAAAAGTCCACGCATTTTCATTACAAATCAGTGAATGAATTGAAATAGTTTACATATTATTACAGCCGCGAACTTTTTGGACTTTCCGTATCACTAAACATACAATTTTAAAGTATAGTCATTGTCTCGGCAATGTTACGCTATTGGTTTATATTATTAATGAAATTTATCGAGAAGAAAAAAAATCCCAAATTATAAATTATTGTTATATCTAAAATTGATTGTCAAACTAATCCGATACTGTTTTTTTCTGTTGTATATGATATGATTTTGTTTTAGTGCTTAATTCGTTATTTACTCAAATATCTGGTTACAGTATATTATGAAGACAAACAAACGGATAAATCGTAAATAAATAAATAAAATAGTATACTTTAAATAGTTTATCTATACAAAATACAAAACTACAAAATATCGACAAAGTAAATGTTAATGCCTAGTCTTAATTTGGGAAAATTAATTAATACATTGAAACACGATATTATTTATTTATTTCTATTTTCCCTTCTGTCTGTTGACAGATTTGATTCAAAGATAACAATGGATTTTTTGATTATCACATTTTGTAAAAAAATTGCTACACACATTTTTAGTAAGTGAAAAATCATTTTTTTTAACATGACGTGTGCTACAATTGAGCTTGAGAGGTGAAGTGAGCCTTGTGTTATTTGAGAAAATGAATTGAATGCGTTATAGTATTTAGCAAGTCTTAAAGTAGCATAAAAGTGATGTGTGTTCAGTAAAATAAAATTATGAAATCCACCAAAACTCCAAGTTAAGACGTGATTGCTAATAGTAAAAAAGTACAATAGAAAAGATATATGCTCCTAAATTTTAACTAACTGCCGAATCGATAATCGTTAATGTTTTCATCTAAAAACGTGTTATTCGCATAGGTCATATGAGTTGCCAGTTTCAAGAGCTGTTTGGTTGATCGTGAAAGTTTTCAGCTTCAGTCTTTATGAACTGTTCTTTAAGCTTTATTTTTTGATTTTGTATGCTAGAAATATTTTTTTGTCTTCTTATATGTATTATGTTATGTATTTTAATTTTAATTATTTCTGTGAATGGTGAATTTGCCTCAACTGTAGCCCCGTGTACTGTTATTTACATCTGAAAAAAATGAATAGTAATATAACGTAGATAAGTGGCTAGGGAATAATTTTATATGTTTAAAATAAAATTATGCGTCTGAATGTTTGTGCCAACGGACAAAATCCTACACCGCATTTGACAAAAGCTCAAGAAGTCTTTTAAAATACGCGAATTCTTGACTCTACAAACAAAGACATACAAAGACTTGTCACTAAGAAAATATTACTGAAAGTGGGACACGGTTTTGTTTTGTTTCTAATTTTTTATTTATTGAAAATAATATATTACATTACTCAAATCACAAACGAGATGTTCACGAACCAATAAGATAGATGTTTTGTTTTCAATATAAACATATTCAGAAATGTCGTAAATATTAGAGCGTAGTTCTTAAAAAATTATCAGGATATGAAAAGATAAAAAAAATAGTAAGTTTAACCAGAGATAACTTATAAGGTGGAAAAATATCACAGTATTTTAGTTCTACTTATATGATTTTATATTTAGTTGATAGCTATTTCATCAGAATAACGTTTGAGCTTATTTTTACTTTGCTATATATACTGGCTTCAAAGAAATCATCAAAACATCTTCCGGTATATTTTTACATACTAGCTTATATTGAAAAATATTGTATAAATGTAATAAATTGATTCAATGTGTTTCTAAGAACGAGATTATAATATATAGCCAAGGTAATGCAGTAAATATAGTTGTAATAAACCGAAATAGTTATCAACTATAATATGTATACAATAATATTTGTACAACTAAAATACTTGAACATTTATTCATCTTATAATGATGAAGACCAATTAAACGTCAGTTCAATTAAGAGATGATTCAATAAAGGGTAGTTTTATCGTATTATTTAAAAAATAGGACTTATAGTAATATATATGTTAAAAATATAATACAATCTTGTTCTGGTCATTTTATAAAAATCCTAAAATTCACAGTTGGGCGGTAACATGTTCATTTATTATAGATACATTTGGGCATATTGCGTGGTTGCAAGAACGCTCATCATCGAGGGTTTGTCATCAATCATCACAACCTCACAATGGTACACGCGAGCAGCTGTTATAATATGCGAGCAGTCACGCACTTCAAGATGGATTTAGGGCAGTTTGCTATCCTATCCATTCATTCTAACGAGCATCGTTAGCTTTCCCAGAATCTATTTTTAAATATGAATTATATGTCTCTACAAATAATAATTAAATATTATTAAATCATTTAAGTAAAATATATAAATGGTACATCCAAGGTATATCCTTCCTAATCCTTACATTATGTCAGACCTTTTCTAACTTACTTATTAGATACTTTAAAAAAATCCTTGTCTACTTTCACAATATGGAGAAAATAGCCTTTTAATGGAGGTATTTTATCAGATTTTTTTTTACAAGAACTGCTTGTTACTCAGCTATATTTTTCAAAAAAAAAAAATAAGGACAGAAGGATGGGGCTAAGACAAGACTGGGAGTTAATTAATCGCTCTTGGTACGTCCCGCTATTAAAATATTGGGAAAGAGGGAGGGAATATTTAGACTGTAAAAACACCTACATTTTCGAACAGGACACCTTGAATAAATGCTGTTCATACTGGGAATCGAACCCTTTCTTAGGTATACAGAGTAAGAATTGAATATTGAGTCAATACTTAACACAAATAGAAAATTTAAAGATTTTTAAAAACTTTACAGTATGATAATCTATGAAATCTATTTTTTCTAAGCTTGGCAGAAGTTTTGTGAAAATTATTTTTCAAAATAATATTTTAACTTAAGGAAAACACAAAAATAAGAAAAAAATATATTATAACAGTTTTTTGTGTGACATGGAGAAAAGTGAAAAGTAATAAACAAATTGATTATTGGGGATCCACAAATCTTGTTTTAAAATGTCATTTAATTGATTCCTTTTTGTACTCTGAAAGATTTGTGATGTTTCATTCAAAATGTACGAAAAAAAATAATCCGTTTTAGTTATAATAACCTAGTGAAATAAGAAAAATATAAATTCTATTTTTTTACGCATGAAAGCTAGTTTGATAGTTTTTAGTAAACTGCGAATGAAGGTGTACATATAGGCCTCGGTATTTATTGTTATATAGATAACTGTAATATAAAAATATAAAAGAGTTTACGCCCTTTAAAAAACTCTTTGCTATAAAAAGCTAGCAATAAATTGACAAAATCAATTGTTTGCATATATATTTGCATTAGTAATAATTATCGATTAGGTATACTGTTTTGCCAAACTAGTACAATATATGCATTTGTGTAGAATTCCAGGTTCCTGACAAAGAATTGATATCCAAAAATGTCATCATGTACTTACCTCATTTTTGTCAATTGTGTAACTTATCAACTTCTGCTTCTTTGGTGAAGATATAACATTATACTTCAGCTTAGTCAAAAATAATTAAATCATTTTATTAGACATTCCTGAAAAGAGTTACTTTCTACTCCCCCAGATTAGTTTCCCTTGCGTCTTTTTCAGCGTGCGAGCCTATCACTTCGCCCTAACGATTCGAGATTATATCGGTGCGTAACGGGAGTATTTTCCTTAACTGGGCTTCCTACCCTAGATGGGCACCGGTGGGTACCAATATCAAAGTATGGGCGCTCTGACGTGGAAGCAATATTCACAGACCGTGTTTATTGCAAACTTTAACGAGCTACCCCTAGTATTTCCAGGGTGCCTTAACCTCTCAAAGCACTGCAGAATTCTCCGCAGACTATTTTATAGACCTTATTTAATGCATTCAAAACAACATTTATAATTTAATCGCAAATTCTGTACCTGTAACTGAAGTTTTTTCCTCATTTACGTATGCAGCCCCGTTTATTTTGGTTTCTATGATTTATGACGTTAAAATTGTGTGTAAGGAAAATTCACAATAATGATTTATAGTACATTCAATATTTCTAAAGCACATACATTATAAAACGAATTCGATTTGTACTGATGAAAAGCGGTGTACGTAAAATTATTCAAATTTTAAAAAAAGCCGAAAACACCAACTGAAACTGAATCATGACACGCTAGAAAAAAGCTTTGCGTTGGTATTACATAAAAACATCTGATGCTTACTTCTAATTTTTTTCGAAAACTTTTGAAAATCTCAGAATCCATACACAGTCAAAACAAAATATTTCCTAATTTTTCACGCAAAGAAAATCACATTTCTTTAGCAGAATGCTGAATATTAAAAAGTCGCAGAGGGTATTTATTTATAATTGGAAATGTTATTTAAGAGTCGTTGCGTTGTAAGTTCAAAGTTGTAACACTTTATATGAAAGGGAATAATCCATTGTTGACCAAAAGTTGTGTTGAAAAACTACTAAAAAGTAAAAATCAACTCGGCTAGTGAATTTTTAATTATGGCTAACGTACAATTATTGTGATTTATCGATTAATAGCTCATAAGACAATTTTTTTTTATTAATTACATGGACTGTATTATCTATAGTTTTGACATTGTGTTTAATCATCAATTGTCAATTTTTTCTGCATCTAAGAGAAAACATGGCGATGGCTTAGTTTGATAAAAATATAAGTAAAAAAAATGATGCTTTGAGTTATATTAGAAGAACAACTAGAAAAAAACAATCTTTCTCAATTTCATATAAATAAAATTCAAAATATCGTTTTAAAATAAGGTTTTTACAACGTTACAATAAAGTTGAAATTAATTGAGATAAATGGTTCAATAAAAATATGAGATAAATAATAATGATCACTTTTTAACAACTTATTTTGGATACTTCAAAACATCTATCAGTCATATCTCAAAACTACCAATATCTAGTTGTGACACTATGTAACATAGCCATCGATTTTGTTACGTCATTGCTGCTCGTTAAAACATCAAACGGTTTCCGACACTAAAAGTAAATAAACGTATTTATTTAAATCATTCGCGTCATTTGAGAAAGTCTGTTTTGTAAAGATGTTCAATAGTCTGGGTTTGCAAGTGTTGAACGCACAGTATCGTTATTTTTTTACTGCCTATAGCCCTGCGTTAAAAGCGGCCTAATGGATTTCTAGATTCCTCCAAAGCAGTAAAATCAATTTGGCACACATCACTTAATTGAATAACGACGTAATCGGATCTGGAGTGTTAAAAAAACAATAACTTTGAGATATTACTGTGTTTTTTATAGTGGCCAACGGAACGACCCCACAGATAGGATACATTCTACTGGGTAAAAAAGGAATATGCGAAGAATGGCTTAAGCAAATATATGCTTAGACAAATATTTTTGTCATGTTTTTTTTACATAGTAATTATTTTTCCTTATCTCTGTTATCTCTGAATTCCTCACAAAATTAATTCAGAGATAAGGGAGCGTGCAAGACAGCGTCCCGTCAAGTCAGTGGTTATGGAGAGACGTTGGAACTGGCTGGGTCACTTGCTGCGGATGCCTCCGGAAAGTCTCAATCCTGCCTGCCCTCTTCTTTCGACCGGTGGGATTCCGGCGTCCCGGACGTCCGTTGAGTACTATCCACAGGATGTACTCGGCGGAACTGAGGGATGCTGGCATGTCATGGGAGGAAGCAAAGCAATTGGCGGGAGACAGGGAAACATGGAGGTGCCGCGTGGCGGCCATATGCTCCACATAAGGAGCGAACATGGCCAAAGAAGAAGAAGAATTATTTTTATATTTTTATGACCATTTCTCCGTGTTAAATTTATTTCCAGCAATTGATCCGATAAAATATATTTGCAATCTTATAGGGGGCCTGGTATCTAATCTCATAATATTCATTATGGATGTTTTTGAGATAAGTATGCTGAAAAATTCTAAATCCACCAATGTATTCATTTTTTTTTTAAATCCATGTACGCTTCCAATGTGAAGCATATGGCTTCCTAATGGAGGTATCTCACCAGAAGTTTTTCATACGTTTTGTTACTCAGTCGCTCAACCTCACCTTTTTTTCAAAGTGAGTAGTAGGAAGAAAAGGATATGGCTAGAACAGGACTAGGGGTTGACTAATCGCTATTGCTACAACCAGTTATTAAAGGATCAGAAGGATGGGAGGAGAGGAAATAATGTGAATTGACATCACAATCACCCAGTCTTCGATCACAACTTTGAATTGAATAATTCTCAAATTCACTGTGATCTGACCGGGAATCGAACCCAGATCTGCGTGATCGGTAGAAGAAGCTCTAACCAACTGGGCCATAGCAGGCGACAATAGTTATAATTGTAGTTATAATAAAAAATGGGTATTAATTAAAACTTACTTTAAAAACATTTAAAACCACTGCCAAAGATAACCATCAGTTTCTAAGTTCACATCTTTAAATTAATAATATGATATGACAAGCAATTGGCGATCAGTATTTTTCATGATGTAATAATATATTTCGTTTCGTTGCCACTTTTCACTTGCGATAAATATGCATGGTAATTTATAATAACTATAAATTGTGCTGCTGTATTTTTTTTTGCGATTTTCTTAATATCGATTTTTGTAAAATGTGAGTTATGATACTAGGCTCCTCATATGTAGGCTTTATATTGTTGATGTGATTAATCGGTGCAGCAGTTACTGTGAGCGATTAATTGCTGGCGGTAAATTGAGGGCGGTTAATTTTCCTATACATCTATTGACAAAAGTGTTGTAATGAAATCGTTTTGATGTCACTCTTCGTCTTTATTTAGAGAGTTAAAGATCCAATATTTTTTCCGTATCGAAAAATAATGTTTAAATTTGTCAAATAAACAAAAAAATACTTTCTATCTACCGTGTCCCAATGTGGAGCATGTAGACTTCTAATGGAGATTATCTCAACAGAAGTGTTTCTACAAGAACTACTTGTTACTCAATTGCTCAACTTCTTTTTTCCAAAGAGAGTAGGAATAGAAGGATTGGGCAAGAACAGGACTAGTGATTAGCTAATCGCTCTCGCTATGATAGGATAATTGAGAGGGGGAATTTAAGACATCACATACTTCCCCGTGCCTTCGAACAGAAATTCAATTAAAAAAACAATTTATACAACTTTCCTTACAGGAGCCCATGACTTCTGTAACCGAAGCCAATGACGGTGACCACACGACCACGCAGGCGATTGTTAAATAAATACTATTATGCTGAAAAAAAATTTAACGTTATGTAAAATGCTCTTTTTGATTTAGTATTATATTCTATGGTTATAACCATAATAAATAATGTAACTTTGTTTAAATATCTCATTAATGATTAAAATTTAGATAATCACATTATTGTCAAATAGTCCTGTGCGGAATATACAGTTCTCGTGTAAAGTGTAATTAAAAATTAAACAACATTTAATCTTAATAATAAATTAATCTGTATAAATACTGTAACAAAAGTAAAAACAATTTTGACATATGTAGATTGTTTTCAGATAGAGAGTCTAAGACATGGTTAAATCGGGTAATAAATTACTAAGCCTTTGGTAAAATAAACCTTAATACTTATTACCTAGTCGACAGTTACCGAGTCGTAGAAACTTTATTTGAACCGTTTGAAATAAATTTATTTGTGGATTTTATGCGGGTCATAAAATTCCAAAGAAATACTTAAAACACATTTAGTTGTCTATAAATATTTAATTATAAGGATATTACCGTACATCCCTAATTATACTTTCAGTTGAAAAAACAAAAGTATATCGATGGTTGATTGGAATATTTAAAAAGTCAAATATTAATATTATTTTTTAATTTAACTGGGGGTAGTGAAATTTACAACATTTTACAAGGCGTTTATCGCGACCCTTAGCATCATGGAAATTATTCTCATTAGTTGACGTTTTTGTATATTGTATGTGTATATGTATTTATGAGCATCAATGTATACATGTATGAGGTATACATTTATAATATGATTTGCATACTAATGCATATAATGTCTCTGTGAACTGGCTTCATTGAGGATTGCTCACCTCTGCAACGATCATGCCCTTCCAATCACCAAAACATCTGCGATAAAAGAGACTCGAAGAAATTTGACACTAACTTGTCCTAAGACGTAAAGATCCGTAAATTTGAAAAATAATATATTCAAAAAATCGCAGTGCTGTAGCATTGAGCCGTTTTAATAAGTTACTAGGAATATTTAGACAGGAATAATAATGGAGTTACTGCAGAGCAAATGTCCCATCGATTACGCGTACAGAGTCGCCTACATAAAATACCATGCATTGAAATATTATTACATTAAACATAGAAATCTACTTTGATAATTTAAATTAATGGACGAAATAATATATTATATGTAAAACAGTAGACATATAAACTCGTAGTCAGCACATGCACAATAATGAGTGCGTGTGTGAGAACGTGATAATAACATGTAATAATTATAGCTTGTTATATTAACCATCGTAAGACTTAGATTAAAATATGAATGTTTTATAATTTCATAGTTACGATATTCATATAAGCTGTATATTCCTTTTTTGATTAAATTAAACTCTGTCGCCAAGGCGAATCCTTAGTATTCAGATAAATATGATACTTTTGTAATACCACTGAAACTAAATGGTTGAGGAACTCACATTTCTATATTTCTATCTATATCTTTTTTTAGCACAACAGTGCATAGTTAAAAGATATATCCCTTGCAGCTCTGTATTAAATCAATAATATGAGTAGCAAATTCGTTCATTTTCTTCATCGTTATTGCGTTATGGAAGACTGTCGTGAAACAACGGCTGCGTACACATAACGGGTGTCTAGTTTTATACAAATAGTGTAAAATTTGACGTTTTCATTCAGGGCTTCGAACCGCTATTTTTTTCGTTCCGGTTCAAGTAAAAAAATATATGTCGTTTCTGTTCCGGTTTTCGCTCCGCCAAAAATAGCGGTTTTTAACGGTTTTCGGTTCATCTCGAATCCAAAAACCCAGGAATTTACCGATTTGTCCAAAATATCTCCGTAACTCGTTTTTTTTTAGCTCACCGAGGAATTTGAAAATCTAAAAACCCTAAACCGAAAAAAAACCGATATTTTTTTCGGTTCAGTTCCGGTTTTCGTTCTGGCAAAAATAACGGTTTTAACAGCTTTTGGTTCCGTTCCGGCTCGAAACCCTGTTTTTATTACACAATATCGAAATATTAGTTTTATTATTCAAGATTTAGGTTTTTAGTGTTACATATAGTATAAAAATAATTATATATAGCTCACTCGTTGGCAATATAACTAAAAAGTTGTTTGAATTTGACAACCAAAGAGTGTTAAAAACGTTCTTTGTCTTTTTATGACGCTATTTATTTTGTCGTCCCTATAAATGGTTAAGTGTTCGATGTTCCTGACGCATTTACACAATACGACCGTTCAAGCAAAATACGAGCTTCTGAAAAGCTCGCTCATATTGTGCGACTGTTGGAAAAATATTGGCAAAGCTCGTGCACTATTTTCACACCAATAGAAAAATGAAAAATGCATAAATTTCTTATCGTGAAACATAATAGTTTTAAATAAGAGTGTTGCAAAAATCATACATGTATATCATATTGATCGAATTGGCAGTTACTTTGTAAACCTCAATTACAATAATTTCGAAATAACACTGTATTTACTTCTACATTATTTTTGTTAAGTTGATAACTATTTTAGCTTTACGACTTCGTCATAAGAATATGAAAATTAAATTTAGTATAGGTATATATATATAAACTGGTTTCGAAAAGACACAATGCATCTTCTCATCTATTTTAAAATCCTAACTTATATTGAAACATAAATTATTAAATGTAATTAAATTCCTTTTAGTTTTTCTATGAACTGTGAAAAAATTGTAATTATTTGATAATCTTCATAGCAAATAAACTTTGATTGTAAATAAAACTAATTTATTGTAATCTTAAATCACATTAGACTTTTAAAAATCGATTTATCTATTGAACTGAATCAAAGACATTGTGTTAACTATGCTTAAAAAATAGCGGGGTATAAAACAATTGTTAAACTCTAGTTCTGTTCTATTTATTCCCTATCTTTCTATACTTATTTTCTTCGAAAAAGAGAGATTGAGTAATTAAGTAGCATGCAATTTTTGTATTTCTTATCGGTTGATAATGCTCGCAATGAGCGAAACCAGCCCTCACGTTTTTTAAAATAAAATGGAATAAATTACAAAGGAATATTGTGTTTTTATTAATATTCATATATATAAGATAAACTGAAATCATGTCGGAGTCGTTACATTTTTGCCTGACACATGTACAACATGTAGTTGCAGACAAAAAGAGTTTAATTAAATGTTGTACAAATTTTTAATGATTTAAAAGTAAATAAACTATATTGATACGGTATGATTTATAAGTATAAGTTCCTACTACCCTCTTTGTGATAACATCTGGCAGACATTTAAAATTTTTAGTTTAATTAATTGTGTTTATTTTTTTTCATCATGTAACCAGTAATATCGATTGTTTGATTGTTTTTGACCTTAAATGGCAACACTGTTTTTCGATACCCGAAGTGAAGTTTCTTTCTTCCTTGCTTTTTGGGACACAAACCGAACACAACGTGTGTGAGGGACACTTCCCGGTCCTGGAACTTGCTTCCAGTGACCTTTAATTTAGAGTCACTTGTGGTTTTTTTGTTTTGTGGTTTTGTGCGATACGTTATTCGCAGAATGATGTATCCGAAGCCAGACGTCGGAGATGAAAGAACTGATATTTTTCCACCTCGACGATAATTAAAGTTAATTTTGTTTTCTGCCGCGCGCGGACTTAGCATAAAATTTCGTAACTTCTATAAAATTGTTCGCGCAAGCTGGGTATTATTTGTATTGTAATAATTTAAAATTTTATTTCTTAAATATTATGTGTGATTGAAACTTTAATGATTGTAAATTCCCAATAAAAACGTTTTCGTAACAATTGAGCGATATTTTCATTTATTCCTACCTACTTGTTCTGCCTCGAGTGAATTCAAACAGCTGTTGGCCGAAATGACTTTTATTAGTGAGGAATTATTTTTGGGGTATGACATCGAGAACAAAATTAAAAATTTCTCACAATAAATGAAACTCGCTCAAAAATAAATGACGAGTAATGTCAATATATTCGAAGAAAACGTTTAAAGGTTAAACAAAACATAGATTTCTACTTTTAAATGTAAGTATCCATTATACAGCAATTAATCTTTATGTGCAGCATAAGGAAATTTACGCAAATCCGCGCTAAACTCTCTTTGAAGCCGCAAAAAGTTAATTAAAACGCAGCTAAGTGCAAAACATTGAAAATTGCTGAGAAAGGCAAGAAAGCTTCGTTAAAGAAATTTATCCTTTTAATAAAGGGCAGAGCTGTACGTTAAAACGCCGATTATGTAAATATAACGTAAATGGAAATATACTCTTCTCACCGTAAAGAATGCTGGACCTATTTACAACGTTAACTTTCTGCAACGCTTAAATTGAGATATTTCAACATGATCGCGAGTCAAAAGCTAGCCGTATCTTGATTATGACACAAAACAATTAAGATAATAAAACGATTGTGTACAAAAAAATACACTTTTCTTTATTATACCATCAAAACTTCACTACTCTTATGCAAAGTATTGCAACTATTCGATCGAAAATATGATATCGCATAAATCAGACAAAATACTTTAAGATTTGAATTGGTTATTTGGTTCTTATTTGGACATAAAAATACAAATGATAGTAAATTTTCTAAAATAGGTATGTTACGTTTTGTCGCAAACGGTATGTATAATAAATGTGCTTGAAGCTTAAAACCTTTGGCAAAACAAATACATTGTCAGTTCCACAGAATCCTGTCAGCTTGGAGAAGGTTCCGCATGTTTATTTGTTGGCTTACGTACATACAGTATGTAATGGTGCACTAACCTAATTGGCTAATTTATAGTATGAGAAATAACTAGGCCACTATAGTGTAATATATTTCAATAGAGGACGTAAGCAACGTAGTTCATTATTGACATTTCATTTTCAGAGCTTTTAGAATGTAGCAATAAATTTCATATAATTATAAAGTAATAAATATACACGTAAGTAAGCATTGGCGGATAGTGGCTAAAATATATAGAAAAGCTGGGGTAGATAAATTTTTTTAATACTGTATTTAAAATGTTATCACTACTGGCAGAAGTTGGTAGTAATAAATTGAAAGATATCTAAGTAAACAGCAAATATAAACATTGAGGTCTTAAGATCATGCTTCTAGCCTGGATACTTTTTGTTACACGTTCTATCATATAATATCAAAATACAGCAGCACGTATGCCAAACTGTCAAAAATTAAATTAAGAAACAATAGACCAAGACAGCCTACCTTTCAATCAGCATAAATTTGATAATAATTTAAAAAAACACAATATTTTTTTGCACTACTTCCACTTTTATTTTAAAAGATCAGGACCAGTTTCGCTTGTGACGAGCATTATCAACTGATAAGAAAATAAAATTGTACAGTGCTATTTATACAAAACAAAATTAAATAAAAAAGGTGAAATAAACAATTGGTATTGATAAGAATTAACAAATCACAGTACAAAATATGGATGAATGACATTAAAATGAATTCAAATTAAAAAATTTAATACCCCTCAAACGTAATTACAAAAATCATTATAGGGTACTAAGGAATATTCTGCTTTTTAATATAATGCTTTTCCACCAAGTTTTGACAGTGAACACCTTAAAATTGATAATAATTACTGTGTCTGCGCTATACACACCAACTACAAAAATTAATGAATTAAATTCTTGAATTCATTTGATTTTTAAACCTTTTTCTCTCCAACTACGGTGGTAAAATCACCCAAAAACAAGTTCCTGGCACCTTGCCTAAGCAGTTAGGTGTCAATATACTATGTTTTACATTAGATATAAAATATTTAAATATCTATAATTATGTTTTTTTCTCAATTTATTTGGTGATGTTGCAGGTCCACAGTGTGTTTGAACGAGCCATCACGACGTGACAAAGAATTATGGAAGTATTGTGTAACAACCATATACTCTACATAGGGAGCGAATATGGTTAAAAAGGGTAGCGCTAGAAAAGTACTTAATGTTAGCTAATTAAACTCGTTACTTCTTGTTATTATTATCTATTAAGGATATTTTACAATAAGAGATAGCCATGCATTTCCAGACGAATCCATAACTGGTTTGAAAAATCACTGAATGCCTGTCCTGAGATTCGAACCTATGTAAACTGCAAGGGAGTAAGAAAAACAAGAGCGTTGAAAACTCATCCACAGGACTAAAAATTTTAATCTTTTGACAAATGGTTTTACAAGCATTCAAAAGAAATAATAATTCGTCTGCATTTAAAAAATGATTATATTTCATTTTGATTTCAATTGAAAATTAGCGAATCATTATTGAAAAATATTATTATCCTTATAAAAACAATTATGAACCTTTTATTAGAATTTATTTTATTACCTGGAAATTCTTTACAAGAAATTTTTTCAAATTTCAATTTAATCGCTTAATGATAAATCTAAGATTTTTTCTCTGAAAAAAGAAACGAAATTCGACACGTGCTGAGGAAATATTTTTGAATTAACTTTATTACTTATTATTTGCCGCTAAAAAAATATATTTTTTCATATTTACAGTCAAATGTATTTCAGGAATAAATCGGCTACCTTATTTTTTGAAAAAATGGTATGAAATAAATAAGAAAAACATTTGACACGGCATATAAATATGAAAGATTTGCAATTTGTTATGTATATCTACATACAATTATATTAAAGAAGCAGGTTTCATAATAAGTAAAATAATTAAATTAAGCTCAATTAAAAAGAAACAATTAGGGAAAAAGGTACCTATGATGCGATCAAAAGTAATTCATTATTAAAATTAGTAAATGGGAAGTGATGACAATATAATTATTAATGTTTAAGATGTGTAAATAATTCTAGAATAATGAGGCTATTATTTACAAACCCGGCTTCTTACGAAATTGTTGACACATGAAACATTAATGTAATTAAGTAAATAAAAACAAATTTTCAAAATATTTTTAGAAATCGGTCTCAAAAATGGCTTGATAAAATACACAATATTCAAAAGTAATGTTGAACTAAAAATACTCTTAAAATGTATATTGTTTTATAAAATGAAATTCAAGTTTCATTTATTAACCATTTCGGAATGAGCCGTATTTGTAAATAATATCTTCATTTTTCATTATAATGCTCATGATGAGCGAAACTGGAGATAAACATTAATAAAAAAACGCCTTTTCATCTAGAACTGACAGTGAAACCTTAATAGTTTCTGTTGACTCAAAAGGTGGCAATCAAATAGTATATAATATAAAAGCGTTAGACTTGATGTAACAGGTGCAAATTTGTTTTGGTTTATTTCTCTTACTTGTCTGAATTGAAAATGTTCCTTAAAGTTCCGTCATGTGTCTACTGTAGAGATAAACGTATGACATGGTCTGGCTGTGAATAGTTTTTTTTAAAATCTTCCGCCGTAAGAACGGTGAGTCTTTACACTTCAAAATTCACAAACAGCTTAATGTTTACCCCTAAACACAGGCCGTGAATCATCTACTTAGGCTCTCGGTGCTAAGTGGGTCAAAGAACCTTCTCGCCCAAACTTATAGCCCGTCGCCCGCCCTCGGCCTGCCGCCCGCCCACCTTACAGCCCTTCTGAAGCGCCAGGTAGGCGGACTTAACGCGAGGCGCGAGAACAATACAAGTTTTCAAAGTTAATTTCACAACTCGACTCGAGTTTGCCGCTTTTGCTCCATACATATTCAACCCATTTCAAACCGAAGCTTCTTGATACAAGAAAAATGTTTCGTAAGTGTCGTATTATATCGAGTTAGAAAGTCAAAATGGCGTGATAGACAGTTAGGTTAAAATGTTAGATTCATTAGTAATACATTTTAAGCATTTGATTTAAAGCTGTTGGTCGTATAGTGAAGTGATTAAGCCTCTTTGACGTTTATCCATTTTGATTGCAGCGCTCACGGTTCATGAACAAAACAATTCATCATATTTAATTTGAACCGATTTATTCGTTTGCTTTCAAATACATGAGTTTTTGTAACGTTAAGAATCCTCTAACAATGGTCAGATTATGAAAATGGGGCATCAAAAGATTGGCTGGAAAATATGTAATGCTTTCTCAGTACCGTTCTTTTATTCTTATTTAATCTAAGTTAAAGGAAAATAATAACAATCAATTCACGTATTTTTTGTTGTAGTTAAGATGATTCGCAAGAAAGCGTCTTTTAAATAACTTCTTTGGCGTAGTAACCGTTTTATTTTAAACAACAAATGTGCGTAATTTCTGATTCCGAAATTTACAATATTGTTGAACAGTTGAAAATGTGAGAAAACTGCATGTTTTGTTCGTTTATCGCTTCTGAAAAGTATAGTATTATAGACTTTGCATTACAATCTTTAGGATTTTCTACCTTGGTGTATTGTATACTGAAATAGTCTAGTGGAAAACTCTCTAGGGCATGTTGTCCAAAGTTTCATTCTGAAACGTAGAAATCAAACGTTCACCTGGGCATGTATTAAGAGCAAAAATATTTTCAATGGACTTGGCAGATATCTTGTGGGAATTCTTCGCGAATCCAATGCAAAATTTGTGCCACACCTCGAACAGTACAATTAATAAGACATTTTTATAATATAGGCTTAAATTTTAATTGGTTGAACATTTAATAAGTTAGAGTTTATTTGTAATACTGAATAAACTATTAGAATTCATAAAATATGAAGTGATACATGTTACAAAAAATCGTGTATTTGATAATATTTAGCCTAAATTATAGAAACATAATCGATTCAGTCATTCTTTTACATTTATTTTTAAAATACTTTTTTTAATGTCGTCATAATCTGATGAGATATTTTTCACTGATATTGGGGCCTCTAAAGGTGAAGTGAGTCATCTAGTAAAATAGTAAAACTTATTCATGAACTTTGAAGTACAATCACGATTATTTGGTGTTTTGGTGGATTGCATATTTTTATTTTACGGAGATAAAACTATTTTCATGTGTATTAACTGAGGTTACTTCCATTTTACAATAATTTAAGACGCGTAAAATATTGCAACGCATCTAGCTTTTTTCTAAAATAACACTTGGCACACTTCACCTATAATGGGCCCATAGTCACTGAAGAAAAATACTAAAATACTTTAGTGTTCTGCATTATTAACGCATTTTTAAAAAAAAATTAAAAGTCTTAAACGAGATGCGATTAATCTATTTGTCTTATTAATATATGTATGTGTCTGTAAAAATTAACAATTAAATATATTCCTTACTATCAAATGATTACTTTGAGTATGAATAGCAGATAGTAAGAAAACGTAACGCTGAATGAAGATGAGTCAGTCTCTCTGGAAAACCACCCCGTATATTCTGCTTACGACGCCAAATGGAAGTGTTGCCAATTTAGCCCGATTCCATGTCTGGCTTTAAAAACACTTTAGATCCGTTTTCAGGAGTGAGCAAGGAATAAAAGTTTGGTCCAACCACTTGCATTCAACAGTGGACACACATCATCTATTAGAGTACTATATAGAGTATAAGTTTCCAGTCATTTAGTAATTTATAAAGGTAAATTTGATTATAACTTGCTTCTCTTTTTCTAAGGGAAAACAAAATAAATCTCGCAAAAAGGAATGCAATTTTCTGATAGGCTTAATTGCAAATAGGAAAATATGAAAAAACTCAACATTGAATCAAGGAAACCGCGAATTCATGTGAATTACGAAATATTTTTACATATTTCAAATGTTCTCTATAGTTTGTTCAAACAAGTTTCATTTGACATGTTATGTTGACTTAATAATGATATTATATTCGTATTTCATGTAAATTATCAGTTCCCTTGATTTTCATGTATGGAAATTTGTCATTTTTATATTTTTAATTAAGTTTTGTACAGAGCTGCATTGTTATTAGCGGCATTTAGTTTTCACGTAGATGAAGAGTAGTATGTTGTAAAGCATTTTTATATTTGAAACTTTCATTATAATGAAATTGAACTGTCAATTAAATATGATAATATATATAATTCCAATGAAAACTGTTAGGTATGTAGTTACACTTGATTGCAAAGCGTATAACTAAAACGTTTATTTACTTAAAATCAAATTTAAATGACATCAATGATCATATATGTAATTATTTAATTAATTCTTAGGTCACCACTTGTTAATAAGATTAACTACCTGTTATTGATGACTTAATTCTTTATTCATAATTCCTTATTACTGCTGTTAAGACATTGTGTACACACGCTAAATCTAGACTAGTAAAGATCAGTATTAATTAACCGTATTGATGCCGACAACCCACATTATCAAAAACAATTATTCATAACACCCCCACTAATAATATAAATTATTTAATTGTTCATACGCGTTTCATGCAAAAGATTTCTTAAAACAAAAAATTAAAGCAAAATTCTATTTTGATTTCAGTAACACAGTTGATTCTTGCACAAGAGACTTTTTACGATACCTTTAAAAACCAAAAGAAATAATGATGATGGGTGAGAATAAATTAAAACAATGAACATATCAATGTAACAAAATGTCTGTTTGTGAATTTAAAACCGTGTAATATGAAAACCCAAAGGCTTCTTATTACTTCTCTTCAAAAGCAGTTTATTATTATAGTCTGGTTAAGTAGATCTTAGTCTTAATTAAAACAAATAAAACTCAATTAAATACATTTTAAACCTTATAATTAATAAAGATATGTGTTTGCACTATGCCAACAATTTACTGTACTTATCAGAAACTTAAATCATTGATATCATCAAAGTTATTGCCCAATCGTTTATTTATGTTTCTATGTGGACTATAATATCTACATATTGCATATTTATAATATACAGAAAACGCAGGAATGAGTAATATACAGCTAATAACTCCTCGCTGCTTATATAAAGTTTCCAATAATATTTACCCTCCGCGGTCGATACAACCTTTCCATTAGTCCACATGCTTCCTAAAAGTTTCCCAAGTAATGCAAAGCCGCACGTACCAAACGGCCTACAACTTTAGATATAAACACTTTGAGAGCGTGTTCATATTTCAAAATTTAGGAAATTATTAATTTAAAAATATTAAATAGGCAAGCAATCAGAATATTTTATTTAATGATTAAATTTGAATTTTATTGGTTATACCAACAATTTATTAAGATACAAAATGGATGAATAAAATATATCAGTTTTTGTCGGTGGCGTGATTGATTCAATACATTGAAATTCACTTAAAAGTGGTAGCTATGGGAGAAATTGTCTGTGATCATGTAGAAACTTCATTGTAAATAGCTTAAACTAAAGATCTGTTATGTACACTTAGTCAATATTGAAATTCAAAAGAATATAACGGATTAAATATCTGGTCAAATAAACAGGATTTTGTTTGTGTTATTAATAGTTAATTATATTATGCTTATGTATTTGTTATGTTTATTGTTTTTACTAAAACACTTTTATGTGTTGGTTCAATTTTATTTAGATAACTTAATTTTACACTTAATAAATCAATAAATCAAACTTATAATTAATACGAAAATCGTGAGAAAGTAACAGGATGCAATTGTTTTTTATTCTACTTGAAGTTTCATACTTCAAATTGTTTTATTTAAAGCACGAAGGACATTGAAATTAGAACGTCATACAGAAATAAAAATTAGTAATGGTATGGTATTGAGTATAAATATAACATTCTCCCCCTAAAGAATA
>CM062839.1:14276405-14304826 GCA_031772345.1 Himalopsyche anomala
AATCAATAAATCAAACTTATAATTAATACGAAAATCGTGAGAAAGTAACAGGTTGCAATTGTTTTCTTATTCTACTGAAGTTTCATACTTCAATTGTTTTATTCTAAAGCACGAAGGACATTTGAAAATAGAACGTCATACAGAATAAAACATAGTATGGTATGGTATTGAGTATACATAACATCTCCCCCCTAAAGAATAAACTTATTGGTAACTTAAATGAGTTTATACAATAAATATATGATTATAAGAAACATTGAGATGGTGTACATAAGGTATTTTAAGTGATTGTAATGGAGGAGATGGGTTTTATTTATTTATTTGTTACTTACAACAATCATCATTTAAGATATTTACATCTGGAATAAATATATAATAATTTTATGTTTGTACATTTTCACTTATTAGGATTACATTTTAGAGTAACTTTTACATTCAGGTTTTACAAATAAAATCTTGGTTACATAGTTGATAACAATTTTATATAGTATGTAAGAGTGTATATTGTGATTTTAAGGTTGAATAAACATGGTATTTTTGAGATAATGTAATGATTGTCGTAATCTGTTTTATATCCACTTACTGTAAGGGATCTAAAATAGCAAGTTTCACTCTGTTAGTGTGAACTTTGATTAATTTATTTTTTACTTTAATAGTAATATTAAGAGGACTGTTGACTTTTATGATTTCGTACGGACCTTGGAAGTTAGGAAATAATTTTTTAGATTTATTTAGTTTAGTAGCATTATTTGTTAAATATATTTTATCACCGATTTTAAATTTTCGTAAGGTTTTATTTTTGTTATGCCTTAATTGTGCGTCTTCTTTTCTTTCAACTAGATTCTTTCTAGCTATTTCGTGTGATTTGGTTGATTTGAGCTTAAAATTGTCTAAAAACGAATCGTATGTATATTTAAATTCAGATATTATTATAGCTGTTGGTAGTTTAGGTGAGTTTCCGTAAACTAATTCGAAAGGTGTACATTTCGTAGCAGTGTGTGGAGTAGTGTTATAGCTTAACATAGCAAAAGGTAACCATTCATCCCAATCGGTCTGACTTGGAGATATATAATGTTTTAGATAGTCGGCTAGAGTAGCATGGCTACGCTCTAGCGCACCATTGCTAGTAAGAGAATACGCACTAGTTTGGATTTGTTCGATTTTAAAAAGTTTGGCTACTTCTTTAAGTATGTTTGAAGTAAAATCTTTTCCTTGATCGGTAAGAATTTTTTCAGGGATGCCAAATTGACAAATGAAATTTTTAGTTAATTGAGATGCAATTGTCATTGCTTCATGATTAGGAATAGGGTAACATTGAGAATATTTTGTAAGATCGTCTTGAAGAGTTAAAATATATTTATTTCCATTTTCGGTTAAAGGTAATGGACCTACTATATCTAAGGCAATACGTTCAAACGGTTTTCCGCTTATAGGAGAGTCATGATACTCTTTAAGTATTTGTGGTATTTCGTCGTGATGAGGATTAATTATTTTGTTATGACAGATCGTTATATTTATGTTTGAGTTGTGAAAAACATATTGGATAATTTTCTTTATCTTTTCCCAATTTAAGTTGTCTAAACCACTATCAAGGCATGGAAAAGAGATATTTGTTTCCTTATCACTATGTAAAATATTTTTTAAGTTACATAATGCTTGAAAGATAGAAAGGTAATTCGGTTTTTCCCAAAAGTTTTGTTTCGTTATTAAATGGTAAACATTATTCTTATTTTCTGTTGATTTTAATACTTCTCCTACTTTAGAGTATGTATTTAATAATTCGTCATAATTAGAGATCATTGAACTTATTTCTAAAGCTATTCCTTTAGACATCGATTTGTCGTTAGAAATACAATGTGCTATAGATTGATTTTGATTAAGAAGAGATTCATCTATTTCATAAAATTTAACGTTAAATGTTTCATTTTGTTTTTCTAGGAAGTTGTCATACGAAAAAGTTTGAGAGGTCATGGTATTTAAAATTTGATTTCGAGACAATGCATCAGCATTAGTATTAGAGTAAGATAATTGCAATTCATTTTGCAATCGTTGTTGAGATTGATCGTTATTTGTTGAATTTAAATATTCTGCCTGAATGATTTTCACATTCCGAGTTATTTGATAATTTTCTGAATTATTAGAAGGTTGGAAGTTTTGAGAATTACTGAGAGTTTGATTAGTTTGTGAGTTATTATTTGAAGGATTTTGATAATATTGATTTTTTACGTTGTTGTTGAATTGTTGAGATTGATCATTATTTGTTGAATTTAAATATTCTGCCTGAATGATTTGCACATTCGGAGTTAGTTGATAATTTTCTGAATTATTAGGAGGTTGGAAGTTTTGAGAATTACGAAGAATTTGATAAGTCTGGAATTTGTTATTTGAAGAATTTTGTTGATATTGATTTTTTACGTTGTTATTAAATTGCCTCTTCCGACATTCTTCTAAGATATGTCCTGATTTTTTGCAGTATCTACAAAATTTTGTATTGTATTGAGATGTAAGATTACCGACAAATTGATTATGTTCTGAATTGAGAGAGTTTGGCTTTGATTGTTTGGTTAAATAATTATGATTGATCTTATTTGGGTTGGAGTTCATTTCTCTAACTGCATTATAAAACTTTTCTTCTTCAATTGCGATATTTTTTGCCTCAATAAGATTTTTGGGTTTCGAAAGCCTGACTACTGTTGATAGTTGACTGGTCATACCTAAAATTAATGTATTAAGAGTGCTGTCTTCAATTTGTTTTATTCTCCCTTTCAATTCTTCATCGTCCTTGTTCGAAAATCGAACAGCTCCGATAAAATTACTGGTGCAAGTTTCAACTCTTTGAATGAAGTTTATTACCGGTTCGTTAAAGTTTTGTTTACAATTTCTTAATTCTAATTCTAACTGAGATGTGTGTTTATTTTCACCGTAGGTATTTATTAGAAATGATTTGAATTCGGCATAGTTTTTAAAATTATAATTGGCAATTGTGTATTTGGCATTTCCTACGACGCAATGAATCATAAATTTTAGAAGTATGTTTTTTTGTTGCTCTGAGCATAGTTCGTATACAGTATCACAATCTTTAATAAAAGGATACAGATTTCTTTTCTCTCCGTCAAATGTCGAAACAAACTTCATCAATGTATCGATAGTGAGTGTAGGCATTTTGATGTGAAAGTGTATAGATTGAGTAAGAAAAATTGTTACAAAAGTTACTCACAGAATATGATGAATAATATATTGCATAAAGTTTAAACAAACGTTGACTTGAAGATGAATTTGGTTCTAGTAGTCGTTGAAATAGGTTGTTGGCAGCTTGCAGATTTTTCTTGTAGTTGGATGTAGAATCAGCAAAGAAGATGTAATTGAAGTCGGCAAAGAAAATGTAGTTGAAGTCGGCAAGAAGATGTAGTTTGAATATTCGATGATGGATTTCGCAGAATTTATTTTCACCATGTAGAAGTTGAAGATTCAATAGTAGATTTTGTAGATATATCGACGTAGAAGATTTTCGATGATAGATTTCGTAGAATTGGAGATATAGTCTTATTCTAGATTCGTATTATTATTATATTTGATTTATTATAATTTCCGTTCGATTTAATCGATGTACTTTTATTATATTAGATTTATTTTATTCGTGTATTTGATTCGTGTTTATTTTTTTTAAGAATTTTATTCACCGTTAATTTATTGTCAACATAAATTTCTTAACGTTATTTTAGCACATATCCTCACTTCTGACACCAATTTTTATGTTATGTTTATTGTTTTTACTAAAACACTTTTATGTGTTGGTTCAATTTTATTTAGATAACTTAATTTTACACTTTATAAATCAATAAATCAAACTTATAATTAATACGAAAATCGTGAGAAAGTAACAGGTTGCAATTGTTTTCTTATTCTACTGAAGTTTCATACTTCAATTGTTTTATTCTAAAGCACGAAGGACATTTGAAAATAGAACGTCATACAGAATAAAACATAGTATGGTATGGTATTGAGTATACATAACATATTTAAGAATATTGTATCTTAATTACTTTTTGTTTCTATTTATTTGACTAAAAAATGTATGCGCAACTTTGTTCAAAATCACATAATATTTTCAATCCATTTAACTAGAGATATTGTGACTTAATGAAAAACGCTACTTTTCTGTTATCGCGGTTCAAAATTTTTTTCATGTGTTATAAAAAAATGTATCAATTCGTTTGTTTATTCACATATTCTACCGTAGCGTCAAGAAGGAGATATTTACGAAAAATAAGAAAATCGAAAACAAAAGAACGGCTCAAAATTTATTTTGTCACTCATATAAACATTTAATTGACGTTTTTCAAATGTTCTCTTTTTGAACATCATATAACATTTTTGCATTAAAATATCAGGGTTATACTTTTGTATAGAAAACTGTGTATTTACGATTTTTGTGATCACAGAATTCTACTAAAGTCCCACCGGGCATTTCCGCCTCTGATGATTTGCTTTTGTCAATATTCAGACGGAAAGAAGTTTTCCTTCAATTATAGGAATAATCGAATTACCTGACCGTGAATAACTGTTGGCTTTTCACTTAGTATTAAATTACAATTATAGTAATAAAAAAGCATTCTTTTTCTGGGATACATTATCTAGAAATATCGCATTGCATTAGATTTTCCAAATTATATTTTGTTAACAAAAGTTGACGAATGTATTATTGTTAATTTTTAATTTGCGACATTGTTTCACGGATTTCCGCAAAAAGGTATCAGGGTCACAAAAGGCTAAGAAACAATCTCGACTTGGGTAAATTTTGTAACTAGGTATATTTAGTTAGAATAAGGAACAGAGAAATCGTCATGGCTGGTCGACTGTTCCCAGTGGTGGCCAGTCAAAGACGACCCATATCACGTAATTGTTGCTCGAGTCATGAAAAACGAGCGATTTTTTTTATTTTGGGTTTTAAATTATTCTGTTTTAACTTGGCTAGTACTCAGTAAAAATCTAAGTAAGTAGTTGTAAAAGTTTGCAACATTGCAAGGGAGTGGATCATTCCTGGAAAAATCATCCTTTTCTATACAAGTAGAAGACCATTATTAAATCCATGATATTATTTTATATTTTATATAGCTGGCTATACTCGTCACTAATTATCATCAATGGTCAGTTTATGCGATGTCAGTTAATAAAATATACAGTCAGTAATTTATTCAAAAAAATACTTTCTCCAACCTTACCCGCCCATAACAAAAATAGTAAAGATACTGACAAAAATATTAGAGACGCGAATCTGATGCGGCCTTTTCTCTTGATCCAAATATTCACTTTTATCAAAAAATTATACGCAAGCGATTGAAAAAAGAGCGTAATCAACCCATTATACATATGTTCGACAGTCGAAAAAAAAGGGAGGGGGTGTCAAGGTTTTTTTTACTGCGGCCTTATGTTGAATCAGATAAATGAATTTGGCCTTTAGAAACTAAAAGGTTCCCCACCGTTGGTATTAGTCATCAGTTCAGAACTTGACTTTCACTCACCACACGCATATTGTGCAGACTCTTCAAATTGTAAAACAAAATATCACTGCGACATATATTTAACTGCCCGTAGTTCGAACGCAACTGGCTGCTCCATAAAAATATCCAAAACCCACAAGTTTGTTTGTGAAATCTCTCAAAAGTTTTACAGCTAGGTAGGCAAACATAATAACCCAACGATATTGTACCTCCATAGATTTGACTGAGACAATGCATTCGAATCTTTTAAGGCCGAGATTAGTTTTGCAAAAAAACCCCCCATTGAGTCGATTTTTCTTATTAATATACCTGCAATCACGACCCCTAGTATCATTAAAATGACTCTTTTTAGTTTGCTTCTCTATCAATATGACTATGTATTTACATATATAAAAGATTTTTTATGTTTACATATGGGTATAGCTTATGGAGTGTAATATGCACATAAATGATGTCCACGTGAACTGGCTTTATTGTGGATTGCTCACATCAGAAGTGATCACGTTTATTTTTCGGTGACGCTATAAAAATATTACAATAACGTTAGCGATTAAGCAGACTTGAAGCACTTGTACGCTAATGCATAATATAATTCAAAGTTCTATCAATTTATAGGAAAAAAATGTTAAAATTGTTCCTGATTACCTTTAATACTGAGAAAAAATAACGTGATTTTTTTCCGACTTATATTTAAATTTCGTTGAAATAGTACAACTCTGCAAATGAAAACTATGTTTCTAATCGTAACGTAAGACATGAAACTAGGGGCGGCAACGCCTATTTATATGCAATAAATGAAAGACATAAATAATACCAAAACTCGTATAAGTAAAAAGCGTGATGTGACTACGGGATTGTATGATTTTTTTATATCAGGGGATGTTCAATTCGACAAAAGAAAATATCTTCGTATATAGTATTTATCTTATGTTTTTTTTTTTAATATTTATTATTTTTTTGTTTGAGTTTTATTGTTGTTAGCATACATAAAATAGGGTAGTAAGATATGTCTGATAAATGAAACACACACTTCAAATTGATAATATGAAATTAATCGATTTTTACTTTTTAGATATTTTTTTCTAAAACAACATTTTGTCAAAATCGAAAAAAAAATATTGTGTGCGTATTTTATGTGCAATTTTACACTTAATGTGAAAATAAAATATTTCAAACATCAGTACAAGTCTACATTTTTTATCCATGTCCACTCACAATGTGGAGCATATGGTCTACTAATGGAAGTATCTCAACAGAAGTTTTTCTACGAGAACTGTTTGTTACTCAGTCACTCAACCTCATTTTTTTAAAAGTGAATAGTAGGGAAAGAAGGATATGGCTAGAACAGGACTAGTGGTTAAGTAATCGCTATTCTACACCCAGTTATTAACACCTCCATGTTATTAAAAACCATTTAACGCTAGTTATTAAAAATCAGGTCCACCTTACAACAGTTTCTTTTGTTTTAATACCATTATTGTTATTATAAATAATACCGTAAAAATTACCATTTGTTATTTTGATAATGATTATTAAAAAATAAAACTTGATAACTTTGTTACTCCTCTTGTTGTGTAAAACAAAATTTAACACGTGTATCGCCTCTTTAAGAAGAATCATCACACAGAATTTGTAACTCAAAAACTGAAGTAACAAAGTTTTCAAATTTAATTTTATGTTAAAGCTTTTAAATTTTACACAAAGCTACCAGCGAATCAATCAAACGTATTGATAATATTTTATTTTAAGCTCTCTGTGTACCTTTCTAATTAAATTAATTTTCGATTACAGATTTATAAATACTTTTTTGTAAAAAAGTCCTAAACATTTTAATTGTATACTACTTTAGTGTCATTAATTTATAACTTGTATCATTGTCTGTAATTTCTTGTATCAATTGTTTATTACACTTTGTTATTATAGTCTTAGTTGATTTGTTCAGTTGAGCGAAACTGGTTCTGAATAATGCGTAAAAAGTTTTTATTTTTTAATGTTTTTTATTGATTGACCATTATATTGAACTCCCCAAATACACATATTATGATAAATTTGACATGTCGATACACGGAAACATGGAGCCTAAATTACAAGTACATAATAATATATTAGTTTGAGATACTATATTATGAACTTAACTGACCGATGGTTATAAATGGGTCAGTACAAGAGAGATTATAAATCTTTAATATGGCGTATATTTTAAATACATTCGTGAAACCAACACACGAACGACAACGAGTTCTTTTTGATTTACTGACATTCAATGCTTGTGCTATCTACTAAAAAAGCTTTCCTTGAAGCTGTAGAGCGTGGCTATCCAAACCAACAACGACCACAGTATATTTTGAAGAAATAAAGATATTTAGGACATATCATTTTTGGACCATCTAAAGTACACATATTGAAGATATCATCACGGATTTTGAGAAACGATTTTTCGACTTCTAAAATATTTTACTTTGTAGTCAACTTTTAACTTTCAGTATTACACATATAAAATCCGATGATCGTCAGCAGGCAATTTGCAAACCGACCCTTTGTATACTAACAAATATGAAACAGGTAAATATTTGTTTAAATTATTACAAGAAGGCTGAAGAAGGTAGATACTCTAAATTGAGGAACTTCGGTTTCAAAATGAACTCAATGCTCGGAAAGTACCTTTTTAACCAAGAAATTCATTTAAAATCAAAATCAAAGATGCTCGTTGATAGATAACAGATCATAACTTGCTGTAGATGCTTGAGTGCTAAACAGAACTATTTTAAGCGAATCTTTATTTTCAAAGATTAAAAAAATATTTTATACTTGTCTTATTTGAGCATTTCTGTGAAAGAATAAGTAAACAATTTAAGTTTAATGGCACAACTCGAATACTTTTATTTAACCTGCAATCAGTATTCGTAAAGAGTTTTACTTAATCGATTCCTCAATACAGGACCTTGATTTAAACAGAAATTGGTAAGAGTACATGGGGAAATACTACAACAAGTAAGAATGCCCGATTTGTAACCTTCGCATAATTTCAATAAGTGTTTATAATATTGTAAAAAAATATTTTTATAATTTTTTAAATACTAGGCAGTTCTGACGATTCAAAAGTAATAGATTATTAAATAAGCTTTACATTGCTTAGTGAACGCTAAGTGAATAAATAAGCAAAATGGGCGTGTTTGTTTTCATTTCGGAAAAAAATAGGGGAAGCGATGGCAAAATGAGGCCGAAACGTCTATTTGTATTCAATTTGATTGAATGCTTGGTTTTGAAAATGAAAATATGAAAGCTGTCAGACGAGAAGTGACAAATAAAAGAAGATGATTGATAATGGATGATAGCGGGTGGACTTATGCGGGAAATATATGTTCAGAAAACAAATATTTCATAATCTGAAAAATATAACTGACATTTTTCATGTTGGATGAAAACACAGGGTGTTTGCTTTTTTTCTTAACGATATGTAGCATTTTTTAAAATGTCCACTCTGCACGTTGGACATATGTACACTTAATGGAGCTTATATTAACAAAAGTTTTTTTACAATAGCTGCTTGTTACTCAGTTGCTATTGATGTATTCATCGTTTATTATAATAATAACGAGCCAATAAATAACAGATAACAGGTTTCAAGAATAAATAATAAAAATATATATACAGTGGATACACTTTTGGTGGATATTTTTTACGAGAAACCATGTAATTTTTTTTACAAAAATATTAAATAACGATGGATAGGTTTCCTTGTATAAATAGGATATAAAAAATAAAAATTATTATTGTTTATTGTATCTAAATTTTATTTAAAAAATCCTAACAAAAATTATTCACTATCATCACTTGAGATTTCCAGAACTGTGTAATAATTCTTACCGAATCTAAAGGTTTATGGGAATTAACATCTTTACACGTAGTACTGAGTACCTAGCAAGCACATGTAAAAGGTTTTAAACCGTGTTATTTCGAATCCGCTTAAAAAGAATCTCCAGTGTATAAAAAATAATCTTTTAATTCAAAGTGATTCAATGCGTTATTGTGATAGTGCTCAATTTTTTTTTCTTATTAGTCAAACTCTAATTTGATTGTATAGAAAAATATTAAAATTATGCTATTGCGCTGTTTAATATTCTATATTTTTTTAAAAATTGTTTTGTGTACTCTTATCATTATTTATAATATTTTTAACGAATGCCACTGGGGTTGGGGTTGTAATGTCAAATATTGTTATTTTCTTTTTGCAATAAATGTTAAACGCTAGATGTTGAAGTATGCAAGCATAAACAACAATTTTTTTCTATGTGAAAACCGAAATACGTTAAAAAAAAACAGTTCTTTTACGATTTTAAAATTATTTTTTTTGTAGGACCATATACTTTATTTTATCATGATGGATTACTACAAAAAAAATAGTTAAATCGATTCATTTTTATAGATAGATATGCCGCAATTTGCTTCGTTGTTAAAGGCTCCCAGCACTTCACAGAATAATACGGTATTTTAAATATTTGATGCAGGGAAACATTGAATAAAAGAACGAACAATGCGATAATCTTTTCGTGATTTTGTACAAGCATTTTTCGGAATACTTATGAAATGAATACACTTGAGGCTTTGTGTATACCGGTGAAGCTGGATCAACAAAAAACTGCAGGGCTGCAATTGCAAAAAAAACAAACAAAAATCGTCAACATTTCCTTTTGAAACCGATTTGAAGTGCAACCAAAATATGTTGTGAAGCTTTGCTACCAAAGTGTATGGCACCCACGAGAGAAAAAATAATGCGCCCTGTTGACAAAGTAAATATGATACTCCTGTAAACGACAAAAAAGAATAAAATAGTAGCTTTATATCCACTATTTTTTTCAAGTAAATATTTGTATAGAAATATACTACTAACTTTTCACAAAACTTTTGATGATTTGTAAGAAAAATAAATTTTTCATACATCGATAATATTATTTTTAATGAAAAACTATTGGTAACTTTACAGGAAAAGTAAAAAAGGACAATAATAAATAACGTAATTTTATGAATGATGTCAAAACAGACCGTACTCAAATAGGTGGAAAAGAATATAAATACAATTCTCAACGTTTTTTGTGTTTGCTCTCTAAATACCCTGTGGTGGCTTAACTGGAGCCTTTGTGTCTGGTTTTTTTTTTCAAATATATTTTCTGTAATTCAGAATTTCGATCGATCTGTTTTGCAGCCTCGGTACAGAAAAAAAATACTTGAAAGTACGAAAAAGAATTACCTACCTGTAAATATATTTACCTAAGCAAGCAAAAGCAAGATTGGAAAACAAAGAATTGAAAGGTGTATGCTAGTAATTGAATACGCCTACAGTATTTTTTCAGTGTTTACTTAAGAATTCTGAAAACACTGTGTTGAAATATACAACTTTATTCAACTATGTCCGAATCAAATAAAGTGTATTTGAAGTAACGTTTCAAAAAGAAAACATTTAGATTTTTTTTATGGACTCAACGGTGCCTTTGATGATTTTTTTTAATAATTAAAATTGATAATGTCACTATCCACTATTATCTTAAAAGTTTAAATATGATTCTTAAATAGGGAAAATACGTGGCTCACCTGGTTATATACAACTAGTGGAATAACAATTTATTAAATCCACGTCTTAGTTTGGAGCGGGCGGTCTCCTGACGGAGGTATCTCAAAAAAAGTTTTCTCTTCGAGAACTGTTGTTTACCGAGCTACTTAGACGCTTTATTTTTCTGAAGAGATTAGTAGGGATAGAAAGATAGTGCTAGGACAGGACTAGTGGTTAACTAAGCTAATTTAAAAATGCTATTCGAACTGGTATTCGATACTCGTAAGATCCATCACGGAAGCCAATAACGTCATAATATTCTTGATTAATTTAACTCTTCCACCACGGCGGAGTCTCAGTATGCACATAATACTTTGATATCACTTAAAATAAATGACTGAGCAAGTCACATTGTCTTTTTTCTTTTTTTTTTCATGGTTAAAAAATAGGTCCCGTGCAGCTCTGTATCGAGCCAAGAATATGTGGAGTAAATTCGTTTATTTTCTTGATCGTGTCGCGTTATGATAGGTGGCCGTGAAACAGCGGCTGCATACACATATCGGGTGGTAGTGGGGTTATTAAATATAATTTTTATTTCCTCAGAATATTGTCTTATTTTTTTAAAAGTTAAACATTTTCTGAAATAATAATTAGAAGCGGTTTTTCTCATCGCAAGTAATTTTAACATTTTCATGTGTTGAAAATGCCTTTCACCAATAATTAAGAGTTTAATGTAGTGATATCAGGGGAGGCGTGGACTATTGCAAAGGTAGGCGCGAACAGTCCAAAATATTTATTTACCCTTTAAAACGTGTCTTTATTACTATATAAAATAAAGGATGGGGAGGTGCGAAGATATTTTTTTCTACAAAGACTTAAACGGTGGCTTGGGAAAAATTAAGAATACTTGTAAATATAGTTTAATTAAAAATATTGAAGTTAAAGAAAATAAAGTACCGTAGAAATTTTGTACGTACTCACTTCAGTAGCAATTTATTTTTGTTTCTAGACAATCAAGAGAAATTGCCGTGTTTATATAATTCTTATCACAATACAATGCCTTCGTATTGTATTGTGAGAAGTCTTATGATTGATTCATTTAAAACAAGTCTTCTCGTTTTGTTTGGAATAATATTGATAATGAATATTTTAATATAATTAAACAATGACTGACTTGGCAGCTTCCTGTTTGAATTTTCCAATATCGTCATTACGCTTCGCCGATTTCCAATAGCATAAATAATCTCCCATGTATATCAATAACAGGCCGCAAGTAAACTCATTAAAAATAAAGTAAATTGGGAATCCCCCTCGACGGGAAGGACGAATAACAACGGGCGATATCAAAAACACGGAAATTTTCGTTTCTAAACAAGCAAACTTTGCTTCGGGCAAACATCTTTACTTGTAAATAACCGTCGAACCTAGGTTGACAACAATATCTGGAACATAGGCAAAAGGACTTTTCTAGGGGCACAGTTTACAGAATATATTCCATATTTTTCTCATCAATATTTTCGTATATAATACACAGAAAAATTGGTTCTGCAAATTTTAAAACTATGTACAATAGTATAGAAAATCGTGTAGAAAAATAAACAATGAAAACCCAACAAAATAATCTTTAGAATATTATTCATATATATGTTTTTTTATCTAAGAAAAAAGTATACTATTTATGGCTTCTTGACAATATACGCTTATGACGGACTGGACGTTAAAAAATTGGTCAGTGAAATATATTATGTAAACCCTAAACTAGTGCTTCCCAACCTTTTTCGTTCCACGGTCCTCTAAATCTAAAAAAAATAATCAGCGGCCCTCCTCAATTGTCTTTGTAACTCCTTTTTTTTAGCTCACCGACGAATTCGAAATTCTAGATTTCAAAATCGATTGTGAAAAAAATAATCTGCGGACCCCCGAATTTTTTTTCACACTTTATCACAAAGAAAAATGAAAGAATGAACATTTTCGTGGACCCCAGGCTAGGAAAAGCACTGCCCTAAACTGTGATGGTAGAAGGTAATATGTGAGTGATTGAACAAAAGAAGGGTGGATGAGGAGGGCGTGAAGATATGAGCGTTGACCGGTGACCAGATTAAAAAAGCAACAAAGGAAATTAGACGCAAGCCTGAGTTAAATATGCTACGCAAACAAAAAGAGTGTAGTTAATTTTTAATTGATTGTAGAGATTTTTATCTGAATGCAATTTATGCAACTTGTGCCTAATTTTTTTCAATGAATAAATGAGTTGCTATTAGACCAAAACTATTTACATTTTTTACACGGTTTCGAAATAGCACGGTGTTACATCGTATGAACTTAATACTCAGCCACTATGCGCAGAGAAGTTTATTTCTGAAATCCCAAACATTTCGAAAAAAATATACTACAGGCTCTGGATGTCTCAAGTGATAGAAGCTATATCGTCCCCAAATCTGGGAACGAGTTCTTTTTACTCTATTGCCTGATAGTGATAGTGAATAATATTTTTGACGATTTCCTTAAAGTAGTTTTTATCAGAAAATTAAGATACAATAAACAAAAAAAAAATTGTCGGGTCCTATGGGGCAGCGGTTAGCTTTGTGGGCTTCCGTGTCGGACCTCACGGGTTCGAGTCCTGGCGCGAACAGCATTTTTTGATTTCAGTTCGAAGGCATGGGTGTTTGTGATATCTTAATTTCCCTCCCACTTTTCCCATTCTTAAATAACTGTGCGTAGCGAGAGCGATTAGTCAACCACTATTCCTGCTCTAGCCTTATCCTTCTATCCCTACAGCCTCTCTTTCCAAAGAGAGGCTTAACGGCTGACTAACAAACAATTCTCGTAGAAAAAATCTGTTGAGATAGATTTTTTAGAAGACCATATGCTCCACATTAAGAGCGGAATGGATTCAAAAAAATGTTTTTTTTTATAAGGGAAACTATACATACATCATTACTTTTTATTTCAGTATACTTTTTTATTTTTGTCACCTGCGTGGTCGAGTAGTCAACGTCGTTGGCTTTGGTTACGGAGGTCACGGGTTCGAGTCCCTGTACGAACAGTTTTTATAAATTGATTTATCAATTTCTGTTCAAATGCATGGATGTATGTGATGTCTTAAATTCTCTCCTCCCAACCATCCTATCCTATGAACGAGGCGGAGCGAGAGCCATTAGCTAACCACTAGTCTTGTCCTAGCCCTATCCTTCTATTCTTACTCCATTTGGAAAAAGATAGGTTGAGAAACTGAGTAACAAGCAGTTCTCGTAGAAATACTTCTGTTGAGATAAACTTCATTAGGAGTCCATATGCTCTATATTGGGAGCGGACATGGTAAAAAAAAAAAAATTAACGTTATTGTGTGGAACATATCTACTAGGGTATCCAATCCCGGGATTTCGGGATTGATACATTTTCAATTCCGGGATTCCAGGATTCGGGTTAATTCACCGAGGAATTTGAAATCCTCAATTCCCTATACTTTTTCCTCAGATTATCTCAAAACCTTGTTTTTTTGCTCACCGAAGAATTTGAAATCCTCGATTTGGTATAATTTTTCCCCAGATTGTCACAAAACCTCTTTTTTTTTTTTTAGCTCGCCGAGGAATTTGAAATCCACAATTTGCCAATTTCTTCTCAATTTTCGGGATTTCCTCAAAAATTTTCAATCCCGAAATCTCGGGATCGCGACCATGTCAATCCCGAGATTTCGGGATCAGAAAATTGAACGGGATCCCGGGATTGGATGCCCTAGTATCTACCGGGTAAAAAGAGAGAAGTGTATACATATTTAATGTATATAATATATTATGAAACGATACCTTGGGTATTAAACTCGTGGTCACAGTTGTAATAAGTAAGGAAATTTATGAGGGTTGCAGTGGTCGACTAGATCGAAGACACTCCAGATCGGCCAAATGGCAAAAGAAACTTTGCCAAGTCTCTTACTATTATGCGAATGATAATCATATTGGAAATCTTATTGAGAAAAGAAAACCTTTTGCCTTAGTTCCAGAAGTGGCCGAGATATCTTTTGTTTGCGTTGAAACGGGGAAGATTTATTTTTCTCCTATCATATCTGATACGATCTTTGTATTATTTTTTAAGTCGGGTCCGTATTGTATTGATAAATGTGTGCTGAGAGGGAAGTCACTTCGAAAATAGGAAGGTATATTTTACGACAGTAAATTCTTCATTCAGCGAGAAATATACATATATGACTATATGAAATAGTTACCTAAATTCTGTATATAAAAAATAAAAGAAACTTATTTATTGTACATATAAATTTCATTTAAAAAATGAACATTTTTATTGAAAATAAATATATTAAAATTGATAATGATAGGTACTAAAAATACTGGTCTCTATCATTATATTATTCCATAAATAAACATCAACACTTCATTTTTTTTTTCCATGTCCGCTCCCAATATGGAGCATATGGACTCCTAATGGAGTTTATCTTAACAGAAATGTTTCTACGAGAACTGCTTGTTACTCAGTTGCTCAACCTCTCTTTTTCCAAAGAGAGTAGGAATAGAAGGAAAGGGCAAGGACAGGACTAGTGGTTAGCTAATCACTCTCGATACGCCCCATTCATAGGATAGGATGGGTGGGAGGGGGGAATTCAAGACATCACATACATCCATGCCTTTGAACAGAAATTCATAAATCGATTGAAAAATCAATTTATAAAACTGCCCGTACCGGGATTCGAACCCGTGACCTCCGTAGCGCTAGCCAACGATGTTGACCACTCGACCACACAGGCGGTACTTCAAATAGGTACAAATATTTTTTAAAAATGTATTTATGATGGCTTTTGAATTTATCACATTATCTTATTTTTCCCAATTATTCAAGAAACCGTTTTATTTTAAATGATAATAGTGTAGATGTTTGTTGATTAAATAAAGTTTAAATTTCATTTTTCCCAAATATTATTAAATCAGAGTTAATTAATTGTAGTATTGAAATGGCAGTATGTCACTTAAGTGTTACTTAACAATTCTTGGTGGAAAACCATTCAATTTAATGTAACCAAATTATGAACGTGTTATTTTTTTACGTCTCGTGAAAAGTAAAAAAAAATATTTTGAAGAGAAAAGAAACTTCTTACGTAAACAAATTATAAGCGTTAAATGGTTGTATTCATTTTTAATGAATGCACCCACGCCTTGGGTCTGGTAAAAATAATCGAACAAGGGCTCCAATTTTAATAAGCCGCGTAATTTATTAAGCCTTTGTGTAATCAGTAAAAACATTCATTCATCGAGGATTTGTCATTCAAGGATTTGTCCAAATTTTGAAATATCGTCATAATGCAGAAGATTCAAATAGAAATTCCAGTTATGATAAATATTTTATGTAAATTATTTACTTACTACTTTATTAATACTAAAAGTAAGAGGGACAGCTAATATTTATTTAAGCTCGATGAATGTGCGAATGGTGGAGTGCAGATTTAGAAAACGTTTAAAGAAATATAATTTGTTGAAATTTAATTTAACTCTGCGTATCGTAAAATTCAGCCAGACTGCTCCAAATAACCATCAAATAATAAAATATTAACATTTATTGTATTTTACCCATAGTAAAATTGCTTTGAAAAAGTTAAATTGCCATATACTTTTTAGTTTTATTATTAATATGATCCGGTTTTCGATTCTTTCCTATTTTTATGAAAAGTGTTGATATACATAACTCTAATAATGTCACAGAAAATCTTTTTATTATATTTAATAACATAAACAAAAACTTGTGATATCAATATTAAAAAACATACCCGTTTTTATTACATTATACTATTTATTTTATAGATAAATAAAAATTCCTACTAAAGAGTATATACTTTCATTAAAATAGCTAAATGTTTTAACTATACATTAAGAATTTTATTGAAATTTAAAATTTAAAAAAAGTTCATTGTTCTAATTATTACAAAATCACAAATTCGACATATTTCCAGCTTGGTGTGCTATATATTATGTAAAACTTAAAATTTATAATATTTGTGTATTTTGATCTTACAATTTTTAGAATAGTACAAAAAACCAGGGCTTCGAACCGGAACGGAACCGAACACCGTTAAAACCGTTATTTTTGCCGAAACGAAAACCGGAACCGAAACGAAAAAAAATATCGTTTTTTTTTTCGGTTCACGCTAGTATAGGGTTTTGAGATTTTCAAATTAAATTCATGAGCTAAAGAAAAAACGAGCCACGGAGATATTTCAGGCAAATCGAGCTGAACCGAAAACCATTAAAAACCGTTATTTTTACCGGAGCGAAAACCGGAACGAAAAAAATAGCGGTTCGAAGCCCTGCAAAAAACACACTCGGATACACAGAGAGCGCCAAAATGAAAGATTATGGCAAAAAAATACTCTTGTGATGAACATTATCAGTAAATTATAATAAAGCATCATTATCCTTTTTTAATATGTACGTAGCTACACCATTGAAAAGTGGCGTAACTTGACAAGGGTTGTAAACTCTGTGGGAGTTAGGTTGGAGTATGAGTAGTTGTTGACATAGTCCACCAAAAGAGACTCTTTGTGTACTGGGGGTAAGGGATTTCGCAATGGCCAAACTACAGGCATATTAAAAAAGACAAGGATTTATTATCGCGCAGAAAACTTTTGGTACAGTATGTGCCAGTGGTTTTAAAATCCTGCCATGTTATATGTCAAACATTTTTTCATAATGTATTGAATATGGCCATGTTGTATACATCTAAAAACATATTACATCTACCACTAAAAAATAAAACTACTGTCATAGAGATGTATTTAAATCTGAGAAGTTTTATTAATGTCAGTTTGCAATGCCACTTGTCGACCAGTGTCGGCCGGTCAATGTGACATTGGATCAATGTACCCCTTGTAATATGTAGGGGTGGTCATATTTCATGAAATAATATTCAAACATAACATTTATACCATTCACTCATCTTAAATTCTTCATTTATTTATTGTTTAAAATAAAATAAAATAAAATTTTCTAAAGTATTTATTATAGACAATAAATGTATGATGAATTTAAAATGAGTGAATGGTATATATGTAATGTTTGAATATTATTTCATTAAATATAGCCGCCCCTAACTATACAAGGGGTGCATTGATCCAATGCCACATTGACCGGTCGCCACGATTTATTTTTACGTGCGCAGAAAGAGTATGTGTGTGTGTGTGCGCTCGACGCTTAAATTAATTACTTGTGAATGAGCTGGAAGAGAGAGAGAGAAGGAGAAAATTCGCGTATGCTTACTTACAAATAAATAATTATATGTCTGTGCACAAAAGAAAAAAAGTGTTATGTTTTAAGTCCTAAGAAAAAAAAATGAGCTAAATGCGCAATAATAATGACAATGTATGTATATGGGTAAAAGAGAAATAGGACTTAAAAGCGTTATTGAATAAATTAATTTCACGTTAAAAAATCAAATTTTTAATCTATGTTCACATAAATGCAAATCTGGATCTGTCTCTTTTGAAAAGTACCGACTTAAGACTTTATTCATTTTGCACACAGGTATTAATTATATTAAAGTATTATATGAACATTCATAACAGTCCGTATATTTATGCAACCCACTAATCATATGCTATATGTTCAATTCTACCAATCTTCTCCATTTTTTAAAGAGAGTAGTAGAGATAGAAGGATAAGGCCAGGGCAGGACTAATAGTTAAAAATCGCTCTCTCTACGTCCGGTTATTAAAGATAGGAAAAAGTGAGAGAGAATCTTCATCACAAACGCCCATGTTTTTGAACAGAGATCGATAAAACAATCGAAAAATGCTGTTCGTACTTAATTTTTAATTTTGAGATAAAAAAATTCGACGAAACGAAACGAAAAAAGCCGCTGGTTATGAATCCCTGATTATTAATTAATACAACTAAGATTAAGGATTCTTTATGTTTTAATTGAACAATAAACTGTGACAAACACATTTCGTGTGTGATGGACAAAGTTTTCTAAATAATGCAACACATTCTCAGTATTTTAAAGACATGTTGATTGTGTAGTTGGGTGATATTATCGCGAAGCAAAACACTCTCATTTGATATTTGAAAATGCTATTGCCATTTTTTTTACTTTTGACAGTCGCATTGTGAACACCCTGTGCCAAAGAGAGGTGTGTCTGCCAGCAATGTATTCCCGCTGTCAGTTTTGACCGCATGCTTTTCATGTTCCCAAATGTTCCACTTGTTTGTGGGGAAGTTTGTCAAACTGTTCTACAAAAATAAATCACTAACGGTTTCTATTCCGGAAACCATATAATAAAACAAAACATTTAAATCCAATAAATATTTTCGTTTTAAGTCCATTTTAAAATTTTCGTTAGACTTTTCCGTAACCGTTAAATAACATTATTTAATTTAAAAAAAATCATTTAAAATTTAATTCAAAATGTTTACTTTTAAAAATAGCACGATGCCAAGTATAATGTTAAAAGTACCACTATTATTGCACAAGGTTGGCAAATTATAAATTTAAAACTTTAACAATGAAGAAAAAAAATAGTACAATTTAATATTAAAAGCAGTAGGAAAAATGGCAAGGAAGTCAACTGAGTAAGCTCTGACGAACTCTACTTTAATAAATAAAAAATAGTATTCATCGGAACTCACCCACGTCCACGTGGAATATGTCGACATCCGAAGCAATACTGTTGAACACCGGTAAAGCTCTTCCCAGTGGCATCCCCATTGGCAGGCTGGTTCTACGCCTTAGAAGAACAAATAATTCATGTCTACGATTTCTCAAAAAATAATCAGGAACATTTAGATTCACATTCTCAAGAATGGTGGAATTCTCATTTTGGCCTCGTATAAGTCGAAAGAAATATATTGCCAGATATAAGTTTCGAAACCTTAGCAAGAGATGTTTTTTGCTTCATATATTAATATTGACCGTCCAGTTAGACCAGAGGTCGGTAAACTCATATGTCAACTGAACCAAATATTAACTATACAACGATTGAAACTTCTTTTGAGAGCCATTTTTTTATAACTTAAGCTATATAAATAGATACATTGTTATTTACTTGATTATAGTACTCCTAAGATGGCTTTTCCTTAAAAGGGCCTCAATCTAATTGAAGCACGTTCGCTGAGATCTCTCCATCAATCTAATCAGATCAATTTAAAATAGTAGTAGGGGATAAAAGAATAAGGGTAGGACTAGACAAGTGGTTAACTAATCGCTCTCGCTACGCCCACTTATTGAAGGATCGGAAGAGTGGGAGGAAATTTTTAGACATCACAGATTGAAAAAATGTTGTTCGTACTGGCACTCAAACCCGTGAAATCCGGCGCAGAAGCCAAAAACTCTAACCCCTGCTCAATAGGACCCAACAGATTAACTCTCGCGGCTCGGAGACTAAAAAAATACTTCTCATCCGATGGGGGTCGTTTAGGGACCCCAGTGGTTTCCTTATTATTGGCCTTATTCTTATGAATTTCTAAAACAAAATGGTCTAAGGGCTTTACAATATTTCTCTGTTTCAATCCTAATACATTTTTTTTTATAAAAATCCGTGTTTTTTTAATAAATAATCATATTTTAAGTTGCGCGTAAAAAAGACGTCATCCCAGCACACATATGAAATTGCAACTGACTTGTTTAGCCCAGCTATCTTACGAACGATCGCTTATCGCGGGCGCTTATCGTGTTATCGCGTTATCGCGTATTTATATAAACTACAAAAGGTCCAAAAAACTATGATATAAGAATACCTTAATTATAAACATTGTATCACCCATATTAAAATAGATATTTAAGAAAATGTGGGTATTGGGGTCGCATTTCTTGAGCTTAGAACCGGAAAAATTATACAGATGTATAACAGGTTATATTTAATAACTTGACTACCATAAACAATTTCTGAATTTGCACTCCATCGTTTGTTATTTCAAAGAGTCAAAATAAATATATACATAAATCTGCTATAGAGTCACACAAGGAAAATTAAGTACACATTGCACTTGCATGTGTGATTCATTATATAATTTACCGTATCAATAGGTTGTCAATTTTCATTTTGGTTGAGAAAGAGTTGGTGAAGTTATAATGGCTATTGTTATTCTTGGTAGTTTAAGTGTTAACGAATCAATGTCAGTGCTGAACGAAATTATGTCATTTTGTTCGCTGCGTGCGCTGTCTGAATAGTTGCAACTTGTTTTAACAGGATTGATCTGTGTCTGTAAAGTAAAAATGCTCAGTTTTTATAAACAATATTTTGTCTTATACTATACATCAAATGAAAGTGGTTTCCGTAACTTAACGTAAACTTTAAGCGGTAAAAAAATACTCTTATTAGAATACCTTAAATGTGTAACATGGTGCCGTGTTCTTTATCTTAAAAATCCAAATGATACTTTAACATTGTATTGAGATTATTTTTAAATTTACAAATATTTTTTTGTTTTCTTCAGTTCCGCCGGTAATTGTTTGAATTTTTGTATGGTCAACACTTTTAACCCGATATAATATATCCAAGCACGTGAATATCTTAGTTAGACTGTCACCGATTTCTTGAAATAACAAAAGAAAAATTGCTTAAAACGAGCCGTAACCTAAGCTTTAGTTGTACATGTATTGTTTGTTTTTGATGGATTTCAACTGTTTATTAAAAGTCTACTTCATTAACTATTTATTCGAATTTACTATCAAATTACATATCTTCTTCTTAAACGGAGGGGATAACAATACTCTAATTATAATGCAAGCCCTTACCTTAGTCTTACCATTTTAACTTAAATTTCTCAGAAGAATTTAACTATTATAAAATATTTCAAAAGACTGATAAATAATTAAATTGTTATGTTGAAATATCTTTAGCTTAGATGACTTATAAGTAATTTATTATAAGCTTCAAATTGAAATTTATCTTCAAAACCTTGAAAATTATAAATTCTACAATACATAATATAGGGATAATATTATGTAGGTGTAAAAGTTATCTTATTAAATAATCATAAAATGCGATAAACAGCGTTTATGTATGTCAAGTAATCAAAATAGATATAGAAAATAAATCTTTTCTAATTTGTGAGAATAATTAGTAGTAATCTAAAAACGATGCCTTCGAGCAGAAGGTGTGCAGTAATGAATAATTTAAATTGATCGTAAACAAATTACTGTTCATAAAACTCGATAACTTACTAAAAATAATTTAGACTCTCAAGAAAAACTGGCAAAAGTTTCACCGGAGTGCTACGGTCGTCGCGAGCTTTAAATAAATCGATGAATAAAGCACAACATTAATTTTCAGTAATGAAAAAAGTTTTCACGGCCCTCGGACCGGGTTGATTCTACCCCCAGTCTACTTATTACTATTTTGTGATAAACTGAACGCAAGGATTTTATTTCAACTTGATTTATAGAGAAAATTATTCGAACAGAATTCATACGAAATAATAATTCTCCAGGTGGATCTTATAAATTAATTATAAAATATTTATTCACCTAGAATTAATTCCTTTCCTAAAAACCTTTTTGATTTTATATGTAAAGATAAAAATACGTTTTAATTCTTGTTTAACTAAAAACTTATACCCAATTAAATATAAAATTAAGCTTGATGACTTTGTTATTCCACTTTTTGTGTCCACAACAGGTGACGCTTGTTTCTCCTCGTTGTGAAGCATCATCAGACAGAATATTGCAAAGATAACGAATAAAATAAAAAAATGATTTCAATTCTTAAGTTATCAATTACAAAATAATAATATTCAAAATTTGATGGAACTAATTACAAATTAAACACTTTTATTAGGTGCAGCAAATTGTGTTGGAAATCAATTCAACATTGGCGATCAGTCTATCTAATTTAAAATGTTATTTAATAATGTTTTGTTTCTATTAATTTCCAAAATCTCAAAATTATTTATTATGGAGATGTAGTATTTCAACATTTTTATTCTTATTGAATTTGTGATAATTTTCTATCAAGTGATTCGCAAACTCTGAAAAAGTATGGTTTTTAGGCATCGCATGTGTTCTTTAATTATTACATTTAAATTTTTACCTATCTGCCCTACATAAGCAGAAAGGTAGCACAACAAGTATAATAACAAAGTTGTAAAGTTAAATTTTATATTATAAATAAACTTCTACAAAGTAACCACCGAATACTTCGACATCTTATTAAAATTTTCTTTTATGTTTTATGTATCTCCTTATGACATTGTATTGACAACACAAGGTAATTTCTTTTTTCACTTTGCTATTCTCAGAATACTTGTATGTGGGATTACTGGGCTTAGTTTGCGATATGATAGGTAAAAGAAAACGGAAATAAATAATATATGATCTAAAACATTATTTGTAATTTAATTTGCGTCACTATAGATTATTTAGAAACATGATTACAGTTTTCACCAAACCATACGATTAATTTAATTTAATAAAATAGTAGATGATGTTTCATTGCACAGAAGTTGTTTTTGGGCGTTAGTTGTTACTTTTTGTTAATGATGATGGTTAGTTAGGCGTTTCTAATGTAAAGCATATAGGGTCATAATGAAGTTTAAGCATAAGTTTTTCTATGACAACTCCTTCAAACCCAGTGGCTAAGCGTCTATTTTCGAAGAGAGTAGGGATAAAGGGATATAGATAAGACACAAAATGGTGGCTTGATAATTGCTTTCAGTCCGTTCTATTTTTATTTATGGAAAGTAAAGTGAGAATTTTAGACATCACTGATTATCTATGCCTTCGAACAATAATCCATAATTCGATATAAAAAATGGTTTACGATTACTGTCTTTACCGGGATTTAAAATAGTGAGCTCCGTTAACGAAGCAAACAACGTTCACCAGTCGACCACTGACACTGTTTTTTTTCAATTGTGCAATTTTAATTTCTATGGACTTTCTTTGGATTAGTATAAAATTAAAATTGAAAACTATTTTTTTACTCTGGTTTTATTATTTGTTCGACACTATGACTGCCAAACAGACTTTTAATTTTAGTTTGTATAGCATCTTATTATTTGCTCCTAATAATAAGTTAGACAATGTAATCCAAGTCTGTAAAGCTCTTTTTTTGAGATATGTCGATAGATTAAAAAAAAAATGCGCCGTTAATCAAAGCAACCATTTTTTTAATTCAAAGCTGCGAATCTTTTTGCAGATTTTTTTTCACCAACTTCAAAAAATTTTCATGCGATTTCAATGGGTAAGCAAAATATCTTCAATATCAAGCGTGCATTATTATTTAGAGCACGTCGCGCGTAATTTTAAATTATTTTTTCAGATACATCAATCGCGTAAAATTTGGCCGCGTAAAATAGAGAATTACTGTACTCCAAAGTTAAGTTCCCCTCGCCGTCATAAGAAAGGTCCCCGTTGAGTTTCCTTTTTTCGTCTCGCAGATAAATTTTGATGAAATGTAAATTTTTCGCGAGACTGCATTAACTTGGGTCGCACTCGGTCTGTTATTTTTGTATAATCTAGGATTGCGAAATTTAGTATTCAAATTTTTTGCATGAAAATATGCAACTCGTCTCTCGAGAAAGTTTTAATATTTCATCTCGCGTTGTTCATGATAAAAGGAACACAATTTGAAATTGATACCGACTCGTTTCACTCTATTATTTTAAATGTAATACCTTTTATTATTTATTAGTTCCAAAAGTTGATATAACAACATCAGATGGCATGAAATCACTGGAAGTCTTTTTTATCTTGTATTTATTTGGCCAATATCTGACAACTAATTAATAAAAGTGTATATATTCAACAGTTAAGTGTGATATTTCGTCTAGGTTTGGGTCATTAGGAAGCAGTTTTATTTGAACCTTTCATTTAAATCGATTACAAATTAACTGGTAAATGTAAAAACTCACAGAGGGTCACAACGTCACAGCTACTAGACATAGTAAAAATGACATTGCGGGTAATGTTATTTTAGTAAACTGACAAACGCTTAGTGTAGGTTAGATATTGACTGTGGAAAGATAAAAAGACGTAACCCACAGCTTTTTTTCGATAATCAAGATGTATACGATACACGTTCTAACAAAATGATTTAAGTTGCAAATGCTGAATTAGTATCTAAATTTAACTTTTATGTTTGAAAATAGAAAGACTTGACACAATTGCGACCATAAAAAGGTATTGAATTAATATTAGACAAGGTCAATTAAACATCAGTTTATAATTCTTCATACACTTTAAGGTTGTATATATTTACAAATTTAGCTTTGACTCAAAATCGTTCTGTGTGCCTCCTGTATTTTTTTTAATATGTGAGTTCCTTCTTTTTTCCTTTCGAAGAAAAGGAAAAAGAAAAAAACTGACAAGTTGTTGAAATTTTTGAGGTTATGTAAAATGTCAGATGATAGTAAAACACAACAAATTAATATCCATAATAAACAAATCCAAACTTTAACTGTAATATAATATATGTTTGTATATGTCAAACTTGGAGGCGATGATAAAAACTATTGTGACTTCTTTATATTCGGTCACACTTTCAGGGACTTGGATTCTACAATGGACACTCTTATAAATTGGCTTTCAATTGATATTTTTTTATTCCCAACTCGTAGTTCCTAAAAATCCATATCGTAAAAATCATCGAATGCATCTGGTAACAAATTTTTAATTTAATATTGGTATTTATAGATAAGATATAACATCACAAAACATTTTTATTATTTTAAAACTTTATTACAGAAAATACAAACACACATAGATTTATGTACTTTGAGTGTTTTTTAATATGTTAATTTTCTGTGAGCAAAATAACAGCGATGTAAAAAATATTTGGATACTTGCGTTTGAAAAAACCATATGTGAAAACGTAGGCGGTCATGAAATTATACATAATTCACGCGAAAAGATACCGAAAAAATAATTTGATCAAAGACCATGGAACTGAGAAATACATTTACGTATCAACGCCGCGGCGCGGGAAAGTTTGTTTTGCAATCAGCGATTCAAATTTAGAATACGAAAAGGAAAACGGAAATGAATCCATTTTGGAAAATGCTCTTTCAAGTTGGTCCTCGAAATTATCCCATCCGAAAGTTTTCTCCCTGTGCTGGAGGGGGGCGAGAAGAGAAAGAGGTAGGTAAAGGAAATCGCGTGGGAGAAAGGGAGGCTGTGGGAGAGGGGCTGTACACGCGCTGAGCTTAACCAGAGGGTATAAACACAGTAAAATAAAGATATTGGAAGAAAAAAATAAAATACAATAACAATAATTTTATGCGTTTACTATAGTGTTGTCACACCGACTTCAAATCGTCTCACACTGAACGTGAAGGACTTTAACGAGCACAAAAAAATGCATTTTAGATAAAAGTAGCGTAACTTACTAACTCTTATCGTAAATAATAATATAAAAGTGAAAACGTTTATCTATATATTAATAGTCGATAATGTCTGTCTGTCTGTCGGTCCCCGATTTCGCCTTTTCGATGACATCAAGAAAGACGGTCCCCTCCTCCTCCCCTACACCACCCCGCTGTCACCATTTTTTTTATTCCGAGGTCAATTTCTGCCACTTCGAAAAATGATTGTTAGCAAACTTAAAAATTATTCCAGATTTAATAATTTACAATTTAAATACTGCAGGGCTGTCGATATATGCCCCGAGGTCTATTTCTGCTACTACGAAAAATGATTGTTAGCAAACTTAAACATTATTCCAAAAATTAAATAATTTACAATTTAAATACTGCAGGGCTGTCGATATATGCCCCGAGATATATTTATTTTACTTTTATAATTTCTGGCTTATTCAATAAATAGGTTTGTAATTTATTTTTCACGCCAGTAAATTTTCTGACTACTTAAAAGTGCAACAAAAATCCCCCCGTTGAGGTCAACGGGCTTACAGCTAGTATTTTTTTAACAAGCTAAAATTTTGCTGCATCTTTTCCCCATCATATGTTTTACTTTTTTATCAATTGAATTTGAGATTTACTTGCTAGAACATTGTTTTAATAAGGTTAATAAGAACTACATTTTTTTTTATTATATCTATTTTGGTTAAGCTATAGATACTCGTTTTTTCAACTTTTCTGATATTCTAACATATTATCATATTGAAAAATAATGTTTTTAATGAAATTAATTGATGTTGTGTTTTTTCCAGGAACTACGAAACCGGGATTATTTTACTTCGTAAAGAGTTTTTTGAATATTTTCCCCGTTCATCGCTTGCAGTTGAAACAAAATATATATTAATTCATTTAAGTTACAATATGATAAATGAGTTGTCAAAAAATAGCAATATGCGCTAAATTAATTTAAAATATCCATTAAGCTTCGACCGATACACATATTTTTTTCTGACATCATTGTGGTTGTATAGTATATTTATCAATCTTTTGCGATAAATATACATATATTTTTAATCCATGTCAGCTATCTATGTAGAGCATATAGCCTCCTAATGGAGTTTTCTTAACAGAACTTTTTCTGCGAGAACTGTTACAGCCTCTCTTTTCCAAAAAGAGTAGTAGGGGTATAAGGATGAGGCTAGAAAAAGCACTACGTCCAGTTATTGAAGAACTGGAAGGGTGGGAAGGAATTATATAAAATCTAATAAATAAAAATGAATGTTTGTTTGTTTGTACTCTATGGGCTGTCAAACCGCTGATCCGATTGCAATAAAACTTCGACAAACTTTTTGCTAGCACTTCCGGGAAGGTTATAGGCATATTAAAATGAACCTACAGTAAGTCTTATATGTAAAAATCAATGTTTGTATATCTACCGTTCATGCAATTCAACTGACAATCAGACAATTTAAATTTGACGTTCGATTGTTTGTATTCAAATTTAAAAAATGGTATATTTCAAAAGACACGCACTTCAATAGACACAATTGAAACACAAACAATGTCTTTCTTTAAGTGGCATTGCAACGCTTGCCGGGAACCGGCTAGTATATAATACAATTTAAATTTTGGCCATTCTTAATGAAGAATACTTTCCTGAGTTTTTATGTTCGCTTCTTGACCATGAATTAGTTTTCAAAAACAGAAACTCGCGTTGCATATATATATTTAAAAAAAATAATTTACGTGTTGTTGAATATGCGTGGTAAAAATATAATATTTATTTTTCTTTGCTATTGTGTTTTTGTTGTGCGGCCCTGTATAGGGGTCGTTAGGCCAAGGGGCTTTGGGATGCTGCGAGGGAGGACGAGATGGGGGTGGTAGCGCGCGGTTGGAAAACCTGTGAACAGTTTCAAGGTTGACCTAGTTTCACCGATTACTAACACATTGATCTCGTGTTTTCGGCGTTTTCGACGACGCTCAACCTTCCCGAAGAAAATATGTAGGTATTGGGAAGATACTCAAGCGCGCTATTGTTGTACTGCAACTGGTGTAATTGATTTTTCATCCATTTCCGCT
>CM062839.1:14304926-14587219 GCA_031772345.1 Himalopsyche anomala
AGATAACATTTAGATTTTTTTTATGGACTCAACGGTGCCTTTCATGATTTTTATTTTAATAATTAAAATTGAATAATGTCGCTATCCACTATTATCTTAAAATGCTTAAAAAATAATAAATGATTCCTTATATAGGGAAAATACGTGGCCTCACCTGGTTATATACAACTCGTGGAATAACAAATTTATTTAAATCCACGTCTAATTTGGAGCGGGCGGTCTACCTGACGGAGGTTTTGGGGGGGGAGGGGGGGGCAGGTATCTCAAAAAAAGTTTTCTCTTCGAGAACTGTTGTTTACCGAGCTACTTAGACGCTTTATTTTTCTGAAGAGATTAGTAGGGATAGAAAGATAGTGCTAGGACAGGACTAGTGGTTAATTAATCGCTCTCGCTACGCCATGTTATTTTAGGATTGGAATGATGTATTCGAACAGAAATCGATTTAAAAATGCTATTCGAACTGGTATTCGATACTCGTAAGATCCATCACGGAAGCCAATAACGTCATAATATTCTTGATTAATTTAACTCTTCCACCACGGCGGAGTCTCAGTATGCACATAATACTTTGATATCACTTAAAATAAATGACGGAGCAAGTCACTCTGTCTTTTTTTTCCCCTCCATGGTTAAAAGATAGGTCCCGTGCAGCATCTGTATCGAGCCAAGAATATTATTGGGTAAATGTCGTTTTATTTTCTTGAGCGTGTGCGCATTATGGTAGTGAGCCGTGAAACATCGGCTGCCATACTCCATATCGGTGGTTGTGGGGTTATTAAATATAAATTCCTTATTTCCTCCAGAACATTCGTCTCTTATTATTGTAAAAAGTTAAACATTTTCTGAAAATAATAATTAGAAGCGTTATTTCCTCATCGCAGGTAATATTTAACATTTTCATGTGGTTGAAATGCCTTTCACCAATAATTGCGCAGGGGTCACTTTAAGGGATTAGATTTCAGGGAGGCCGAGGACAAATAAAAGCAAAGTAGGCGCGAACAGACCCAAAAATGATTTATTTTACCCTTTAAAACGTGTGTCCTTTATTACTATATGAAAATAAAGGGATTGAGTGAGGTTGCGAAGATATTTTTTTCTTCTAAGGAAAGGCGTATTAACTTATAAAGGAAGAAGCCACTGCTAAAGCATTAACACTTATTAGCAATTGGATACGATATTTTTTTACAACAAAGCCTTTAAACGGTGGCTTGGGAAAAAATTAAGGAATACTTGTAAAATATAGTTTAATTAAAAATATTGAAGTAAAAGAAAATAAAGGACCGTAAGAATTTTTCTACGTACTCACATTCAGTATGCAATATTATTTATGTTTCTAGACAAATCAAGAGCGATTGCCGTGTTTATATAATTCTTATCATACAAAACAATACCAATGCCTTCGTATTTGTATTGTGAGCAAGTCTCACTGAATTGAATTCATTTGATAAAAAAAACAAGTCTTCCCGGTTTGTGTTGCGAATAATATTGATCATAATAGTTTAATATAATTAAACAATGACTGACTTGGCAGGCTTCCTGTTGAATTTTCCAATATCCGTCATTACGCTGTCGCGCCGATTTCCCAATAGCATAACTAATCTCACCAATGTATATCAATAACAAGGCCGCCAGTAAACTCAATAAAAATAAAGTAAATTGGGAATCCCCCTCGACGGGAAGTGACGAATAACCACGGGCGATATCCAAAAACACGGAAATTTTCGTTTACTAACCAAAGCAAACTTTGCTTCGGGGCAAACATCAGTTGACTATTTAAAAACATGACCATAAACCGTCAGAACCTACGTTGAACAACAATAACTGGAACATAGGCAAAAGGACTTTTCTAGGGGCACAGTTTACAGAATATATTCCATGTTTTTCTCATCAATATTTTCGTCTATAATACACAGACAAATTGAAGATTGGTTCTGTAAATTATAAGACCATGTACAATAGCATAAAAAATTGTGTAGAAAAAATAATACCATCAAAACCCACCAAAATACTCTGTAGAATATTATTCATATATATGTTTTTTATCTAAGAAAAAAGTATACTTTATTTTTTATTTTTATTATGGCTTCTTTGACAATATACGCTTATGACGGACTGGGACGTTAAAAACATTGGTCAGTGGAAATATATTATGTAAAACCCTAAACCAGTGCTTCCCCAACCTTTTTATCGTTCCACGGTCCCCTAAATCTTAAAAAAAATAAACAGCAGCGGCCCTCCTCAATTGTCCTTTTGTAACTCCTTTTTTTTTTTAGCTCACTCACCGACGATTTCGAAATTCTAGATTTCAAAATCGAATGGGAAAAAATATATCTGCGGACCCCCGAATTTATTTTTTTCACACGTCTTATCACAAAGAAAAACGAAAGAATGAACATTTTTCCGTGGACCCCAGCCTAGGAAAAGCACTGCCCTAAACTGTGATGGTAGGAAGGTTATATGTGAGTGATTGAACAAAAGAAGGTGCATGAGGAGGGCGTGAAGATATGAGCGTTGACACACGGTGACCAGATTAAAAAAGCAACAACGAAATTAGACGCAAGCCTAGTTAAATATGCTACGCAAACAAAAAGAGTTAGTTAATTTTTAATAGATTGTAGAGATATTTATCTGAATGCAATTTATGCTACAAGTGTCTAATTTTTTTCAATGAAAAATGAGTTTATATTAGACCAAAACTATTAACAATGTTTTACACGTTTCGAAATAGCACGGTGTTACATCGTATGAACTTAATACTCAGCCACTATGCTCAGAGAAGTTTATTTCTGAAATCCCAAACATTTCGAAAAAAATATACTACAGGCTCTGGATGTCTCAAGTGATAGAAGCGATATCGTCCCCAAATCTGGGAACGAGTTCTTTTTACTCTATTGCCTGATAGTGATAGTGAATAATATTTTTGACGATTTCCTTAAAGTAGTTTTTATAAGAAAATTAAGATACAAAAAAATAAAAAAACAATTGTCGGGTCCGATTGGGCAGCGGTTTAGCTTTGTGGGCTTCCGTGGGTTCGGACCTCACGGGTTCGAGTCCTGGCGCGAACAGCTTTTTTGATTTCTTTCGAATGCATGGTGTGTTTGTTGATAGCTTAATTACCCCCCACTTTTCCCATTCTTAAATAACAGGGCTTAGCGAGAGCGATTAGTTTAACCACAATTCCTGCCTAGCCTTATCCTTCTATCCTACAGCCTCTCATTCAAAGAGAGCTTAACGGCTGACTACAAACAATTCTCGTAGAAAAAATCTGTTGAATAGATTTTTTAGAATACCATCATGCTCCACATTAAGAGCGGAATGGAATTCAAAAAAATGTTTTTTTTTAATAAGGGAAACTATACATACATCATTACTTTTTAATTTCAGAATACTTTTTATTATTTTTGTCACCTGCGTGGTCGAGTAGTCAACGTCGTTGGCTATGGTTACGGAGGTCCCACGGTTCCGAGTCCTGTACGAACAGTTTTTATAAATTGATTTATCAATTTCTGTTCAAATGCATGATGTATGTGATGTCTTTAAATTCTCTCCTCCCAACCATCCTATTCCTATGAACGAGGCGTAGCGAGAGCCATTTCTAACCACTAGTCTTGTCCCTAGTCCTCGCCCTTTCCTTTCTATTCCTTCACTCCATTGGAAAAAGAGAGGGTTGGAGCAACTGGAGTAACAAGCAGTTACTACGTAGAAGAACATACTTCTGTTGAGATAAACCTCCCTTAAGGAGTCCAAATGCTCAATATTGGGAGCGGACATGGTAAAAAAAAAAAAAAATTAACGTTATTGTGTGGAACATATACTACTAGGGAACCAATCCGGGATTGAATACCTTTTTCAATCCCGGTATTCCAGGATTGGGATAAGTACATCACCGAGGAATTTGAAATCCACAATTCCCTATACTTTATCCTCAATTATCTCAAAACCTCGTTTTTTTTGCTCATACCACGAAGAATTGAAATCCTCGATTTGGTATCTACATATATGTCAACCCGGGATTTCGGGATCAAAAAATCGAACGGATCCCGACTCCCGGATTGATGCCCTATTATCTACCGGGTAAAAAGAGAGACTTTAACATATATTTTAAATGTATATAATATATTATGAAACGATACCATGGGTAATAAACCGTGTCACAGTTGTAGAAAAGTAAGGAAATTTCTGAGGTTCAGTGGTCGACTAGATCAAACACACTCCAGATCGGCCAATGGCGAAAGAAAACTTGTGACCAATCTACTTACTATTATGCGAAAAATAATCAATATTGGAAATCTTATTGAGAAAAGAAAACCTTTTGCTTAGACCATAGTGGCCGAGATAATCTTTTTTGTTTGCGTTGTAAAACGGGGAAGATATATATTTTCTCCTATCTATATCTGATACGATCTTTGTATATATTTTAAGTCCGGGTCGAATGTATTGATAAATGTGTGCTGAGAGGGAAGTCACTTCGAAAATAGGAAGGTATATTTTACGACAGTAAATACTTCATTTCAGCGAGAAATAACATAAATGACAATATGAAATAGTTTACCTAAAAACAGTTTATTAAAAATAAAAAGAAACTTATTTATTGTACGATATAAAAATTCATTTAAAAAAATGAACATTTTTATTAGAAAAACAAAATTATTAACAACTGATAAAAAAGATAGGTACTAAAAAATACAGGTCTCTATCATTATATTATTATTCCAAAAAAAAACAATAACCCTTCAATTAGGTACAACTATTTTTTTTAAAAATGTATTTAAGATTGCTTTTGAATTTCCTTACATTATCTAATTTTTCCCTATTATACCAAGAAACCGATTTATATTTTAAATGATAATAGTGTAGATGGTTTGTTGATTAAATAAAGTTAAAATTTCATTTTTCCCAATATTAATAAATCACAGAGTTACATAAATGTAGAAAAGAAATGGCAGTAAGTCACATCATACAATGTGATACTAAAACAATTCATGGTGGAAAACCATACCAATATACTGGTAACCAAAAATGAACGGTAAATAATTAATATACTACACGTATGAAAAGTAAACAAAAAAATATAGAAGAGAAAAGAAACATCTTACGTAAACAAATTAATAAGCTATATAAATGGTTGTATTCATTTATAAATGAAAGCACCCCACTCCTAGTGACTGGAACAAATAATCGCACAAGGGCCCAAATTTTAATAAAGCCGCTAATTAATAATCCTTTGTAGTAAACAGTAAAAACATTCATTCATCGAGGATATGTCATCAAGGATTTGTCCCAAATTTTGAAATAACTTCATAATTCAAGAAGATCAAATAGAAATTATCCAGTTATGATAAATATTATTATGTAAATAAATTACATATACTACTTTATTAATACTAAAAGTTTAAGAAGTGACAGCTAATATTTATTTAATCTCGTGAAGTGCGAATGGAGGAGTGCAGATTTAAAAACGTTAAAAGCAATATAATTTGATTAAAAAATTAAAATTTAACTCTGAGAAATCGTAAAATTTAGCCAGACTGCTCCAAATAACCATCAAATAATAAAATATTAACATTTATTGTATTTTACCCATAGTAAAATTGCTTTAAAAAAGTGAAATTGCCATATACTTTTTAATTTTATTATTAATATGATCCGGTTTTCGATTTTTTTTGAAAAGTGTTGATATACATAACTCCAATAATGTCACAGAAAATCTATTTATTATATTTAATAACATAAACAAAAACTTGTGACATCAATATTAAAAAACACACCCGTTTTTATTACATTATGCTATTTATTTTAGAGAAAAATAAAAAATCCTACTAAAGAGTATACACTTTCATTAAAATAGCAAAATGTTTTAACTATACATTAAGAATTTTATTGAAATTTAAAATTTAAAAAAAAGCTAATTGTTCTTATTATTACAAAATCACAAATTCGACATATTTCCGGCTTGGTGTGCTATATATTATGTAAAACTTAAAATTTATAATTGTTGTGTATTTTGATCCTACAATTTTTGAATAGTACAAAAAACCAGGGCTTCGAACTGGAACGGAACCGAAAACCGTTAAACCCGCTATTTTTGCCGGAACGAAAACCGGAAACGAAACAAAAAAAATATCGGTTTTTTTTCGGTTCACGCTAGTATAGAGTTTTGAGATTTTCAAATTAAATTCATGAGCTAAAGAAAAAACGAGCCACGGAGATATTTCAGGCAAATCGAGCTGAACCAAAAACCGTTAAAAACCGTTATTTTTGCCGGAGCGAAAACCGGGACGGAAAAATAGCGGTTCGAAGCCCTGCAAAAATCAAACTCGGATACACAGAGAGCGCCAAAATGAAAGATTATGGCAAAAAAATACTCTTGTGATGAACATTATCAGTAAATTATAATAAAGCATCATTATCCTTCTTTTAATATGTACGTAGCTACACCATTGAAAAGTGGCGTAACTTGACAAGGGTTGTAAACTCTGTGGGAGTTAGGTTAGAGTATGAGTAGTTGTTGACATAGTCCACCAAAAGAGACTCTTTGTGTACTGGGGGTAAGGGATTTCGCAATGGCCAAACTACAGGCATATTAAAAAAGACAAGGATTTATTATCGCGCAGAAAACTTTTGGTACAGTATGTGCCAGTGGTTTTAAAATCCTGCCATGTTATTATATGTCAAACATTTTTTCATAATGAATTGAATATGGCCATGTTGTATACGTCTAAAAACATATTTCATCTACCACTAACAAATAAAACTACTGTCATAGAGATGTATTTAAATCTGAGAAGTTTTATTAATGTCAGCTGGCAATGCCACCTGTCGACCAGTGTCGGCCAGTCAATGTGGCATTGGATCAATGCACCATGTAGGGATGGTTATATTTCATGAAATAATATTCAAAAACAACATTTATACCACTCACTCATCTTAAATTCTTCATGTATTTATTGTTTAAGATAAAATAAAATAAAATTTTCTAAAGTATTTATTATAGACAATAAATGAATGATGAATTTAAAATGAGTGAATGGTATATATGTATAACTATACAAGGGGTGCATTGATCCAATGCCACATTGACCGGTCGCCACTGCTGTCAAAATAAGATAAAAACGATTTATTTTTACGTGCGCAGAAAGAGTATGTGTGTGTGTGCGCTCGACGCTTAAATTAACTACTTGTGAATGAGCTGGAAGAGAGAGAGAGAAGGAGAAAATTCGCGTATGCTTACTTTCAGATAAATAATTATATGTCTGTGCACGAAAGAAAAAAAGTGTTAAGTCTCAAGTCTTAAGAAATATAAAATGAGCTAAATGCGCCATAATAATGACAATACATACATGGGTAAAAGAGAAATAGAACAAGCTAAATAAGCGTTGCTGAATAAATTAATTTCAGGTTAAAAAAACAAATTTTTAATCTATGTTCATATAAATGCAAATCTTGATCTGTCTCTTTTGAAAAGTACCGACTTAAGACTTTTTTCGTTTTGCACACAGGTATTATATGAACATCAATAACAGTCCGAATATTTATGTAACCCACTAATCATATGCTATTTGAAAAAAATAAAAATAATAATAAAATATTTTTTGTGGAAAAAGTACTAAAAATATTTTATTATTATTTTTATTATAATGCCATTCCACCAAGTATTGACACTGAAAACCTTAAAGTGATAATATGCTATATATTCAATTCTACCAATATTCTCCATTTTTCAAAGAGAGTAGTAGGGATAGAAGGATAAAGCCAGGACAGGACTAGTGGTTAACTAATCGCTCTCGCTACGCCCAGTTATTAAAAATCGGAAAGAGTGAGAGAGAATCTTAAGACTTCACAAACACCCATGCTTTTGAACAGTAATCGATAAATCAATCGAAAAAATGCTGTTCCTACTTCATTTTTAATTTTGAGATTAAAAAATTCGAGGGTCACAAAAAACAAAACAAGCCGCTGGATATGAATCCCTGATTATTAATTAATACAATTAAGATTAAGAATTCTTTATGTTTTGATGGACAAAGTTTTCTGAGTAATACAACATTCATTATTTTAAAGAAATGTTGATTGTGTAGTTGGGTGATATTATCGCGAAGCAAAACACTCTCATTTGATATTTGAAAATGCTATTGCCATTTTTTTACTTTTGGCAGTCGCATTGTGAACACCCTGTGCCAAAGAGAGGTGTGTCTGCCAGCAATGTATTCCCGCTGTCAGTTTTGACCGCATGCTTTTCGTGTTCCCAAATGTTCCACTTGTTTGTGGGGAAGTTTGTCAAACTGTTCTACAAAAATAAATCATTAACGGTTTCTATTCCGGAAACCATATAATAAAACAAAACATTTAAATCCAATAAATATTTTCGTTTTAAGCCCATTTCAAAATTTTCGTCAGACTTTTCCGTAACCGTTAAATAACATTATTTAATTTAAAAAAAATCATTTAAGATTTAATTCAAAATGTTTACTTCTAAAAATAGCACGATGCCAAGTATAATGTTAAAGTACCACTATTATTGCACAAGGTTGGCAAATTATAAATTTAAAACTTTAAACAATGAAGAAAAAAAAAAAGTATAATTTAATATTAAAAGCAGTAGGAAAAATGGCAAGGAAGTCAACTGAGTAAGCTCCGACGAACTCTACTTTAATAAATAAAAAATAGTATTCATCGGAATTCACCCACGTCCACGTGGAATATGTCGACATCCGAAGCAATACTGTTGAACACCGGTAAAGCTCTCCCCAGTGGCATCCCCATTGGCAGGCTGGTTCTACGCCTTAGGAGAACAAACAATTCATGTCTACGATTTCTCAAAAAATAGTCAGGAACATTTAGATTCACATTCTCAAGAATGGTAGAATTCTCATTTTGGCCTCGTATAAGACGAAAGAAATATATTGCCAGATATAAATTTCGAAACCTTAGCAAGAGATATTTTTTGCTTCATATATTAATATTGACCGTCCAGTTAGACCAGAGGTCGGTAAACTTATTAGTCAACTGAACCAAATATTAACTATACAACGATTGAAACTTCTTTTGAGAGCCATTTTTTTATAACTTAAGCTTTATAAATAGATACATTGTTATTTATTTGATCATAGTACTCCTAAGATGGCTGTTGCTTAAAAGGGCCTCAATCTAATTGAGGTACGTTCACTGACATCTCTACATAAATTTAATCAGATCAATTTAAAATAGTAGTAGGAGATAAAAAAAATAAGGCTAGGACTGGACAAGTGGTTAACTAATCGCTCTCGCTACGCCCACTTATTGAAGGATCGGAAGAGTGGGAGGAAATTTTTAGACATCACAGATTGAAAAAATGTTGTTCGTACTGGCACTCAAACCCGTGAAATCCAGCGTGGAGCCCAACAACCCTAACCTCTGCTCATATATATATATATAAATCTGCTATAAAGTCACACAAGGAAAATTAAGTACACATTGCACTTGCATGAGTGGTTCATTATATAATTTTCTAACGTTACCATATCTATAGGTTGTCAATTTTCATTTTGGTTGAGAAAGAGTTGGTGAAGTTAAAATGGCTATTGTTATTCTTGGTAGTTTAAGTGTTAACGAATCAATGTCAGTGCTGAACGAAATAATGTCATTTTGTACGCTGCGTGCGCTGTCTGAATAGTTGCAACTTGTTTTAACAGGATTGATCTGTGTCTGTAAAGTAAAAATGCTCAGTTTTTAAAAACAATATTTTGTCTTATACTGTACATCAAATGAAAGAAGTTTCCGTAAGTTAACGTAAACTTTAAGCTGTAAAAAAATACTCTAATTAGAACACCTTAAATCTGTAACATGGTGACGTGTTCTTTATCTTAAAAATACAAATGATACTTAAACATTGTATCGAGATTATTTTTAAATTTACAAATATTTTTTTGTTTTCTTCAGTTCCGCCGGTAATTGTTTGAATTTTTGTATGGTCAACACTTTTAACCCGATATAATATATCTAAGCACGTGAATATCTTATCTTTCTTGAAATAACAAAATAAAAATTGCTTAAAACGAGCCGTAACCTAAGCTTTAGTTGTACATGTATTGTTTGTTTTTGATGGATTTCAACTGTTTATTAAAAGTCTACTTCATTAACTATTTATTCGAATTTACTATCAAATTACCTATCTTCTTCTTAAACGGTGAGGATAACAATAATCTAATTATAATGCAAGCCCTTATCTTAGTCTTACCATTTTAACTTAAATTTCTCAGAAGAATTTAACTATTATAAAATATTTCAAAAGACTGATAAATAATTAAATTGTTATGTTGAAATATCTTTAGCTTAGATGACTTATAAGTAATTTGATATAAGCTTCAAATTAAAAATTATCTAACAGACTTATAAATAAATTCTACAATACATAATATAGGGATAATATTATGTCGTTGTAAAAGTTATCTTATTAAATAATCAAAAAATGCGATAATCAGCGTTTATGTCAAGTACTCAAAATAGATATAGAAAATAAATCTTTTCTAATTTGTGCAAATAATTAGTAGTAATCTTAAAACGATGCCTTCGAGCAGAAGGTGTGCAGTAATGAATAATTTAAATTGATCGTAAACAAATTACTGTTCATAAAACTCGATAACTTACTAAAAATAATTTAGACTCTCAAGAAAAACTGGCAAAAGTTTCACCGGAGTGCTACGGTCGTCGCGAGCTTTAAATAAATCGATGAATAAAGCACAACATTAATTTTCAGTAATGAAAAAAGTTTTCACGGCCCTCGGACCGGGTTGATTCTACCCCCAGTCTACTTATTACTATTTTGTGATAAACTGAACGCAAGGATTTTATTTCAACTTGATTTATAGAGAAAATTATTCGAACAGAATTCATACGAAATAATAATTCTCCAGGTGGATCTTATAAATAAATTATAAAATATTTATTCACCTAGAATTAATTCCTTTCCTAAAAACCTTTTTGATTTTATATGTAAAGATAAAAATACGTTTTAATTCTTGTTTAACTAAAAACTTATACCCAATTAAATATACAATTAAGCTTGATGACTTTGTTATTCCACTTTTTGTGTCCACAACAGGTGACGCTTGTTTCTCCTCGTTGTGAAGCATCATCAGACAGAATATTGCAAAGATAACGAATAAAATAAAAAAATGATTTCAATTCTTAAGTTATCAATTACAAAATAATAATATCCAAAATTTGATGTAACTAATTACAAATTAAACACTAACATTAGGTGCAGCAAATTCCTTTGGAAATCAATTCAACAATGGCGATCAGTCTATCTAATTTAAAATGTTATTTAATAATGTTTTGTTTCTATTAATTTCCAAAATCTCAAAATTATTTATTATGGAGATGTAGTATTTCAACATTTTTAATCATATTGAAATTGTGATAATTTTCTATCAAGTGATTCGCAAACTCTGACAAAGTATGGTTTTTAGGCATCGCATGTGTTCTTTAATTATTACATTTAAATTTTTACCTGTCTGCCCTACATAAGCAGAAGTGTAACACAAGTAGAATAACAAAGTTCTAAAGTTAAATTTTATATTATAAATAAACTTCTACAAAGTAACCACCGAATACTTCGACATCTTATTAAAATTTGCTTTTATGTTTTATGTATCTCCTTATGACATTGTATTGACAACACAAGATAATTTCTTTTTTCACTTTGCTATTCTCAGAATACTTGTATGTGGGATTACTGGGCTTAGTTTGCGATATGATAGGTAAAAGAAAACGGAAATAAATAATATATGATTAAAACATTATTTGTTATTTAATTTGCGTCACTATAGATTGTTTAGAAACATGATTACAGTTTTCACCAAAACATACGATTAATTTAATTTAATAAAATAGTAGATGATGTTTCATTGCACAGAGTTTGTTTTTGGGCGTTAGTTGTTACTTTTTGTTAATGATGATGGTTAGTTAGGCGTTTCTAATGTAAAGCATATAGGGTCATAATGAAGTTTAAACATAAGTTTTTCTATGACAACTCCTTCAAACCCAGTGGCTAAGCGTCTATTTTCGAAGAGAGTAGGGATAGAAGGATATGGCTAAGACACAAAATGGTGTCTTGATAATTGCTTTTACCCCGTTCTATTTTTAATAATGGAAAGTAAAGTGAGAATTTTAGACATCACTGATTATCTATGCCTTCGAACAATAATCCATAATTCGATATAAAAAATGGTTTACGATTACTGTCTTTACCGGGATTTAAAATAGTGAGCTCCGTTAACGAAGCAAACAACGTTCACCAGTCGACCACTGACACTGTTTTTTTTTTAAATTCAATTGTTTAATATTAATTTCAATGAATTTTCTATGGATTAGTATAAAATTAAAATTGAAAACTATTCTTTTACTCTGGTTTTATTATTTGTTCGACACTATGACTGCCAAACAGACTTTTAATTTTACTTTGTATAGCATCTTATTATTTGCTCCTAATAATAAGTTAGACAATGTAATCCAAGTCTGTAAAGCTCTTTTTTTGAGATATGTCGATAGATTAAAAAAAAAAATGCGCCGTTAATCAAAGCAACCATTCTTTTTTAATTCGAAGCTGCGAATCTTTTTGCAGATTTTTTTTCACCAACTTCAAAAAATTTGCATGCGATTTCAATGGGTAAGCAAAATATCTTTATTATTTAGAGCACGTCGCGCGTAATTTTAAATTATTTTTTCAGATACATCAATCGCGTAAAATTTGGCCGCGTAAAATAGAGAATTACTGTACTCCAAAGTTAAGTTCCCCTCGCCGTCATAAGAAAGGTCCCCGTTGAGTTTCCTTTTTTCGTCTCGCAGATAAATTTTGATGAAATGTAAATTTTTCGCGAGACTGCATTAACTTGGGTCGCACTCGGTCTGTTATTTTTGTATAATCTAGGATTGCGAAATTTAGTATTCAAATTTTTTGCATGAAAATATGCAACTCGTCTCTCGAGAAAGTTTTAATATTTCATCTCGCGTTGTTCATGATAAAAGGAACACAATTTGAAATTGATACCGACTCGTTTCACTCTATTATTTTTAATGTAATACCTTTTTTATTTATTAGTTCCAAAAGTTGATATAACTACATCAGATGGCATGAAATCACTGGAAGTCTTTTTTATCTTGTATTTATTTGGCCAATATCTGACAACTAATTAATAAAAGTGTATATATTCAACAGTTAAGTGTGATATTTCGTCTAGGTTTGGGTCATTAGGAAGCAGTTTTATTTGAACCTTTCATTTAAATCGATTACAAATTAACTGGTAAATGTAAAAACTCACAGAGGGTCACAACGTCACAACTACTAGACATAGTAAAAATGACATTGCGGGTAATGTTATTTTAGTAAACTGACAAACGCTTAGTGTAGGTTACATATTGACTGTGGAAAGATAAAAAGACGTAACCCACAGCTTTTTTTCGATAATCAAGATGTATACGATACACGTTCTAACAAAATGATGTAAGTTGCAAATGCTGAATTAGTATCTAAATTTAACTTTTATGTTTGAAAATAGAAAGACTTGACACAATTGCGACCATAAAAAGGTATTGAATTAATATTAGACAAGGTCAATTAAACATCAGTATGTAATTTTTCATGCACTTTAAAGTTGTATATATTTCCAAATTTAGCTTTGACTCAAAATCATCAAAAATCGTTCTGTGTGCCTCCTGTATTTTTTTAAATATTTGAGTTCCTTCTTTTTTCCTTTCGAAGAAAAGGAAAAGGAAAAAAACTGACAACAAGACGTTGAAATTTTTGAGGTTATGTAAAATGTCAGATGATAGTAAAACACAACAAATTAATTTCTATAATAAACAAATCCAAACTTTAACTGGAATATAATATATGTTTGTATATGTCAAACTTGGAGGCGATGATAAAAGCTATTGTGATTTCTTTATATTCGGTCACACTTTCAGGGACTTGGATTCTACAATGGACACTCTTATAAATTGGCTTTCAATTGATATTTTTTTATTCCCGACTCGTAGTCCCTAAAAATCCATATCGTAAAAATCATCGAATGCATCTGGTAACAAATTTTTAATTTAATATTGGTATTTATAGATAAGATATAACATCACAAAACATTTTTATTATTTTAAAACTTTATTACAGAAAATATAAACACACATAGACTTATGTACTTTGAGTGTTTTTTAATATGTTAATTTTCTGTGAGCAAAATAACGGCGATGTAAAAAATATTTGGATACTTGCGTTTGAAAAAACCATATGTGAAAACGTAGGCGGTCATGAAATTATACATAATTCAAGCGAAAAGATACCGAAAAAATAATTTGATCAAAGACCATGGAACTGAGAAATACATTTACGTATCAACGCCGCGGCGCGGGAAAGTTTGTTTTGCAATCAGCGATTCAAATTTAGAATACGAAAAGGAAAACGGAAATGAATCCATTTTGGAAAATGCTCTTTCAAGTTGGTCCTCGAAATTATCCCATCCGAAAGTTTTCTCCCTGTGCTGGAGGGGGGCGAGAAGAGAAAGAGGTAGGTAAAGGAAATCGCGTGGGAGAAAGGGAGGCTGTGGGAGAGGGGCTGTACACGCGCTGAGCTTAACCAGAGGGTATAAACACAGTAAAATAAAGATATTGGAAGAAAAAATAAAATACAATAACAATAATTTTATGCGTTTACACTGAACGTGAAGGACTTTAACGAGCACAAAAAAATGCATTTTAGATAAAAGTAGCGTAACTTACTAACTCTTATCGTAAATAATAATATAAAAGTGAAAACGTTTATCTATGTATTAATAGTCGATAATGTCTGTCTGTCTGTCGGTCCCCGATTTCGCCTTTTCGATGACGTCAAGAAAGACGGTCCCCTCCTCCTCCCCTACACCACCCCGCTGTCACCATTTTTTTTTATTCCGAGGTCAATTTCTGCCAATTCGAAAAATGATTGTTAGCAAACTTAAAAATTATTCCAGATTTAATAATTTACAATTTAAATACTGCAGGGCTGTCGATATATGCCCCGAGGTCTATTTCTACTACTACGAAAAATGATTGTTAGCAAACTTAAACATTATTCTAAAAACTAAATTATTTACAATTTAAATACTGCAGTGCTGTCGATATATGCCCCGAGGTCTATTTCTGCTACTGCGAAAAATGATTGTTAGCAAACTTAAACATTATTCCAAAAATTAAATAATTTACAATTTAAATACTGCAGGGCTGTCGATATATGCCCCGAGATATATTTCTTTTACTTTTATAATTTCTGGCTTATTTAATAAATAATTTTCTGACTACTTAAAAATACAACAAAAATCCCCCCGTTGAGGTCAACGGGCTTACAGCTAGTATTTTTTTAACAAGGTAAAATTTTGCTGCATCTTTTCCCCATCATATGTTTTACTTTTTTATCAATTGAATTGAGATTTACTTGCTAGAAAATTGTTTTAATAAGGTTAATAAGAACAACATATTTTAGTTATACATTTTTTTTTATTATATCTATTTTGGTTAAGCTATAAATACTAGTTTTTTCAACTTTTCTGATATTCTAACATATTATTATATAGAAAAATAATGTTTTTAATGAAATTAATTGATGTTGTGTTTTTTCCAGGAACTACGAAACCGGGATTATTTTACTTCGTAAAGAGTTTTTTTGAATATTTTCTCCGTTCATCGCTTGCAGTTGAAACAAAATATATATTAATTCATTTTAGTTACAATATGATAAATGAGTTGTCAAAAAATAGCAATATGCGCTAAATTAATTTAAAATATCCATTAAGCTTCGACCGATACACATATTTTTTTCTGACATCATTGTGGTTGTATAGTATATTTATCAATCTTTTACGATAAATATACATATATTTTTAATCCATGTCAGCTATCTATGTAGAACATATATCCTCCTAATGGAGTTATCTCAACAGAACTTTTTCTGCGAGAACTGTTTGTTATTAAACCTCTCTTTTCCAAATAGAGTAGTAGGGGTATAAGGATAAGGCTATAAAAAGCACTACGTTCAGTTATTGAAGAACTGGAAGGGTGGGAAGGAATTCTATAAAATCTAATAAATAAAAATGAATGTTTGTTTGTTCGTACTCTGTGGGCTGTCAAACCGCTAATCCGATTGCAATAAAACTTCGACAAACTTTTTGCTTGCAGTTCCGGAAAGGTTATAGGCATATTAAAATTAGCTTACGGTAAGTCTTATATGTAAAAATCAATGTTTGTATGTCTACCGTTCATGCAATTCAACTGACAATCATACAATTTAAATTTGACGTTCGATTGTTTGTATTCAAATTTAAAAAAATGGTATATTTCGAAAGACATGCACTTCAATAAACACAATTGAAACACAAACACTGTCTTTGTTTTGGGAACCGGCTAGTATATAATAAAATGAAATGTTTTGCCGTTCTTAATGAAGACTGTGCTGAGTTTTTACGGTCGCTTCCTGACCATGAATTAGTTTTCAAAAACAAAAACTCGCGTTGCATATATATATTTTTAAAATAATTTACGTGTTGTTGAATATGCGTGGTAAAAATATTATATTTCTTTCTTTGCTATTGTGTTTTTGTTGTGCTGCCCTGTATAGGGGTCGTTAGGCCAAGGGGCTTTGGGATGCTGCGAGGGAGGACGAGACGGGGGTGGTAGCGCGCGGTTGGAAAACCTGTGAACAGTTTCAAGGTTGACCTAGTTTCACCGATTACTAACACATTGATCTCGTGTTTTCGGCGTTTTCGACGACGCTCAACCTTCCCGAAGAAATATGTAGGTATTGGGAAGATACTCAAGCGCGCTATTGTTGTACTGCAACTGGTGTAATTGATTTTTCATCCATTTCCGCTCCATAACTTACACAGGTTTTATTTATTAATGCGGTACCATCAACGGGGGTAACTTTGGACCAGATTTGAATGTTTTTTGTATTTTTATAAATCGCCGTTACTATTATCAGTGGTATTATTTGTTTTTTTTTTTTGATCGATTTTCTATTTATTTCCAAAGACATGGGTGTTTGTGATGTCTAAAAATTTCTTCCCGCCTTTCCGATCTCTCAATAATTGGACGTAGTTAGATCGATTAGTTTACCACTAGTCTTAGCCTTATCCTTCTATTCCTACTACTCTCTTTGAAAAAAGAGAAGTTGGTTGAAAGAGTAACAAACAGTTTTCGTAGATTTTTTTTTTGCTGAGATACCTCCATTAGAAGGCAATATGCTTCACATTGGGAGCGGAAATTGATTTAAAAAAATAATAAAGATATCAGTGTTTTAAGATTCAGTTCACAAAACGTTTTTAAAATATTTCAATGCTCGATATATAAAAACAGATAAAAAGGTGTGGGTCAAAGTTTGTACCCCACATCGGATAACTTTGGCCCATGCCACAAATATTCATAATAATTACTATAATCTCAAGAATTTTAAGGTATTTTGTGTTAAGTGTAAAGGAGTGTTTGTGATTTGTTAAATTTCCCCCCCACCCTTCCAATCCATAAATAACTGAACGCATTGAGAGTCATTAGTTAACCACTGGTCTTGTTTTAACTCATTTTTATCCTTATAATCCTTATTAAGTAGAAAATGAAAAAAGTTAAGCAACAGAGTAACAATGAATTCCCGTATAAAAAAAAAACATGTTATGATACCTCCCATAAGGAGGTTATATGTTCAACATTAAGAACGGACATGGTTCAAAAAATAATTAAAATATAATCAGTTTTTTCTACACCCTAAGTTGTAAATTTTTATTATAAACGTTTTCACGTATTTACGTGATGTACCTTTTAAGAAGGTAATTAGGCCGTGATAGTTGGTAGTGAAAATCACGTTCAACACTATAGATAATGTAAAGGAAAGTATGCTTTTAATAACCATAGTATATTTGATAAAAATAATTATTTTACTAAGTTTGATGATTCTCATGGAAAAATTTATGAAACTTTCTTTAATTAGGTACTAGTGTGTTAGATCGAATCAAATAAAACTTCTTACATGCGATGATATTTTAATTTAATGATAAGAAGTTAACTAAGATAAAACTTCACCATCAAACTTATCGTAATTTGGTCGCCCTTTCGAAATTTTTGAATAACTAGGACAAGTTTTCATAATTCAAATTATCCTATCTCGAACGAGTTTTGATTCGGGAAAGTTAAAACAGTTTAATTGGTGTAAATTTAAAGATGAGCGCTTCTTTCGAACTTTTTGTTGCTTTTTTAAATGATATAATTATACATTCTTAAACTGTATGATACCTGCAAAGCGGGCTTTGAATTTCTCACAATTATAATTTAAAGATATTTATTCCTCCTCTTAATATAAAGCATATATTCTTTTATTAGAGTCTATCGATGGAGGTTTATATGTATACGAAATCAAATTGTGACTTAGTTTCTCAACCATTTTCCCGAAGAGATTACTGAACCGGATTGTAATGCCGAATAGATAAATCAACACCAAAATTTCGGTATTTTATATATTTAATATCGATATTGCAAAAAAAGTTCAAATAATCATTTGGATACGCCATACGAGTAAATAAATAAAAATAGGATTTTGATGTTTCATTTAAAACAATGCTTCCCAACTTTTTTCGTTCCACGGCCCCCTAAATCTAAAAAAAATAATCCGCGGCCCTCCTCAATTTTCTTTGTAACTGTTTTTTTAGCTCACCGGCGAATTCGAAATCCTCGATTTGCTATACTTTTTCCCCGAATGTCTCCGTAACTAGTTTTTTTTTTAGCCCACCGACGAATTCGAAATCCTCGATTTTTTTCACGGACCCCCGTGAAAAACATGCGGACCCCTGGTTGGGAAGCACTGATTTAAAATACTTTCATTATTAAATGTATAATAATTTTTGTTAGGTGATTTTCATAAATAGTTAACGGTTACTTAAAATAGTAATACACACATAAAAGAGTGATCAATTCAGGAACATGTCAATATTGATTAATCTCCAATAAATTTAACATATTTCAATTCATTGCGAACAATTTTATTTAAATATGTGATGGTTTCTGTGCAACAAAGATGGGATTTTGGTTAATTTTAAAAACCGAAATACTGATATTTCTGTATTAAAAAAACTATAGAATATTTGGATTGCAATACCTAGTTAAGATAGGACTAGTAGTAAGCTTTTTGCTCTCACTAAACCGTTTTTTGAACCGGAAAAATTGAAAAGAATTTTTAGACATCAAAAAATATATCTATGCCTTCGAGCAGATATTTATTTATTGGATAAAAAAACAGACCTGGTCGTTCTAGGATTCAAGTCCGAGAGTATTGTAGTTGAAGTCAACGACGTTGAATACATAACATTGTAAATTTTGTCAGCTTGGATATTTCGTTTATGTAAAATGCCATGTCGACACTAATCGTAAGTATGCAATAAAACTGCACTACGACTTAAGCTTGAAAAGTTTATTTTGATATGCTATGCTAAGTCCTTAAGCACCACAATTTATAGAGCAGTACTGCAGTCATCAATAAAAATACATCTGACGCCTTATTGTGATATACTGTGAACAGTGGCATATAAACAATTTTTCAAGTGTTGGTATCGATTAATTTATACAAGCTATTCTCTTATAATTCGAATTATTGTGATTTGTTGAACCTTTGCATATAATATAATATAAACTATTCTTGGAATCGCACCGTATTTTTCAATACTTATCTGTTGTAAGATGTCTTTTTGCTTATGAAAGTAATGGTCAATGTACGTCCCGCTCATTCAGATTATACTTAGCTATCACCTAAGCCAATATATTTAATGTTAACACCGCTTTTTTAAATTTAAGATTTCTTCTGTAGGTGCTTGGTGAAATTTCAATATTAAATTTGAATCGTTCAAATTATGTACATTTTCACAGATTTTGTCACTAACGACCCGGGTTTCGCCTTTCGGCATCTTCAGGCGTTCAAGTGCATGGATGAACTTGAACTGACGCCCGGGTCGTTAGTGACAAAATCTGTGAAAATGTACATAATTTGAACGATTCAAAGGTAACACCGCTATTTTTTATCTTATTAGAATGAAGTTCTACCAAGAGTCAAATTAATCAATGAATTGTTTGGACTGCATGATTTTCTGGTTTTAATATCGTACAAATCTTTTCCGCAATATATTCAAATAAAACAAAGCAAAATTAGCAATAAACTTTGTTTAAATTCCGTGCATTGGACATTTAAAGTAATGACCTAAAAATACATTGTTTGACTGTATGAAACATTATGTAACATGTCATTATTACTTTTCGCGTATTATTTTGCAATGACCCAATTCCTGCCCGACTTTTCGATTGTAATGTAACGTTCTGTTTTAGCGTGCATGAAAATAATGCAAGGTAAAAAAAAACAGGCTCTTATCTGACGTTAGAAAAAATGCCCAGAATTGTTAACGTTGAATTGCATTACGTGGAAAGTCTCTCTGGTTCTTTTTCGAATCGCTCTTAAGTACGTAGTGGAAACAAAGCCTTCAATTCAACGCGTACGGTACTATATACTCTAACACGTATCAGTGGCTGCCTAAAAGCCTACTTTATATACTACAGACTTTCTTTGTGTTTTCGTTCACAATAAATCTTATTGCATTTTTCTACCCATCACTCACATTCTTTATAAATTAATAAGTTAAGCAGTTACTATTCTAATAAAAAAGATATTTAAATACAATTATCGTCACATAATAAGCCAGGTGATACCAACAAGGTGTAAAAAATTAAGCATTCTTCTTTAATTTTATCGATATAGGTACACATATCAACAGGGTATTCCGGTATTCTCTGAGAAAAATTTGAATTATTTTGATTCTGTAATCTTCCGTAAGATTTGTAGATAACAACCCGGGTTTCGCCTTTCGGCGTCTTCAGGTTTTATCAAGTGCACGAATGCTCTTGAACTGAAAAAAGTTATGGAAGAGTACAGAATCGAAATAGTTCAAATTTGATACTGAATTTCAATCAAGCACCTTCAGTCAATGTTCTAAATTCTCTGTGACCCTCTATTTAATTTGTTTTGTCACAAATTATACGAGCACCCTCAAGTCCAACTTATTACATCTTATTGGTGGTATTCGAATGGTTGGCAAAGACACTAGAGTTCAAGGATTTATTGGAAAGTAAGCAGGGTAGAGGTGTTTTGGAAACATTTGTAGGACATAGCTTAGATTTTTTATTTTGATTTAAGTAACACAAAGCTATCTAATGCTTCCTTTTTCTTTATCTGCAAAATTTGTCACAAATAAGATATTTGCCACAAGTATCTATTGTAGAAACATTCAGAATGAATAAAAGTTGTAAGTAATGCGTACCGTATCGCAGGTGATAGATTTAAAAAATATTTATGTAAGATTACGTGAATTTCTTTAATATAATGAATATGATTCAGAGAAAGAATTTTATTGAAGATGCAACGGTTGGTACGTAAACGAAGTTTAATGAAAGAATATGAAAAAATGTGATTATTGACATTATTTGAGTGCCTTTAAATTATAATATATTCAATTAAATTTTTATTAAATTTTCTCAAATACGTGACATAGTTAGAACGATCATCTCAAAAATTATTTGGATTTTTTTTAACAAACGTTACAAAACCTCCCCACCTAGCTCTAGTTCAAAACAATAAGAATGTTTGTCGTGAAATTTTCTGTTCAATATTTTGTTGATATATTTCATGTTTTCGCTTACCCCTAAACACATGTTCTGACAGCTACAAATGCATCGCGTATTTTTTGCAAATTTTAGGCTATACATTTTGAAAATGAGGGAGACTCTAAACGTAAAAGAAAAACAGCTGTCCTTATATTGTATTGTTGTTAGGCGTTTTATGAATTATTCCAGACACGCCACTGCAGGTGCCTCTTGCTACGTGAGCGCTGAGGTCTGTTTGCCACCTTTTGTTTTCGACAAAAAAAAAATGGTCCATTTTTCACGACCGCCGCCGCGAAAGCTTGTTTTCCACAGAAAATAACGCGGAATGACACCGTGCATAACAAAAAACATGTTTTTGTAACGTTTTTTTACGACATCTCCTAACTTTGTGTCAATGACGCGATTTTTTTGCTTTCTTTGACTCGTCCATTGGACCTCCGATCTCTGCTTTTATATTTTTTCGCATAGTAAAAATAACTCAGCGAAATGTTAAATAAAGTATTTTATTTGAAGATAAAAACCATCGGCGTTACTTGCTCCACGCCTCCGTGAGAGGGTTGCCTTGTCTTATCACAGCATTTTCATCTTTTACAATAAAAAGCTCAACATTTTACTATACCATTTTGAACTATGTATTATCAAATATAAAAATTCTACATAATGAATATAATTTGATAAAATTATAATATTTAATCCTTTAAAACATTGCAACCGTTCATAAGTCTTATCACTTTGGATATTCAATTACATGAATGAGCTACTCAAACTAATAATTAGAAAATTGTTTGTATCGCATATGTATATGTAAATAAAAAATAAAGTTTTATCCACTAATTGATTATAAAGTTTTCTCTTTTATACTAATACTACATTCATTTTATACAATCAGAGCCGGTCTCGCTCATCGTGTGCATTTTCATGATCGCTTGAGTTGAGTCATTATAAAAGTCTAAATACTATAATAATGTATTATAGATCTAATTTTTTTTAAATGGCTAATATTATGACAATAAATATTCAAAGATTTTGACTAATTCATCACCGGTAACGGTAAACTAAGATTTCCCTTAGTTTGACAAAAAAAAAATATCGATGAAATATTAAGTTTTTGTAGTAGTAAATATTTCGCACACAGACAGACGCCTAGCTATGCGTGTATAGCCTGGTACGTGTTGAATACACATACACTAGCCAACGTTTGACTGTATGCGTCTCGTAGTAACGACAATGGAATGCAACCGTGCAATTTGGGGATTTGCGGCGAGTATTTCAAGCCAGCGCGTAATTCGGGGTAGTGTAATTGGGGGTTCCACTGTACTTGCATATATTGTAAGCATGTGCGCTTCAATATATACACGGAAGTATAATTAATTGTGTATTCTACTGATTAAGTTATTTTGTCGCTCAAAAATAATTTATTTTTGAGGAAGATAAAGAAGAGAGAGGATAGAAAGCACTAGTAGTAAGCTAATCTCTATCGCTACACCCTGTTATAAGAATCAGATTTGTGAAAGAAGATGTTGAAAATTTACTACGTGCTGTTTATGTAAGCATGGATGTGGGACACTATGTTTTAATTTTATGGTCATATAAACTTTTGATGCTTTAAATAATATGTTTTACTTATAATTATAAATGTTTACATTTATTTTATTCGCAGTTTTCAAGAACCAGAATAATGTATTTATTTTAATCTAACATTATTAAAATATTATTTTCTGCTAACGTATATTTTTTTACTATAAGAAAAACAGCACTTAGTTTTCCTTAGGGTGAATAAAATTCGAAAAACAAGCTTTCGTAATATTTTTCCTCTTTGTGTAAAAATAGCCAAGTATAAACAAAATTTCATTAGGTATTGTACAAGAAAATCTCTCATATTTGCATTAAATTTGTTTTAAAACAATTTGAGGCTGTTTACAAAACAACATAACGATAACAAACCCAGAAATGGGATACATGTAAATATAAATATTACAATATTTGGGAGTTTATTTTGAAAATAATATTCATGTTCTGTCTTTCTTTTGCAAAAACTCGATCGGCAAACTATTGGTCAGCAAAAAAATTAGAATACATTATGCAAATAAATATGTGACTTAAAGAGTGCAATGCAATTTTTGTGCTTATTTATAAATCGAAAAATCACACGTACATTAGGTATTAGAGTTTCGGAACACACTTTAAGATTTAAAAAAAGCACGTCAACTTTTTCCAACCATTTAATGTCAGAGGACTACTCGTTCAACGCAGATGAAGGAGTTACACCAAAACGCTAGTGAACATGCATTGTTTTACCAAGAAGGCTTAGAAATTAATATTGTACAATTTCGTTTTTTGCCGATTTTAAATGAACAGGTGAATCTTCCTACCTCACCACTGTTCTATCCTATATGTAAGTTTCTATAATATACGTTCGTAAATTGTCTAGCGATAATAAAATGATTCTTGAAAACACTCATTACTTAAATCAGTAGTCATTTCCATTTTATAATATTTTAACAATAATCACATTTAATTTCAATGACCTAGAAACACTGGATTTGATTGAGTCAATATTTCCTTTAGCTGCAACTTAGCTTTAATGCATGTCCGCTCCCAATGTGTCGAATATGACCTCCTAATGGAGATATTCCAAAAAAAGTTATTCTACGAGAGCTGTTTGTTATTCAGTCACTCAAACTCTTTTTTTTTCAAAAAGAGTAGTTGGGATAGAAGGATAAGGCTAAGAAAGGACTAGTGGTTAGATAATCGTTCTCGCTATGCCATATTATTGTAGTATAGAAATATTGGCAAGGATTTTTTAGACATCACAAAAACCAATGTCTGAAAAATTCTGTTCAAATTAGTAAAATTAAGCCATCAATAGCATTCAACTTAAATTGATAAATAAATTGATTTCTTGTATATAGATACACACATATTTATCAAACATCAGTTAAAGTTCATCCGCACGCCTGAAGATACCGAAAGGAGAAAACTGAGTCGAAATTAACAAAACTTTTGCGAATGTACAAAATTTGAACGATTTAAATTTGACAGGAGAAGATTCTAAAATGACTGTATAAACCATATTTATTTTTATTTAATCATGTAAAAATGGAGTAGAGCCTTTTTCTTGTCCACTTATGTCACGTTACACCCACAATGTAATGTCGCATATCAGTTCAGAGGTGAATACTTTATTCAAATACTAAATTCCGGTGTGATTACTTTGTGGGAAGTATTGTCAAAAAACACTCGAGTAGGTAAGCGAAACCACTAGAAGAATTTTTCATAATGTGCAGACGTTTAAGCGATAATATTTTCTCTCTCACTAAAAGAATAATATGACAAATGCGGTACTTTTTCGAATTTATCATCTTACTGTCTCGGCCAGAGATCGAATTTCCGACGAATAGAGCCGGAGGGAGGGTTAAGGAAATATTCGTTACAAAGTGATACAATTATTTATTACAAAAATTTGGGTGGCCTACGAAACGGGTTTCATGTTTCTTTCCATGTTTTTATTTCTATGATGGGTAAAGATCAAGTTTTAACAACCTTTTCACGCACGTATTAAAGTTAAGTACCTGATTTTTTACTATAATTTCTGTCAGTCGAAGTTTCAAGCCATTAAATGATTTCTATTCATTTATTGAATTGAAATGTTTGGCATTTTCATACAAATAATTTCAAGAGCATGTTCAAAAAAGCAATAAATAGAAGATTACAATATAACTTCAATAAAAAGAGAAAATTTGAAGAAAAAAGAACACAGAAGAAGTAACATTTATAAAACCAACATTATTTCATAATATGATGATAAATTATGCAATGCAGAGTGATCCAACCAATTCAATATATCAGTATTTTTTCCTGGGATATTTCATTTGACCTAACTTTTCGCTTGCCATTATTTGTGGAATTGTTTTTACAAAATGTATAGTTTTATTCTTTGATACAATGAAAACAATATTAATATTATTTTTCCCTTTTTTTACCATTTCCACTCCCAATTTGGAGCATATGGACTCCTAATGGAGTTTATCTCAACAGAAGTGTTTCTTCGAGAATTACTTGGTACTCAGTTGCTCAACCTCTCTTTTTCCAAAGAGAGTAGGAATAGAAGGATAGGGCTAGGACAGGACTAGTAGTTAGCTTGTCGCTCTCCATACGCCTCGTTCATAGGATAGGATGGGAGAAGGGAATTCAAGACATCACATACATGCCATGCATACGTTGACCACTCGACCAAACAGGCTTTTCTAGAGAATTAATATAAAATATTAATTCCTTCAAGATAAAATAAAAAAAATCGTTGTCAGTATGTATTGCAAAAAAAAAATAGCATGGTTCTTATGACAATAATTTTTTGAAATCTAATTTGAATAACATAAAAAAACATTTAACTAAAAAGGTATTTTTACATTTAAAATGTTCTGATGTATTCCTAAGGGAAGGCAAAGCTTTAGAAAACCCCGATAAGAAATCACAGAACCTTCGAGTAATGGAGGTCGGCGACTCAAAATATTTAATAAGTCTTGTTATTCTCTTTAAATATCCCATCTGAAATAAAAAATATGTTTATTTTTGACAATATATACATTTTGAAGAAAAAAATAACTTTACTAGACTTCTCGCGAGATGACTACTACAAGGTTCTATGTAGACAGATGCAACCAAAAAAGATATGGGCATTTGAAATTTTAAATGCTTTTATTTTGAATATCGTAAATATTTCCAAGTTTATTTTGTATTGTATATATCAATGATAATACTGGCATGATGTAACTATTAATAAAATATTGTTAAAATTAGTTCTTCATAGTTAATTAGAAATAACTAAACTTCAATTAAAATCTTGTCCAACTGAAATTCAAACAAACCGCCAGTGCTACAAGGTTCTAACTGAAATTTGTATGATAGCACAGGTGATTAAAAAAACAGACTTACGGTTTTTACATATATTAAAATAAAAAGAATTCTATCGAAGATATCTAATGTGATAATTGTTATTGGAGAAAATATATAAAAAAAATGGATGATAAATAGGAAAAGGATTTTTTTTTCGTAATTTGTGTTTGGTATCATTAAGTACTAAGTAAATATTGTAAAATGTAATAATACCACACTGCAAGAATACAAAACATCATAATGGTAAAAAATAACATCATTGTGCTGAAGAATAAAAATAATTGATCAAAATCAGATAATTGAAAAAAAATACAGGAATAAAATTATCAAAATAAAAAAGACATTATTAAACCTATGTACATTCACACAAGTTTTGTCACTAACGACCCGGGTTTCACCTTTCGGCATCTTCGGGCGATCAAGTTGAAACCACAGATATCTTGCGACGCGCACATAAAACTACGGCTTATTGGAAATTTAAGCAAAATTTCGACTTTATATTAATACAGCATGTAGATAATGCTACGCTTAAGACTGCCTCATTATTAGTTTAGTTTGGCCAAAAGTCAACACTTAGAACCTTGTAGTACTCAGCTCGCGTTATGTGTTAGTTAGTAATCAAAGTACCGATGCGACGGTATATTGTATCGGTCACATCCTTATAGGCGTAAGGAGCGCGCGAGAAAAATAATACCCCATGAAGAGAAAAAGCACTCAAAAATATTTCTTTTGCCAAAACTTCCGTGGCTTGATATGTATATCAGAGGCACATTTCAAAGACAGGACGTCGATTTGTATAAGAATGTGTTATGCAAATCGCTTCAAGTGTTCCTTTATAACTAACTTATATTTCGACGCTTTGCGACATAAACTGTTTATCGTGGCTGAAGTAAATTAACATTTACGAAGTAAACACAAATAAAAACCACAAACACTTATTCACCATAAAATATATACAATTTAAATTATTGTTATAAGTATTTCATTTTATACTCTAAGTGATATAAAGATCTTTTTATATATTTCGTAATTGAAAAAGATTAAAATTGTGTACCAAGAGAGAAAGATTATAAAAAACTAATAATTGTGATATGGTAAACTCACGACTCTGAAATCCAACTCTGACTCCATAGCCTTGATTAAAAATGAACCGATATCTTATTTTGAATTTATAGAAACCAACCATTAACATATTTTAATAACATTGTTTGCGATGATTCCAAATGCCTTTTAACGATGTATTATTATTTTTTAAAAAGTTGTTTATAAAAATCATTCTTGAAAATTTCTCGTATGCAATTATGATATATTTTTTAATGACAGTATTTTATAATAAAATAGATTGAAATACCGATTTTGATTTTCTCGCCCGATATAGCGATTCCAATAAGCCGTATTTTTTGCTTTATTTAAACAAATATTCTTCCAGTATTACGATCCCTACTCGAGATCAACTCGAGAAGAAAAGACATCACAAAATGCATGCACAAGATATTTTTTATATATTGAGTCATCTGAAGCTTTAGTTATTTATTCAGTAAAAGAGGATAAGACTAAATAAAATAAAATAAATGAAATCAATCATTAAACTATTGTTTGATATTTTAACTATAACATGCTCTATGAATCGATACCATTATATGGGCCCATCAGAGGTGAAGTGAGCCAAGAGGTATTTTAGAGAAAAAATTTAGACGTCTCGTAAAATTGAAGTAACCTCAGTTAATATACATTGAAATAGTGTTATCTCCGTAAAATAAAAATACATATTCCACAAAAACACAAAATAAATACGTAATTGTTCCAAGAAAAAAGTTTTTCCATTTTAATAGTTGGCTCATTTTACCTCTAGAGGGCCAAATTATTGTTTGATATTTTAGCTACACCGTGCTTTACCAATTGATATAATTTTATATATTGTTATTAACTAAATTTATGGGACAACTTTTTCATTCTACAATTTAATACAAAAAATGAAATTATTAGAAAAGCCTCTACGTAATTCGAGTAAAAAATGAAATCCTTGTTATAATACGCAAATCTAGTACATAAAGTCTTCGCCGTTTTAAAGACTACGCCAATATATAGAATAAGTAAGGCCAGGCCGACTTTAACTTATTAGGCCCTCAAAATGAGTTAGAAGTTTACCGAGCAGTCGTCTATAAAGTTAGTGCGTTCATACTCCTACACCTGATATCTAAATTCAACGCCACTCTTGTGAACTAGTGCTAGATTTGAAAGAACGTGACGCCTTAACACCTGAGCGCCATCATCCACAAAACGCCCTACTTTATAACTGTCAAATAACATTGTATAATGTACCAACTTCTACAAGGATTTACTGAAATCGATGAGAAGAAGCTTTTCGTTGGAAAGCTTTTCATAAACTACTGACAATACTGTTTTTTTTTTGATACAACACTGTTAAATTAAGTTTAAAAATAGTTTAGTATTCAGTTACATAAGATTTATAATTAGAGTATAATTATACACCAAATTTGATTAGCTTAAATTTTGCTCACTTTCATTATGAAATTGGTATTACAATTAATTAAGATCAACATTAATACACTTAATTGATTGATTAATGCATCAAAAAAGAGGCCGAATCGTTTTCATTTGAAAAAAAAATACATTTAAATAATAAATCATAAAGACTAATAAACAAACAATATAACAAATTGTTAGATGCGCTTCTTGTCTAATTCAAATTTATTGAAAAAACTTTTTTTTAGAATTGCCTTTGTTATATGCGTTTGATTATTCTACGCGTATTTATCGATAGCAAATTACGAATGATTTTTTTATTTTTATTATTTTGCTCGTAAGAATTGAATTTTATGTCAAATATTATTTTCTGGTCATATTGGGGAAAAATCTTCACACCTACTTTACGTGAGGGCTGTATAGATTAATTAATATGCCTTTTACTAAAATAATTGTAATATTATATAAGAAAATTTCCAAGTATATATTTATGGTTAAGAAGTTTTTGCAACGTTTCCACTTCAATTTTTAAGACTAGTTAATTTTTCCAACTTATTTCGTTTTAAGTAAACTCATGTTTGTTGGTCTGTGCGAATATAAATATACCATAAAAGCGAAATTCATTGAACACTACACTACAAAAGACTCCAATTCGAGTATCGAATACTTGATACTCGAGAATACTCGTCCACGTTTCAAGTACTCGATACTAGTAATTTATAAATAATGATTTGAAAAATGCTATTTCATCGATAAGTCTAAAACCAAAAATTGAATCTCTTAAAAATTAGAGTAGCCAAAATTTAAAAGGAGATTTTAAGAAGTTGGAATCATTTAAACAGAGGACAGAAAAACTTTAAAACCGACGTCCACAGCAACAGAGAGAGTTTTTTCTATTACGGGAATCGTAAAAATAAAACTTGAGATGTTTAATTCTCAATTATTTTTAAAATATATGTTTTATAAAATAAAATAAATGTACTAATGAAATTAAATAAGCTCATTTATGTATTTATCATCTATTTATATACAAGAATTTGAATTAATAATATATATGTTGGTACATCTGACGCTACTCGAGTATACTCAAGTACTCGAGTATTTTAAAATTTTACTACTCGATACTCGAGTAGTTTAGATATCGAATAATTGGAGTCTCTATACACTGCTGAAAGATAAAGTATTTATTTCCATATGATCTGTTAAATACAATTGACAACTATTTATGCATCACTATTTTGACAGAACGATATAGTTGGACTTATTTTAGGCGATATAAAACAAGTAGAAGTAAGAAATTCTATCCTTTTTTGGCATAAGTACATTTCTTATACAATATTTAAATATATTTAATTACATTCAAATTACTGAAAATTGTACGTCGTAACAAGTTTCTTCTCGAATATCAAATTAAAAATAATTATCATGATTTGTGAGAAAGTAGATCGGAGATTCATAAAACTGTACTAATTATTCATCCTCCATTATCCTTGTCAATCAAAATTAATAATTCGTTCGCTTAATTCTGGCGAGCGCGAGAATATCTCCCGAGGGTGGCCATTTTTTAAGGACGCATGACAGACAATATGGCGACCGAGTGAGCTACGTCACTCGGTCACGGGGTCGTACGGGAACGGGGAGGGGGCGACTTCGCGAGACACTGTCTCGGTACAACAATAAAAGTGATGGAAAACAACAAATGCGAGAAGAAAAACAAAAAACAAGATGGGGAATATACCCGAGACTGAGGTCGGGAGTTTTCGGGGAGGCTCGGCGTATCTATCGAGCGGCCGGATGCGCGCGAAATAGGTCTGGTAGGTATTTAGCAATCGGGTCGGTTGTTTGCGAAATTCGGCAATGGAAACAAATGGAAACAATGAAAAAACAAGAGAATAGTTGCTTTTAATTATTCTTGGTCCCATTGAATAATTGATCACGTGTAAAACACACTGGGGTCGTAGCCGAATGGTCAACGCCGTTGTCATCAATTGCCGGTGCTCGTGGGATCGAGTCCCTAGTATGGAGACTTTTCATAATTGATATCTCAAGAAGAGACGATCGAACTGTTTGGGTCACGTTATGCAGATGCCTCCGGAGAGCCTCCGTTCTTCTTATTTCGACCTGATCCTTTCGATTATTTCCTGAACGACTTTCGGGTATTATCCATAGGATGTACTCGGAAAAACTGAGTAGGCGGGAGACAGGATATCGTGAAAAACCCGTGTGACGGTCATATTTTTCACATAGGGAACACACATCGATGTCTTGAGATATTATAGGGTCACGTTTTGTAGAAATTTAAATAACAGGCACATCATGTTTTTCTACAATATATATTCATGCTGTATTTTTTTACGTTAAAAAAAGTATTTAAGAAGATATTGTATCATTCAAATACATTATGCGTCTAAAAGTGTTTTAAAAAGTTTCTTGAAAAACGCAAAACTAGACATACAATATCTTTGCATTAAAACGAGGGTGGGGAACCTTTTCGTTTCTAAAAGCCATATTAATTTATCTGATTTAACACAAGGCCGCAGTAAAGAAAATGTGGCACCCTCTCCGCTTTTTTTTCGACTGTCGAACAATGGGTTGATTACGGTCTTTTTCCAAGCGCTTGCGTATAATTTATTATCAAAGTGAATATTTTTATCAAAAGGCCACACCAGAGAAGCCAAAAGGCCGCAGGTTCCCCTCCATTGCATTTAACTATCGAAATGGTTAACGAAGAAGAATAAATTTGAATCGTTCAAACTATGTACATTCTCACAGATTTTGTCACTAACGACCCGGGTTTTGCCTTTCGGCATCTTCAGGCGCTCAAGTGCACGAATGAACTGACGCTTAGTAAATGAATGTTTCATGTTCATGTAAGAAATAAATGTATCATTGAGCTTAGAGCCATTGCTGGCGAAAAGGATAAGCTTATGGGAATGCCCACAGATTTGAGTAGTAAGTAGTTTCAAGAATTATATTTATTTGTTTGTCGGCAAAGGTTTTATGATTATATTTATATAGGGTATAGAAGTGGAGATCCCGGTAGGTTTAATATTTCATTTAAAATCGGAAGGCTATGCAATTGTGCTCTATTTATTTCTAAAATTTCCTGGAAAAAGAGCTTATGACTGTCCGTATTTGGGTGTAACATTTTTATCCCTTGTTCCTGATTGAACACGTGTCCTTCCTAGAAGAATACGTTTTCGCCGACGTGATGATGACTTTAGATTAATGAAGTCAGTTTTGAGGATAATGTATTCCGGCAATATTTGAAAATGGATGACTGGGTTATAATTTGCGTTTGTGAGGACGCATTGCTTTCGAAGTTTGTTTTCTTCGCAAAGATGCGAACACTTGCCGAGATGCGGCCCATAAATCTCAACGTCTCGAGTACGTTTTATATCATGTTGCGTGTAATGGAATAAATATCATGAAAACAAGCTTTATCTGTATTTGTTTGTTTATTTATCAAAAAATATATACGCACACACAAACACACAGTATACAACAGGGATGGCAGAAATTTTAGACACTAGATGCGATAGCTAGACATTGCAGTACCAGATAAATATATCAATACCAGTATTTCATGTAAAATATAGTTTTTTAAGGCGTTCACTGTCGATAATTGGTGAAAATGTATAAATATAAATATTAGATAATGTATTAAAAAAACAACTATCGACATATTGTTTTAACCCACCGGAGACGAGAGCTTTTTTTCGATAACTTTAATTCCTAACAAAAATTTAAAAAAAAAACGCAAAGTCGTTGTATAGAATCCCCGCATTACTATATGGCCATGCGCATCCTTTTATTACCGTGTAATATTGTGTGCGGACATTGGTAAGGACGAGCGAGACCTATGCAAACATTCGGGATTGAAATATAGTGAAATTTTTAAAAATATTTACAATTTGACCTCTTTAGGTCAACATAATTTCAATACAAATATATTAGCAAAAGAACTGTAAATAATTTGATGTTTTGATAAAAAAAAACTAACAGTTTCAAAAAGTCCATTAAAAAAAACGGAAATTCAAAAAATCGCATGTGCTTTTGGTGGTCGTTTCTGTCCCCAAGGCTGATGACTAACTGAATTCTGTACCATTCTTAACCAAATATGAGTAAAAGGAACGATATTCAGGTAGAAAAAGGATGAATAGTGGGATCAATAGACAAACGTGTTTACTGTGACCATATGGTCACGCTCGTCCTTGGAGAGGTAATATTCTTCTTCTTTCACCATATTCGCTCCCTATGTGGTCATCACTAGGGCCTCTAATCCCAAGATCCCGTATCTCGAAATCCTGGGATTTTGTTACTACTAATCCCGGGATTTAGGGATTCACTATAATCTGCCAAAAAAAATATTTTGCGCTGGTGTCTTTGGCAGTTGTAACTTTTTTTTTGAATAAGTGTGAACTTTGCAAATTCATTGGTTTTTAAAATCAGCCACCTAGTTAAAAACAACTTTTGATTTGTGAAATCTGTAAACTTTCAGGTTTTCGAAGTAATCAAGCTAAAAAAATGCCTTAAAACGGAAATCCATAAATCTATCTAGACTGTCTCTAATGTGGTTCGTACCCGTGACTTCCGTGTTCTTATTCAATGACATTTACACTCTATTACGCAGCTGGAAATTTTTGTTTGTATGTATTCATAATTATGAAGGAAATAAATTGAAACGGTATAAAATAAATTGAGTATGATTTTTTATTACATACTATATACATTATATAACAAAAAAATATTTTTGACAAATTATTAAATGACACTTACATACATGTCAACTGTGTAAAGTAAAAAGGACGTAACCCACAGTTTTTTCAAAAAAGATTTTTTCGATAATCACAATGTATCAAACTTGATACACGTTCTATCAAAAGAATGTAAGCTAAAACTATCGAATAAGTATCTAAAATTAGCTTTTAAGTTTGAAAAAAGATGACCTTGTGAAAATTGAAACCAATAAATAAGACTGAAAAAAAGGTTTTTCTAGACAATTTCTTGAATTAATATTAGATTATGTCAATAAAACACCAGTTAAGAAGTCTGTGTGCATTTCAAGGTTGTGTATATTTCATAATTCGCATATGGCCAAAAATCATCAAAACACGTTTTTTATGCCTCCTGTTAATGTTTGGGTTACGTCATTTTTCCTTTCCACATTCGATGTATAGATTAATTATATTTTTTCCATAATATATTAATTCATAAAAAAATCCAAATATTCTTGATATTAGTCTCATTGGTTTTATTTTGAGAATTGTATTTTTAATTAAATAATAGTCACTTGTGGATTTTGAATAAGGTATTTAAGCATCCTTCAAATTATCAACCTGAGTCTACGAGAGATGGCTTTGGGGTGACTTTTAGGCTGCGGTCAAAGCTGTCGACACCCCTAATATACTTATACACAGATAGCTACACGAGAATGCCTATTTTACTATTATATATTTTACAGTTTAAGCATGCACTTATTTAATGTACACATTGTCAAAAAGTGACCGATACTCTCCACTGTTTCGCGCGTGTAATTACGCAGCTATTGTGTTTTAACGTCATCTGACATTTCACATAACCTCAAAAATTTCAACGTTTTGTTGCCACTATCGCTCTCTTTCTATTTAAAGTATCTAACCTAACCTAACCTTACCCAAACTAACCTACGCCTTTATATCATTTCTGTTCTGTCAAGCGTTCGTCAGTGGAAACAAGTGAATATGGATTGTAATGATGTAAGTTTCAATCAAAACTGTTAGTAAATGAATACTAGTTAATATATTCATTTACAAGATCGCACACTTTTAGGTTCCTAAAACATTTTGCAAAGAGTTGTTTTAACATATACATTGTTTGGGTCTGGGTATTAGATGTATGGTTATTCTAGTTTTTAGATAATTTGAATTTGTTTTTTTCATAATAGTCAAAAATGTATTTTTTAATATAATCTTACTAGTGGGCCTTTCTCTTGAAAAGTTAGCTCTTTTCTGATGAATTCCTTAATATCCATTCATGGACGCCAGTCTTGATCGTGGACGACTTAAAACGTTACCACGTGGGTAAAGCGATTTCATGACGAAAACGATGATGAATGTGACCTATAGAAATAAAAAGGTTCCCCACCCCTGCTATATTAGAGTATTACCCACTTGGTAACTGGTCAGGCACTATGTTTATAACAAATGATGGATTTAAAATTAAGCCTTTTAAATTAAATAAGTTTTTAGGGAGATTAATTACACGTTAAAATAGTGTGAAGTATTAGCGGGTGGTATTGGACACAACCTTGAGTACCCCGGAGAACATTTTATATTTTAATTAATATTGTCATCTTAGGTTACATGCAGCAATTTTAATCAGAATTGAACAATTACTTGTCTTCGTAAAAATCTTCTCCTCAACTTTGAATGAATTTAATTATACAATCAATGTTAGAAATCTCTTGCTATTTTCATATTTTAATGCAAATTTGGATTCAATTAAAACTGTTTATATGAATGTTTTCTGGCGAGAGTGAAAATTGCATTTAATTACTTAATATGAAATTACTGACAAACGACGACAGTAACTTTGTCTTCAGGATTATTTACAGGCCATTCAAACTAGAAACTATTTTCGCAGTACAGAATGTTTTAAAAAATATGATATTTTTTATCAAAATGGCATTATGATTTATGTTTTAGTTTATTGGAAAGAAGCAGGATTTAAGACCAATTTCAATTGTGATAGACACAGTTATTCTGTCTATCACAATAATATTATGGTATGGTTTCATTGTAACACCCACTGATTTAAAATTTATTATTGTTTATGATATTGCCAACGTTTTACTAAAAAAACTCAATATTGTGCTATTTTGCGTGGGATTGCGATTAAAAAGAACTATCTACAAAAATGATTGTTTTGAGTAAAGCTCGGTTTCGAAAATACCATAATCATATTTGTAAGTGAAATAAAGCTATATCTTATTCATATACTAAACTGTTTACAAGATACAGTTGAGAATATTCACGAACGAAATGTTAAAAGCACAAATGTAAATCACCTGAGTATAGACAACTAAAAACAATGTTTTTGTAGATAGACTTCTATAGTCCCAATCCCTCGTTTATGTTCGATAAAAGAAACGGTTTTTTAAATAGCATGTCGATTGTAATTACGTTAATAAGTTCAACCATTAAAAAAAAAGTATAGGAGGCACAAAAACGTTTTTATAATGAGTATTAGCTTAACATAAAATAAAAAATATTCACAAACCCGAAGTACATGATGACCGACAAAAAAGTGTTTTTCCTGATTTATTAATTATTATTTCTGAAATTAATTAACATAATTGAGTTATCAAGAATACAGCATTTTTCCTCAACAATTTGAAATGACTTTATTATAAATGCACAAAATTTAGCAGCTATCAAATTTTTCTTTACTGATTCTAAATACTTCTAGTAATCTATCAACTTATTTTTTATGTATTGAAGGATTATATTATCAATAAAATACCTACAACGTTTATTTTTTTTCTACTATATTATTGTAATCAAAACACCGATAATTAAAATTACACTGAAATAGAGTGTAGGAAAAATGTGCCCACATCGACAGTGAACTGAGCAACATAATGTTACTATTGCATCGTTTTCAATTTAATTATTTTACTTTTTTTATATTTTTAATTAAAAAAATCATTGCAAATGTCTTATATCCTTAACATTATAATATGTATTAATTAATTAAGATGTGCTATTATCAGTTTGACCAATAATGTATGAAGATTAGAAACACCGTTTTGATATTGCTACTATAAACGTAAAAACATTATTGAATTAAAAAATATAAATTATTTTAATTTTTCAGATGCCATATGTGAGTTTATAGTAACATTAGCATAGTAAGTAGTATTTACGACATTCTTTTATCTCTTTCTAATCATCTTCAAAAATCGTTATAGCAGTTAACAAAAAATAAATAATTTCCAGTTATGAACGTTGGAAAGTTGGAATATCACGTAAATTCGTTTCCAATTAGCGATCACGTATAGTGAAAAGCTAATATTGATTGGCAAAACATTAAAGCCAAAGCAACCGGGCGTGATTTCGTTTTGTCTCGATCAAAACAATATATCTCTGGACCGTTTTATTGCATAACGTCGTCTCCCTCTCATTTCACTGGGAATGTGTGTGAACTTATAGTTTATCATACGAACTGATAACTATGATTTATTTCTAAATTTGAAGAGGAACGAAAAAATGCTAAAAAAAAATAGCTGGACGTAACGAGGTAGTGAACATGGAAAATCATTTTTTTGATTAATAGACAAAGGAAAAAAATATTCAAAAAAGAATATTAATATGTAGCTGAAACCAAAATTATTATATTAAAATTAATAACAGTAATAAAAACAAATTGTTTGAAAAATACTTTGTCAATAGTTTATTGCAGCGTATGAATATTTTAATATTATATTCTCTACGTTAACGACTCTCACTTCACATAATTCCGATTCCGTTATTCGTGTTTGATTATTTGCTTTTGTGCACTATAGTGTACAAAAAGTTAAATACGATCAAAAACCTATCTAAATAACGGAAGAATTTTATGTCTTGAGATTGCCGTGCTCTCGATAAGACAGTGGAAAGTCTTAGAATGTTTTATCCAAAAAATAAGGATGTGACATACTCGAGTATTATCTTCAAAAATGCTTTATTTTCATTTTATATATCTAGATACAGTTAAAATATGCGATCACTATCCTGAAACATATTGGTTATTAGGATTTAGACAAAACATTGACTTATAAACTGAGCTGGGAAAGCTTGGCAAAGTATTCACCGTCTGCAGGTGATTGGATCTCTTATTAGAAAATATCTCAAAAGTTTCACAGCGAGGTAGGAAAACATTATAACCCAACAATCTCAAATCTTCACAGCTATGACGAGACAATGTCTGAGAATCGTTTTAGACCGAGTGTAGTTCTGCTCGACGACCCTCCATAGATTTTATGTTTCGTCTAAAATTATTAAACTTATCATGAAAATGACTCTTTGGTTGACTTACTTGTGTACTGTATGTGTACATGTATGTATACGCATGTGTGTGTACATGTATGGATATAGTATGAGGGCAAGAATATAGAATTTGATTTGCAAATGAATGCATATGGAGTCCCCGTGAACTGGCTTCGCTAAGGATTTCTTACCTCTGTAGCAATCACGCTCTTTCGTCAGTATTGATGGTAAGGGAATACAATTTTCCAGAAAATTAGCGATGAAAGAGACCCGAAGAATTTTGAGGCTAACACGCCCTGGTACTTAACGCTCCATAATTTTGATATCCAAAATACGTTTGATGCCGGAGAGAACATACCCAAGAAACTCAAAAGTTAGATCAGTGGTCGGCAACCTTTTGAGAGACTGGGTAAAAAAAATAATTTGGTTAGTGGGTAAAAGTTAAAATTATATTTTTACCATTTATTCTTTTAAAAAACCATTTTTAGAAAATAGTATTTATATGTGTTAATACAAATTTATTTTATAAAAAAAGCCATATAATATTGTTACTGGTCGCTTCTTTGGTATTATTAAATAAGTAATTTGATAAAAAAAATATTATCATAATTTCTTGGCAGGTAACTCAAAATGTTGAAGTGAGTAATTCAATTACCCGCGGGTAGTATGTTGCCAACCACTGAGTTAGATTGTTGCCCAAGAGTGGTATGCAAAATGCATTTTTTGCGGGGGATTATTTTTGGCCGTAAGTTTTTTTCAATTGTAATAAAGTTATTGAACTATTATTGTGTTTTGTGTATTAACCGCATTTATTGAAAAATCGATTTAATAACAAAATTAAAAATAATTAGTCATATATAACACAGTAATAAACCGGCTGCGTGGTTGAGGGTCAGCGTCTTTGACTTAGAAAGCGGAGCTCACTGGTTCAAATCCAAGTGCGGAAAATTATTATATATTGATTTTTTAATCAATTTATGAATTTATGTCCAAAGAAATGGATGTATGTGATGTAATGTCTTGAGTTTCCGTCCGCTCATCTTATCGTAAGACGGATGTAGCGAGAGCAATAAGCTAACTCTCTTTGAAAAAATATATTTGAATAACCGAGTAACAAACAGTTCTCATATAAAAAAATCTGCTGATACCTTCATTAGAAAGCCATATGCTCCAATTTGGAAGCGGACATGGATTATATAAAAATCTTTATTTTACTAGCGTAAGCATGTTTATTATAAGGAGTGTTTTTCTGACGATAGCTCACGCCGAAATAGCTAAAAGCTCATCTTATAATAAAATGTACAACTAAATACGTTGATATTTTATACATTTGAATCGTTCAAAATCTGTGTGAATGTAAATAATTTGAATGATTCAAATTTAATATTGAAATTCCACCAAGCACCTTAAGTCGAAATCTTAAATTAGTTAATCCGTGCACTTGAACGCATGAAGATGCCGAAAGGCGAAACCCGGGTCGGTTAGTGACAAAATCTGTGTGAATGTACATAATTTGAACGATTTAAATTTAAATTATTTTTTACCTTATAACAATGAAGTTCTAACAAGTTTATGCCAATTCAGTCAATCAGCAAGTTTATTATTTAATTTTTAGCTTTGTAGGTAAATTATGAAGACTCAATTTTTGTAAAACCATCATAGTTCATGTCTTGTTGACTGATCTACATCTACTTGTGTATAATTATCATTATGTATCCTACAAAGCATGGACTGTATTGTAATACAATATATGACAGATTGAGATTTGCAATTAGGTATTGGGCAAAGATGTTTACGTGTTGAGCTCGAGTTATGGCATACAACCTTTCGGGTGGAATAATTATTATTCTGCAACCAGAAATCAGTATCTCTTTGTGAAGATCGGAGCCATATACTTGCTAATAAATTAAGGACTGATCTAATTTTAGTATAATTCTTCGTTGGTTTCCAAGAATTGCTTATATGTTTTTTTATTAAGATAAATATGAGATGGTTAATTCAGGATTTTTCCGGAACCAGAACCTGAGCTTATTATTACGACTCCAAACCTTGGAATAAACAAAAATGTTCAATATAGATCAGAAAAACAAGGTTAAGTAAATCCAAATTGATTCCTTGAGAATATTTTGCGGATTTATAAAGCTTATATATAAACAATGCCAGATATTACAAAACCTATCTCTATTGATGAAACTATCTCGTTTAAAACTTTTCCTAATTTGATAAAAAGTTGTCGTTCTGTTCAAATAGGATACCACTTTATCAAATGAGACATGTTTCATATTATACTGAGTTGAAATCCGACGGTCACACGTCTAATTTTCAATATTTTTAATAAAAAAAACTATTCTAATCAATGTATATTAATCTGAGATGACTTTTTAATTATATGTTAGATGTGTTAAAGATTTTAATTTTGTGCTATTTTAAAATCACTTTTATGTAATTGGTAATTTCTTTTCAATGCCAATTGTTGTTTATAACTGTTCATTTTTGTATAAATAGCATTGTTAAATTATATTTCTTATCAGTTGACGATGCTCGTAATAAGCAAAACCGGTCCTGACATATTAAATAAAGTGGAATGAAGTACAAAGGAATATTGTGTTTTTACTAATATAATGCCTTTCCACCAAGTATTGACAGTGATCACCCTAAAAGTGATCAATATATGTTACTATGAAGGATAATACTATATATTTAACACTTCCATTGCATGTTATTATCATAACATTCAAAATGTATAAGTTTTAAAGGTTTTACTATAATTGTTTCAGATTATTTCTGTATTTTAAAATACAAAATATACCAACAAGATGCAATGTTTTTGAACCTTTATTAGGAAAATATTAAAAACTTTTTTCGATACAGAGTAAAAGTACCTAATTCAAAATGAAACTTAAAAAACAACAACACAATAAAATATTTTATTAAATGTGTTCACTTATGTTTTCCAGTTACAAAATTTATCAATAGTAATTTTAGTATCAAACTATTGGAACTATGATGTTTGCCAAAGCCCGATAAAAATCATATAACAAATTATATCAAGTCAATTTGTTTATAAAAATTAATTATCATGATCAGAGATATTTTTTCTAATCCATCGACACTTCATCTTCAATTTTCAATTATTAATATAATAATATGTATAACCTTACAAAAAGTTTCATCATAAACGAAATATAAAGTTGTCTAGACTCTTAACAAAAAAAATATATAATTTTCAAAAAATAAAGTGGGGCATCAAGTGAAATATTTTTTGAGACAATGACAACTGACCCGTTAAAATAGGTCAAGCATTAAATGATAAAGTGTAAAGAAAAGCGCCTAAAGAAAACAAAATCTTTGCATGAGATAAGGGTTTTAAATTGTTTATAAATATTTCTCAAGTTTTGATAATTTAATATTTGAGTGGAGAATCATAAAATGTATGGATATTTTTTATAGCGAGCTTGATAGCGTATTCCATAACGTAAATCTTAAACATTTTCGCATGTATTCAATATGGAAAGATCCCATGGCTGTCATTTACGATAAGAGATTAAAAAATGCGTTGACCCAAAAATATCCGTCACTTTTGACAGACAATCAGAAATAAATTTCGCATCGGCAGCGAGACGTTTACTTTCTCCCAAAAAAGCCGTTAATTGTGAACTATGTCATGGCGGCAACGGGTGAAATGCGGCGGGGCAGGGGGCCGCAGGCGAAAAGCTCGAAACGGGGTACGCGGGGGTGAAAGCTCGGCGGATGCAGGCGCGCCGCACAGCCTCCGCGTGCGTCATTACGTCTCCGAGCGCCGCGACGTCCACCGCCCGGCCCGACGCCCTACCCTCGCCCGCACGCCGTCAACAACGGGTGCGCACAACGTAGACACATTTACAAAACAATGGTTGTGACAATTCACGTGACAAATTAACAACTATCCTAACGGTCATCGCTGAAGTGACGTTTATCACTTTAACCTAATGTTATTATTATCGGTGTAATTTACACGGGCGCGTCGGTAAAGTAGATCCCCAAATTTTCAACAACAAAAACGTGTTTTTTTATTATTTTGATCCGCACAAGTTCCCCGTCGGTCTCTTTTTACGAACACTTTTTTTTTAATCGATACCTCTTATCCTATATATCGGCCAGTATAATACCAGTCTTGTGGGCCAATCGCGTACGGTCGTTCTGTTTTCATAACCGAGAGTTCAAGTTCGAGCGTGTTGTAGGTGTCGCCAGACGCGGTACCGTAACGAAAATAATATTTACGTTTACATAAATTAAATTAAAAAAAAGGTTGTTTACTAACGTAAGACTCTTCCATCTTTACTTGTTAATTGTAATACCGTAATAATAAAACTAATTAATAAAATATATGTTATATAAACTAATAAATAATCCACAGTGTTCAATGTACTAATTTAAAAATATAAATGTTAAACAAATAATACATATTTATTATCGTAAACTTATAAAGTATTATAGTGTTTATTTCATATATATTTCAAGTGATGTGTCAGCATTAATCGATGTTTTAAAATATTTATATCTAAATGTATAAAAAATAATAAATAAATTTCTATTTTTCACTATATGGTTGTGAATTTAACAATAAAATTGTGTTTACTCTTTTGACTTAGTGATTTTTTAATCGTTGGTGTTTAAGTATATAAAAAAACCTCTTTGGACATTTTTCATAGTAAGTATGAATTGATAATTTGTCATGGAAAATAATCAGCTTAACATATCTTGTTTATTTTATTGTACAATATATCTTCATTAATAGCTAATTCAGTTATTTAAAATTATTCAATATTATTTTATATTGTAATATGAACATTTAATTTTTTTTTCAAATCGCTTATACGTCAATTTGCTTTTTTGTGGTAGTAATTCAACAGACAGTCAAAATACCATGTTTATCTTTCAAAATATTAGTTTTCATTATCACCACATTTCGCCATTTTTACAAGTAATTTATCTAATGAAAACGCAATGATAGTTTAAAAAAAAAACAAATGAAATCTATAGAAATAGAATGAGTGCTAATTCTCAAATAAACACAAAGTTTATTTAACCAGTGAAATCTGAGTTAATGCAATTTTAATGTCTCAACAAAAACTGTCATTAAATTGTATGTTAACCTCATTTTCAATATGGCAGATGAACAGACATATTGTTTATTGGGACAGAGATATCATCCGTCTTACCAGCATTGCTAAGTGTGATTGATATTTCTGTCGTTAAAAAAAATGTCCGGACATTATTTACAACCAAATGTTCAAAACAAAAACGTTTCTCTACACATTTATGATCACACAACATATCAAAATATACCGCGAATGTGTTACTTTATACTAGAATGCTTTGTGCAAACGGAAAACAAATTGCAGCCATTTTTATTTGTTGCACCTTTTTATTACTAATTGGAGACATAATTTAAAATACATATTTGATAACAACACAAATTTAACATTACAATTGAAATAGTACTATAGATTCACTTGCACAATTTATTTCAGCATAATATTACACAGTTATCGATAGGTTGTGTGTAGTTTTGCATCGGGACAAAGGTTTTTTTAGTTGTTATTGCATTAAAAATGCGGTACTGGGAAAACAAACTTGTTTATTCAATCACTATTTCAAGTTCAAATGATTTTTATTCGCTTAATTTTTTGATGAATAGAGCAGTGCTAAATATTAACTAATGAAATATTTTAGCAAATTGCTGACGGTAAATATTTTAAGATTTATTTGCATTGTGATAACTAAATAATTCTCTCCATTAAATTCACCAACTATTGTTTATAATACTACCTATTTGTAATTATTTTATTTATTTTACATTGTGTAGGCAATGAGATAATTGTTAAGTAAGTCGCTATTGTTTATTATGAATTATTTCAAACGTTGCAGTTTCTTTACTTTTCAAAGTATTTCTTTATTTGAAAATATTTGTGAGGGGTTGTCTTCACTATCCTTTGAAGGCGGTATTTACTTATTTAAATATGTACCAAGAAAAAAATATTTTGTAAGTAATGTGCTATTTTCAAAGTAATAGATAACAATACATTATAATTCTTGTGTAAAGATTCATAAGAAGAAGGAATATCGGTGAAAAAAGAAATATTAACGGTTCAAGAATTGGATACAGAATTTAATACAGAATCGAGAATTGGATACAAAATAGAACAGTTATAGTTGGGGATACCTATTGAATATTCGGTTCTTTCTTAGAAATTTTGGATATTCAAATAATATTTATCTAAATTGGGCAACTAAATCTTGACATTCGACATAACTATTTTGTTATTAAAACACTGAAAAGACGTGTTAAAACGTCTCGTCAAAAATACAAATTAGTCGATTACTAAAAGGTATTATTACTTGATGTTTGAATATTTATTTTTGACAAATTAATTGAATTCCTTGTTGGGCATAAATTTTGTCTTAAAACACCACCGTTCTAGAAAAAAAAACTGGAGTAGCATTTTGTTTTTGTTATTATCTTTTATTTCATTTCATTATTTTTATTTCAAACCGTATTGCTTGTTTAGCTATAAAGTAATTGATTTCAAATAAATACACTATAAATAAACATAATATGTTCGTCAAAGAAAATTAAATGTCTGCTACATTATATGGAATTTTTATAACGATGCTCGTTTGGTGAATATTGAACTATATGTAGTTGCAACATAAAACGTATTTTTAATAAGTTAAGAAAATAATACATATTATCAATTAACTTATACTGAGTTGCTGATTTTAGTAGATAGATAATGAAATTAACAGCCATTTTCAAATGACGGATTTCATCGTAACCTACATGATGGTTAAAAATAATGCGTCAAATATATTTCAAAATGTAACCAATAACCTTATAATTGAATAGTGCTTTATAATATTGCCTGAAACATTTCAAACACTTTTTTAAAACAATTAGTAAGCTTGATACTAATAAACACATCAACGCAAACCATCAAAAATAACTTGAACTTTCATTTTAATTTTGTTAACTATCCTACGGTTTGTTGTAATTAATTTAATAACACAAACGAGTCGCTTTCTTTTCCGTAACGTATGTAATTGGTGTCTTAGATTCAGGATAATTGAATACGTGTACAATTGATGAACACATAATTTCCGTCTGTTAATTAATTCCGTCGACCTCAAAATACCTATTCTAAGATGTTGATTCGGGCGACCTTTAAAGCAATCTGATTCATCGCGTATATAGACGTTGCATTGGATGTGAAACAAGGTTTCCATTACAGTGGTTAATTGTTTATGCAATGTAGGCGGTTGTTTACGCAAGTTTAGTTGTTGTGCGGTTCTAAAACGGGCATGGACCATTTTGTTTTACAATTCCGGAAAAATGCCGGCCGTACGTATGTGGAGCGTAGTTACTACGGCCCGACGCTTGTCGTTTCATTCAATATTCAGCGAACATTGTACTCAAGCTCAAACAATATCTACAAGTATTGTACTACTAAAAAAATACTTTTCAATTTTATTAATCGGAATAACTTTTTGAAATTAGAATATTCTTGATGTCTCTTTAGATTCAACGAGTACATATCACTTAATCGCCATCTTTCATTTGGCATTCACAATGAATATTACATGGACCGAAACAGGCAGCCAAACACAATTCGATTTTTTTCAGTATCAAAGCAAGCAAAATGTGTTTGTATCACATTATATAAATAACAATACCAATTAAAAATAACAAATATTTTGAAACATAAATAATGTTTCTAAATATAAAACAATTCTATGCAACAGAAATCAATTAGTGTTTTTTTTTATCTTCAAAACAATGAATGAAAATCTAACTTATTTTCAAAAATATTTTTTCATAATAATTTCATTATTTTTATTCTCAAATGTCAAAATGACCTTTTATTAAAAAAATCTGGCGCAGTTGTCGTATATTATTATAATTTATCAATTCATCAAAGAGTACAATCCATTCTTGGTAAAATAACTTTTAATAATATTGTGTGTTTGATTAATCAGTTAAACATTGATTTAAAGCGTTATTTCTTACTGATTGCCGAAGCCAAAGGCTCAAATCTACTAACGGACACAATATTACATTGTTTATTTAATCAATTTAAGGATTTTTGTAACAATAAATAAATGGCTGCTGTTAACTTTCTTTTGCTGTTTTTTAGGAAAACATAAAAAAAGTTGCCTTTTCGTTGCAACATTCTAATGTAATTATATCTCCAAAAATAAATGGCAACTTTACTAAACCTACATCTAATAATTTGATGCTAAGATGCTTTTTATAGCGTATCAAACTCCGCACTTTGCAATACAAAAATACCATCAATTGATGTCACTGTTATATTTTCCATGACGAATTTTCATTACTAACATAATATTGAATTTTTCTTATAAAGATAGTGAGTAAAAAAATATTTTAAAAGTGAGAAAATTATCATAGGTAACATTGGGAGTTAACTAACACCTATCGTGTCACGCTGAACCTGTGTTGAAGTTGAATGAAGTCTGATCCCTTTAAATCAAACGCTGGCCCCAGATGTCATCATCCCGAAACGCATATCCAACTCGGTAAGTACTTGATGAATAATTAAATTTAACCAACGTAAGAAAAAGCTTTCTGAGTTTTTGAGGGTTAAAGATTCAATACCAGTGGACAACTGCTTCATTCTTTATAATATTTATTCTCTTTTAAAAACTTGTTCCTTATTTACTTTCATATTTATTAAATAATCCTGTTAAAAAATATTACGTAAAGATAACGCTACTATTTTCCACAAACTATTGAACAATATTTAAGTCTACAAATTGAGAAATGTTAAAAAATTAAGCTTGTGCAATTTTGAAAAGAAAACACATACATATTCACCCCAAACTGTATTGTAAAAAAAATATAAAAATAGTTAAATGATAATTTAAGGGTATTTATATTTAAAACTTCTGCCAAATATTCTTAATAAATTAGAGTAAAATTCGATTAGATCTGTGTTTGGATTTATCGTACTAAAAATTATCTTAGTTTTGAACACTATATTGTGATAAATTTACAATGTTTTATATAAAAGAAAAAATTGTACACAAAATTTTTCAAAATGAATGAAAATGAATCAAAATGAATCAAAAAGAAAATGAAAATGAAAAAACGTTTTCTACTGTTTATTCTGAATATAAAAAGGGATATTTTTGAAGCTTTATTCGTAAGTTTTTAAGACGAACCTCAACATTCATTTTGATTTAACTTGAAATATAATTTATGGATTTGAATAAAACATTATAAATCTGCGTCTGACGAAATGCTTTATTGAATTTTAAACAATATACACTTGATTTTGTTAACCACTAGATTCAAAATAGTTACCGTCAAATACTAACTTATTTATCTTGTCAGAAGATTATAGTTGTCAAACACAAATTACGGATTACTTCAAAGTCATGTCTGGAGTTTAGTTTAAACAATATTAAATGTATTCATTCAATGAAAGAAACTCTTGTAAATCATATCAATTATCAATATTTTAAGATATTCGCTGTTTACTTTAATAATATATTGTATATAAAGATGTTATTGTGAACCTTTTAAAGATAGTCCATGCAGTATGCTGCAATATGAAAAAAGAAATTGTTACAAAAACATAATGATGAGATTTCTATCACTGTAATATCATGTTGTTTAATTATATGTTAAAGTACTCCGCCGTTATTCTGTTTGACTGTGTCATCTCTTATTTTTTACGGTAATCTAGTTATATTAAAAAAATAATATTGCTACAAGTTAGGCTTATTATTTTTCATAACGTTATTAATAAGTTTTTAATAAGAAAACCAAAATTTGAGATTAAAGGAAGTTTGACATTATTTGGTTATTGAATCAAATAATAATTGATAACTTAACTATCAGAAGCAATCCATTATTGTATTGTATTAAGAAAAATAAAGATAACTGCAGCGCTATTCCTGCGCGTATACACTTATTTTGGACGGTCTAAAACACTAAACATGTGATTGTATTGGACCATTCGAAATAAGTGTACGCGCAAGGGAATAGCACCGCTGTAAGACAATATTCTGTGTGATAACAAATATACTAGGTAAGCTTTAAGCTTTTAAAGAATAGATACTTTTAATCAATATTCCTCTACATGACGACATTACAAATAATTTCAATGCACAAAAGAAATTCAATCAGTTATAGTTTTAATTCTATGAATCTATTTATTTTTTCCGTTAGCTGTCTTTTCTTACCAATAAAGTTACAAATTGTGATCAAGCTCATCTTGTTTTAATGTTACACTTATTAATGATTTTTCTTTTAAAATTAAATACAATTGCAAACAAAACCGTTAGTATCATAGTAATGAATATATTCAGTAAGCTTCATTACGTTTTTTCAATTCACTGTGGATTGCTTATCTCTGAAGCGATTACGCTCTTCTGTCAACAGCGATAGAAAAGTAATGCAAATAACCAATAACATTGACGATATTGACGAAGAAGACTCAAATTTTGAAGTTAAAATACTCTAGGACCTCATTAATTTGGTATAAAAAACATCTTTATTAAATTAACGTCATTCATACCAATTCATTATTCATATTTGTTTTTCTTTATCAATATTATTATTTTTAAATACCTTAATCAACAAAATATAATTTCAATAAATTTTGAAGCAGTAATTATGCATATGGTGTCCTCGTGAACTGGCTTTACTGTGGATTGCTCAACTCTGAAGCACTCACGCCCTTCTGTCAGCAACAATAGATAAAAATGCAAATATTATTAATGATGAAGAAGGTTTTAAGCTCACAATTTGTTCAAGGCGTTAGCTTTTAAATTATCTAATTTGCCGGTATTAATTTTTAAATATAATATATATATATTATACAAAGATTATACGTGCAATCTACATATCTATGGCAAAATAAAATAAAATCTTGGTTCGAATAAAAAAAATACGGCTTTCAGAATTTGAAAAGAATTATTAAAAAATTAAGTAAACACGATTAAAAATTGTTTGATTATTTTTAATAAGCTAATAAATTCTTTAATATCTGACTGAAATGTTTGAATTGAGTAACTTAAAGCAAACAAACCGTGACTTACGAGTTTTAAAACAAAGATGAAAGTATTTTTTTTCTTGTAAATCTTATTCTGAAAAACGCATTGAATGAAGTCGGGAGTGAAAAAAATTCTCTCAGAATCTCTCGCGAAACACTGAAAACCTTTCATAAAACACTTGAAAAAATATCACATAAGGTTTTCTTTGTTATGATTCTGACAGCATTTATTACTTATCAATATTGTGAGCGACTTGCTGTGTACCTTTAGCAAATGTAATTTGAAAACATTCAATTATCGTTTTTCTTTCAATATTCGGAGAACGTAGAATTTTGAAAGGTTTTTAAAACAATATTTATAAGGAATTGATGGCGTATCATATATATGAAATCCTAAAAAAAACTCCATGTATAATATGAGTCTTCGAAGAGTGAAGTGAAATCAGAAGTAAAATGGTTCTATTGAACTTTTAAGTACAATCACGACTTTAGTTTGTGTATTGTTTTTCAACTTGGTAACCGGTTGTGCCGAATTTACCATAAACTAGTCTATAAACAAAAGTACATAAAATTTGAATCTTTTATTTGATGGCTTAAAGTCCATATGCCCCACATCATTACCCAGCGAAACAGTATTTTCAATATCAGGAAATTTTCTTACAAAACGATCAGTGGACACTTTGTGTTTTTTTTTAAATCATATTTTCTGAAGAGTAACACCAAATAATTTCGTGTTGTATATTATTATGTATATAAACAAACATAAAAAGATTGAACTTTTTCTCGCTATTTTAATTGAATTTTTATTTTTTTGTAAAACTTCGGAAATCGGATAAAACTGGTTTTCGAACAATATTGACATTCAAAAGTCGGTTTTTCTATAAGCCCTATTTTTGACTGCATATTTTTATTTTAGATAACACTATTGTGGTGTGTTTTTACTTCACTTTTACGATATGTAGAATATTATACCGCATCTAACACAATTTTTCATACTATACCACTGGGCTCACTTCACCTCTCAGAAGATCATTTATTGTATGTATAATATTTGACATGCGACGGTCGCTAACAAATCAAAACGATTCAATCTTTTCAATCACTTGTTTACTGTCATTACTAAGCTTGAAAGGCATTTTATTAAAAAAACACTACATTTTACTGATTTCACATGTATTTATATGATCAGGACCAGTTTCGCTAATGACTAGGTTTTTCAACTGATAAGATACATTAATTCAATGCTTTTTATAATGAACAAAGTACAATTGTAAAGGGTGTAAAAAACATTTTGGTCATAGAAATATGAAAGCAATTTATAAATAAAGATACAAAATATGAATGAGTGGCACTAAATCGACTAGTAGTTATTGACCATATTAATTAATTTGTACTTAGTTGCAAACAAATTAAAATATTGTTTATTTTTGATGGAAATTTATTGCCACTGTAGTGAGCTGTATGAAACAGTAGAAAACAAACAGAAATATCGAACGAATATATTATATGGCAAAGTATACGTAATAAATAAAAAAATATTTTATATGATATGTCGATTAGATGTATTCATATGATAGCTGGGATTGTCTCAGGAGCAATTTAAAGAAAAAAAAGGTGTCTGTAAACAATGGTTTACTCGAAGAAAGACTAACACATTACATTATTATTATATATGTATGTTATACAGATGAATTGATAAAGTTTAAAACACAGCATAAGAAGAGTAAGTTTTTTGAAAATTATATAAATTTCATAACTAAGTATTAACCACCCCAAAACGACTCCCTTAAAACTCAACAAACATTTAAGTTTACAAAACTTGCAGAGGTGGTAACCTTAATACAGCCGAGTAGCAAAGTAATGAGAGGTATAATGTTACAGTTTTATGGGCGTTTAATATCCAAAGTTGCGAGACACCTGCTTTTAGTTTAGTGTTAATTAAAAAGCGGCATTTACATATCGCCAAAGAACGCAATTTATGTCTTTTTTCGTTGGACTTTCACAGTAAAATTTTTAACGTCCAAACTTAAGTACATGTTTATATTATATAATTCAATATTTAATTGGAATTATCTATAAAATGTCATCGGCTAAAATTGACAGAGTACAAGCATATTGTTTTTTTTACGAAAAAAAACCGGCTGAAGAAATGAATAATAATGCATTCTCGAAAACATTTTTTTAAAGTTCGATTAGGGTTTCAGATGTATCATTTTAAGAGAGGATATGGTTGAAAAAATAAAATAATGTAAAGCTCGTATCTTCAGCAACAGCAACATCAAAGAAAGAATAGAAACGTAAGTAATGTTTTAGTAATTAACTAAAAACGAGGTTTCATAAAATAAATAAATTATAGTTTCATATTGGTAATGAATATCAATGTATGACAGCACGATGACGTGATGTAGTTTTGGGCTTACAAATCAGTTTAATTTATGTATTTATATAAAGTTTTTATAAGATTCTTTCACAAAATATTTTAAATAAATAATCTGCAAAGAAAAGGGCATGTTTCAACATTTTATCCTAAAGTTATGTCACCCATGCTGTAAAGATTTTAAAGTTAAAAAGTAAGAAAGAAAACAATTATTTCTTTTAAGAAACTGAAATTGTAATAAATGCATTACAATGCACTGCTAAAAAAATATTTGTACACGATTTGGTGCAATGTTAATCACAATATATAAGCATTTGTTTGCTTAGAGTTTAACTCCAAAAATAATAAAATCACAGGAAGGATACTATCATATACAACTATTACAGCCTTCCAATTAAAAAAAATCATCCATCTAGACATTCTAGACCCCCTGATGTATCCTTTGGTGTTTAATAAATAAAATACGTGTTTCACACGTGATTGATAAATTTTATTCATATGTAAACCAGTATTATTATAACAAATCGTGTGTTTTTTTTATAAATCATCAAAGTGTTTAAAAAACAGAAACGGATTTTATAAAAACACTAGGCTTTTAAAAAGACTACTCTAATTTAAAACACGCTAAAAGTTTTATCTCCAACACTGACATATTATAACACAGTGAACACTTTGATATAATTGAGTGATAAAGTATATTACAATAACTAAAATAAAGGAAAGACAAAAAGTTTGTTGCAGTATCAGTAAAAGACTCCATTCTTTAAGTTATCATCTTCTCACTTTTAAGGTGTAACTAGGCTTTCCAATATCGAAATCTTGGGATTGGTATGGTCGCGATCCTGGGATTGATTTTTTTTTTGCAAATCCCGAAAATTTATAAGATTTTGGATTTGGAAAAGCTAAAAAAAAAAACGAGTCATCTTGGTATTTTGGGCGAATCGATGGATTCTTGTGTTTTGAGATTTTGAAGTTCTTGGAGAGCTAAAAAAAACGAGACATGCTGGTATTTTGGGCAAATCGGCAAACTCCTGAGTTTTTTTAAAATTGGAAATGAAATAATAAAAAATTGTTCTCAAATAATACACAAATTCACGTTGAGTGTCCAATTTTGGGACACCGGGATTGAAAATAAATCAACTCCGGAATTCCGGGATCACAAAAAGGCTCTGGGATTGGATACTCTAGGTGTAACTTGTCAGTTGTTAGTGGAAAAGCACTATACTTAAGAAACACACATTTTCGTATTATTTTACATTGTTTATCTTCTCATCGCGAGCATTGTCAACTGATAAAAATAAATACAAATAGAATGTTTTATTTTATACTGAAGAGAACTCGTAAGAAGTTATAAAAATAAATGAAATTATTTATTATTATTAAAATGTTGAGGACCTATAACAAACAAATAACTGTTGGTCAGCAATCAAAAGTTAAATCAAATTGAAAATAATATAAATAAAAAAGGGATCAAATTAAATGGTCAGAATTTAAATCATTTTTTTGTCAGAATAAAAACATTATACGGTAAGAATATTTTATAACCACTTTGGTTAGGTTAGGTAAGGTTTTTTTTAATTTCGTTTAAATGATGACTATTTATTCCGATCGATATATTATGAACATTTAATATAAATTCTGACCAATGTAATATAAATTCTGACCGGAAAAATACGAGCCATGAAAAAATAGTATTTATGTTATCTGATCAGTGATCACCGTCGCCAGGTGACGACTGTAAGCTATTGTACGATTCATTAAACTAAGAGTTGGGTGTCGCGAAGTAAAAAAACTTACAAAACGCGTAAGGCAGCCAATTGACAGTCTTTGAATAAAAAAAATACTGATTCAAATTTATTTTTAGTTTTATGTTATATTCAAATCAATTATTTAAGAAAATATTTGAGCAAAAAACAATTTATGTAAACATAAACGTAAGTGTTTCGTGATTTTTTATCATTTGATACATTACTTGTAAAATACGTTAAAAAATGTAAATGTATCTAAATACACTTTTTCGATTTTTCGATAACTTTATCCAATGCTATGTAACTCGTTGAATACAATATTACAAATAATATGTTGTCACTTAGGTCTATCTAAAATACCATTTAATTGATATGGTTCTGGTTCTATATTATGTTTTTCTTTAAAAGAAAACGAGTCATAAAAAATATGCAAACATTTAGCGTCTAAAAATTAAGACGATGCTGCTCGTTAAAAAGAATGCGATACTCTTAAGTGACAACAAAGGAAGCAAGCCTACCAAGCTTGAAATATATTGTCCGTTAAAAATTGCAAGAGTTTTTCTTTTAATAACTTAACTTTAACGTTAAAATAAAAGTTAAGTTGTCCGCGCGGACGCTTCGAGATTGTCTTTGTAGTTCTTTTCGCTTTGTTGGATTTTTGAATAGTTATTTTTATTGAAATTACTTTCGCAAAAGTATTATACTTCATTCAAATAAGCTTTCGAACCCTTGTAATAGTCGTGAACTTTAATAGTTATAAAAATGATGTGCTTTAAGTCTCATGAAATAATAAACTTGCTTCACATTAAATATATTTCGTAACTCGAAGTTTAATTTCTTTCCAGGAACCGAGGAAACTCCTCAAGCCTGGGTTGAATACACTTTAGTAAGCATAAAAGACAAGAGTATGTTATAAATGGCAAAAGCTTTTATAATACAAGAATTACTAGGCTTTCTTTTTAATGCCTTGTAATTGTCCTAGATAAAAGCATGTCAAAACGGACAGTTTTATTATATGAATTCCTAATATAAGTACTTTGAAATTTCTTTAAAAAAAAACTTAATAATCATAAATTCAATCATGTTTTTCTAGTGAAAATGAACCATTTAACTCGATGGCTGTCACAGACAAGATATCTCGTCAAACTTTTAGTGCTCATCGCGCCAGAGACGAATTATCTCGTCAATAACTAATTAACTTAATAATTGCAAATTATAGCCGACGGGATAGGTAATTATTATTAAATATCTACGGCAGCTTAAAGGATAATATTTTGCCTACGCCCATAACCGTAGGCTTGCTATTGCAATAAAGTTTTTTTATTGATTTTCTCAGTTTATGCATATTATCGTTATCCAAGCTATAATTTTCAAAATCACAGCGTACATTTTATTCCTTAATATAGCTACCACTTGCTGATTCCATGTTATTTATGCCACCAGAACAAACATGCCTAACCCTCTGTTTATTTTCGAAAAAAAAAAGTAAAAATACAGACAGTTTTTGTTATTTTTTTAATGAAGACTAGTTTCAAATACTGAATGACCGAAATAGACGATTTAAATGAACTACGTGTATTTGACGACCTTTTGTGTGTTTGCATATCAAATTCAAGACTATTTCAAATACACATATTTCACAATATAAATACATTAATAAATTCATAGTAAAGCATTCAAGTATGCATATAGGTTTGCTCATCAAAGAAAATTCTTCTGTAAGAAATGACGAGGCCGGATTCCGTTCTGTTGAACACAGATGTCTCTGCTAGACTTAGACATCAAAAGATTTATTCCTATTTCGAAAAAACACGCTCGGCTGATGGCGCAATATTATTGGCATTCATTTTCATCATAAACTGTTCTCAAAGTGCATTCGAGCAAGCGAGTTATCTTCTAGGAAATTCGGTACACAGAGTCCTCTCTTGGAGAATAGTTTTGGCATGGCGAACATTTCATTTTATCTAATTTAGTGTGATATAAACACAATTATTTTTTCGTACGATTGAAAAATAAAATATTTTTACACAATTTATTTGATCAAACACGATTCCCAGACACAAAAAAAATACATAGAGGTGAATAACGGATTTCCTAATAACAAACAATCAAATAACATAAGACAGTAATAGCACACAAAAGGCTGCAAATTATTCTAACATATAAGGCGTGCTAGACATTTCAAGCAAAATTGATTAATGTCCAGTCTCTTATAAAATGAAATAATTATTTTAAGAATAACATTTTGCATAATTTACTCAATGGATCTTCATTTTTACTTTTATTACACGATTTTCTACAGCACATTGTTATTCTGATTTTTTCAAATAAAACAGTTTTAAAATTCAAGGAATCAATCTTCGAATTGTCTTCTTTTATAACACTTTTTTACACGATTTTTTGTGGAACGTATATATCGTGTAAATAAAGAGTTGAGTGTATTTTTTTAAATATTTAAATAACTCTAAAATAATAAAAGTTAATTTAAAATTTTTGACTTCTCCAATTAAACCAATGCCCCTGTAAAAAAACTTTTTTTTCTCTATTTATCCTAAAATATATCGGATGATTGAATGCATAATTCGTATTTTTAGTAGTAAACTTTTTCGCCTGATAATAAGCTCTTAGCTTAACATACAATAACTTTCCAGGGGAGTGACAAAACGTTTCTATATGTCTGCTTATACTATACACACATAAGAAAAGCTACATGCTAACATTATACTACACATACTACCAATCTGTACTTTGTTGTACTATGCGTTAAAGAAAAGGAAAATATTTTTTTCATCCATGTGTGCTCCCATTATGAAGCATTTGTATTCCTAATGGAGGTAGAAGAACAAGAGTATAAGGATAGAAAGGATAGTCCTAAAACAAAACAAGCGGTTAACTTATTGCTTTCACTACGCCCCGTTATTTAGGATTGGAAGAATGTAAGTTGGCCACTTCACCATGAACTTGACAGATCGGACCCGATATTAAATTGTAATTTTATAAAAACAATATAAAATACTATTTGTATCTGTGTGTATTCGTTTGAAATAAGTATTATATTAAGTTAGAAAAAACACAATAATCCTTTGTACTTCATTCCACTTTATTCAATATGTCAGGACCGGTTTCGCTCATTACGAGCATCGTCAACTGATAAGAAATATAATTTAACAATGCTATTTATACAAAAATGAACAGTTATAAACAACAATTGGCATTGAAAAGAAAATATCAATTACATTAAAAGTGATTCTAAAACAGCACAAAATAAAAATGTTTAACACATCTTACATATAATAAAAAAGTCATCTCAGATTAATAAATTTAGAATGGGGATTGGATGTAAATACAAACATAATTAAAATTTGGGAATTCTTTGACAAAGTGATACAATTAAAATAATGACATTAATAATGACATTAATATTTTTGGTATTTTCTTTTCAATGCCAATTGTTGCTTATAACTGTTCATTTTTGTATAAATAGCATTGTTAAATTATATTTCTTATCAGTTGACGATGCTCGTAATGAGCGAAACCGGTCCTGACATATTAAATAAAGTGGAATGAAGTACAAAGGATTATTGTGTTTTTTCTAATATAATGCCTTTCCACCAAGTATTGACAGTGAACACCCTAAAAGTGATTATATAATATTAAGTATTAAAAGTAAGTGTAAAATTTTCGAGGAAGCATAATCTAGATTATTACCATTGAAATCTTTTAATCATTGTAACATAGTTATGAACACATAAGATGTTTAAATACATATAAAACTATGTGGGCTAATTTGATAATAATTTATTGCTTTTAAAAGAATTTGTTTACTTTAGTATTCAACTGTAAAACCATTTGACGGTAGACTTCAAATACTATATTAACCAAACGTAAAATTTTAAGCCCTATGGAAAAATGCAGGAATTAATTATGAGTTATTGTTTTCGAATAATTTGCAGCCGAACGTGTAGAAAGTATAATATGCAAAGCTCTCTCGCGAAGCTTATTATGGAGAGGAAAACTTTTTTGCTATTCAAACGCTGCTGGAAAGTTTTTAATTGGGCCGGGAATGAAATTTGATAAGCAAATAAATTATTTAGAGTGACGAAAAATCGTAATGGTAAAATTAAACACCTGTGCGTAAAACGAGAAAAATCAAAGGCGGTATAATATTAATGGTATATCAAATAAAAACATGTTGGCAACACGATTCAAATAATGAGAATTCATATATCTAAGAAATAACATAATATTACAAATCAAGAAGATCAAAGCATTGATTCAAAAAAATATACTAATCTATATTTTGAATTGCGTTTGTAAAATTTTAATACATTTCTGTTACCAATGTGGAATATACGCAAGCATTTTATCAGACAGTTTTATATGAGAATTGGTGGTAAGTAGAGGTTCTGTGTCGAGACGTCCCGGGACTTTTTTGGAAAATGTCCCGGAAATTGTGACTGTGATTTATAATGTGCCATAATAACATGTAAATTTTAATTTTGAAAAAAAAACAATTATTGTGGTTAAAAAACCTTCAAAAGGACTGATTTGTATAGAATAAAAGTAGGTATAAGAAGGAAGCCTCAAGAAAAACGGACACGACATGGTTGGGACGTGACACTTACCCGGGGTTTTAATAAAATTAAGTATGCATATACAAAAAGTGTCTGATAGAAAAACAGATGTTTGGGATTTATAATTTCGTAGAAGTTTCAAATACCATGTGTTTATATATTGTAATATGACTGTAGCAAAAGCAACTTACAAAATATTAAAATTAAATGTTCATACCTGATGTTGTTTTATGTACAAATGTTTTTTCATTATTTCACAAAGGTACCAATATCTCAATAAAACAAAACTGGTCTAAAAGCTGTATTGTAAAGTTACGCTCATAAATTTACTCCTTATGGCGGTAACCATTATCATCCCTTCTTAGTAAAAATTAACCGTCAGCATTGCACACATCCATTACATAAGAAAAATAATAATTATTAAACATTGTATTAAAAAAACCGCGATTTTTACTAGTGCGTACTTTCACAAGCCGCCTAGTGTGTGTAATACATAAATACATACATACATGCAAATATTTAATTTTAATAAAATTATAATTTTATTGAAGGGGAAATAAAAGTTTCGAATCCCGGGATGTCCCGGGACTTTGAAAACCTCGAGACTTCAGAATCCCTAGTGGTAAGTCAGTCGGCATATTCAAGAACACGACAGTAATATATATATAATAAATATTTATATATATTTCTATCATTCTTACAACAACATCAAAAGACACTTCATAAGTACTGAACACGGCATAAAATATTTTATTTTTTATTTTTATAATGCTTTTATTTGAATTTTTCTGAAGTGAAACCATCCTCAATGTTGTTGCGCGAAACCTTGAAAAATTAGATATCCCTGAAGATCTATGATAATTAATTATAATGAAAATTATTCTCGTCGTAGACACATTTTTCTCGTGTCAAACAAAATATTTATGGGGTCCATTTTGCTGTAAAAAATACGAAGAAAAAAATTATTTGGGAAACGCTGGTCTTGTGGGTTGTCAAATAATTTGATTATTTTATTCCTATGAGAATACTCAACCTGATGGCTGGCTGATACGTAATAAAATTCAAACTCTGGTATTTTTTTTAAACCGCAAAAAGGTAAGAATATCGTTTTTATAAAAATGATTGAAAGGCGAACATAGCTTGAATTATTGTCAAATTAAAAAAAAGAATATTTTAATTTTGCCATAATATTACATTACATACACGAACTGAGGTGATCCATTAAAATATTTTATATCAAAGAATGTAATAAAAATAATAGATCTTAGAAATAAATAGACATACATTTTTACCTAACACTAATTTTCGAATCCCAGTACGGGCAGTTTTATAAATTAATTTTTCAATTGATTTATGAATTTCTGTTCAAAGGCATGGATGTATGTGATGTCCCTCCTCCCACCCATCGTATCCTATGAACGGGGCGTATCGAGAGCGATTAGCTAACCACTTGTCCTGTCCTTGCCCTTTCCTTCTATTCCTACTCTCTTTGGAAAAAGAGAGATTGAGCAATTGAGTAACAAGCAGTTTTCGTAGAAACATTTCTGTTGAGATGAACTCCATTAGGAGTCCATATGCTCCACATTAGGAGCGGACATGGTAAAAAAAATTATATTAAACAAACAGGTTGTATTTGCATCATCACCTTTGTTATATCCGTATCATTAACCTAATTCTAGTCTTTGTTAACTACTCTTTTATATTATATATATATTTTTAAAATTTTATTTCTTTTGTAAGAATTGATATGGTTTTTAAAAATGTCTTTTTTAGAATCTTCATTGCTGTTGATTTTATTGAAGTACACAGACTCATTACTTGGAAGCGGGAAAAACACAAAATCATCATTAAGTTATTTACTTTAGTAATGTAGAGTTTCACTTTGTTAAAAATTTCCCAAATTTTAATTGGGTTTATAATTGACATCATTTGCCACTTATATTTATTAGTCTTTGATGATTTTTTAATTATAATGTTATTTGTAAATCCTTTTCATTGTTAATAGTTGCTTACACCTTTTATTTAAATTTAAATTTGTATAAATAGCACTGTTTATATATTTTTCTTATCAGTTGATAATGCTTGCAATGAGAGAAACCAATAAATTTTATGTGGAAAAAGTACTAAAAATGTTTATTATTTTTATTATAATAACACCTTAAAAGTGATCAAATCATGTCTTTGTATACTTAACTCATTGTTTTTACTTATCAACTTCTGCCAGAACGATGGCAATATATGTCAAGTTATTATCTAGTCAGTAACTAAAATAAATTCAAGCAGGAAACTAAGACGAAACAAATCTTCAGTTACTATTTAGTTACACAAAAAAGCGCTTAGTGAAAAATAATAAGCATTCGGTAAAAAAGCATAAATGGTAATTCGTGTGCAAATTGATGGCCATTTATGTGTATAATAAATACCGACCGGTTAATTTAAATATATACAATTTATAACATAGTTAACTTACGAACTAAAAAAACATACATTTGATGACACTTAATTTAAAACAGGATGATATCACTTCAAAAACCTGTTTCACAATAATCGTCATGTCATATTATTAAAGGTTTTACAATATTGATGTCACTTTTAATGTATTAACTTTACATACTAAAAAAATCAAAAGTTAATAATGCTGACGATGACCAAACCTGGTCCTGTTCTTTATAAATGTATGTGTGTGGGTGTGTTTGTTTTTTTTTTTGTTTTAATATTGGTGTCGGTATCTGTAATTTTTAATAGGAGCTCTTTTCTCAAGCAGTCTGAGCTTAATTCCTACCAAGTACAATAAATATATATTTTTTTTCAATTTAAAATTTGCGATTTTGGACATGTTCACTGGTGATGTCTTTTCTCTTCATGTTGATCTCGAGTTGACATTAAAATTTTATTTTTCTCATAAGGCATTGGTAAAACATGTGTCGACATAAATTAAATTTAATTTACAAAAAAAGGTTAAGTGCAAACATTTATAGTTATTTTAGTGGCATTGTTAGATTGAAACGCAAAACTGCATAACTTATTAGCTACATCATGTTGAAATCTATGATAGTAAATAAGTGATTTATAAAAAGAGTTATTAATGTGCTAGTTATTGGTTTAATTAGATGCGATCGAATTTGATTTCGTTGCGTGAGCTTCAATGCTCATTCTTCTGGCACATGTAATCGAATAATAAAAGTGACGTCATGACTTGTCGGATGGCTAGCGGCCAACTGGCATGTGTACCCAGACAGAAAAGATGCAAGCACTGGCATTCCTTCGTATTATTCTGTCGACTGATGACTTTAAATTTTATAATTATATGAAACGTGAGGGCTATTTAGAACAACAGTAAACTATTTAAAAAATCGGTTGACTATTTCTACGTTACTACTCTGACTAAAATTATGATCGTTTTCTATTAGGTGATTGGCAAACTCTGAAAAATTATTACTCTTTAGACATCTTATATATTCTTTAATTCTAATAGTAAAGTTTTTACCGTTCTGCCCTACATAAGATGCTTGGCAGTTTCCACAAGAGAGGCGAAAGAAACCACTCTGTGAAACTCACTCTGGCGATCTTTCTGTTTAATAAAATTTTACCTAAATTATAGTAAATAAAAAGGTTTAAAAATGAATAGCTTAGAATTTTTGGAAATAAATAAAAGTATAATCAATAAAGAAGTATTATTAAATAATATCCTAAATAAGACAAACTGCTTGCCACTGCTAAATTTATTTCCAATGGGCTTAACCCTTCCAAATTGATGCAATTAGTTAATTATTTTGTAATGTAAATGTCATTTGTAGTATCATTATTGTTTGTTTGTTTTCTATTCTTCCTTACTTGCTTCCCGTTTTTATTTTTATAATATATCTCGTTAGAATATTAAAATTTAAATCATTTGTACTAAACAAGCTTTAAGTAAGTAAGATTATCTGAGGATTCCTCTGAAAGAGACAAAACACGTGTCACAGTTAGTATCACAATACGTGCAATAATCAAAGTTATTTTAAATGTTATATTATAATGAATTTCCACAAAGTTACCGCCGAACCCATCGAAAGGTTTATATTCTGTAATATTGCATGATTTTAATAAACTACTTAAAAAATACTAATTAAGCTGACAGCATCTGAAAAAAGTAAAATAGCGAAAGATATACCATAGTTATCTTTAAACAGAAACTTTCTAACTTAAATTTAAAATAGATTTGTCTTGTCACGCTCTGTAAAAACAACTAGATAGAATAATAGTGGTTAATTATTATTATAAAAAACAGTTGGAAAATTATGTTTAAAATTAATTGTGGACGATATTAAAATTGTTATTGAATACCCAGCGTTAATCTGCTACGAATTGTCGAAGTTTCCGCTTTTCCGTCCTTGCTCCATCGCTACGTCTAGCGTCAGGCGTCGGTTGTGATGAAAAAGCGTAATTTCGCGACAATCATTTACTCATCCTTTTACGAAACGTAATGTTACGTGGAGAACAAATACCATTACGGGTGAAAATAGATCAGATATGAATAAAAAGATTTATTTTACATTAATCGTAACATACGAAATACTATCATCTACTCACTTTACTGTACTCTCCTATATTACACGTGATATATGAGAAATAAAATATGCAATACAATTATTATATCGTCTTTAATTTTCTACAAGCACGTACCTCAACTTTTTTCAGATCTGAGATTCTTGAATTTTAATAGACACATGTAATAAAAAGCTAAAATTAAATCAAAAGGTTGAATCTGACGAATTAAAAATTTGCATTACACCTCTGATATACATACCTATAATACTTCTTGTTAACTTTGTATAATTAAATAAGATATGTTTTAAATTTTTGGCATAAGTATATTGAACAAACAAAGTTAAGGACAAAATAATTCTACGCAATCATGATTGAGAATAACATACAAGAAAACTTTTATTAAAGGTACTTATTAAGCAATTGTCTTTAAACTTTGGTTATTCAAGTAAATTTCTATTGAATAATTAACTGCTAAAGGACAGTAATAAAGATAATTTAATGACAGAAGTTATTTTATTTGACAAAATCTTAGATTGTTTACCATAGCTGTTTTTCAATTTACTGCGTCTACTTTCTTTGAAATATTTACTGGCATACTTTTTGAACAAATGTTATTTTTTAAATATTACAAAATACAAAACGTTGTAAAAAGAATTTGATAACATAACGCATACAATAATACAAATAAAATTGCAATGCTTATTTTATGTCTAAAATACCAAAATAAATTAGACGGTATTTTGTATTCTCTATTTTAATTTAAAATTTCTTATTATTGATGCTTCATTGATTGAATAAAAGGTATTTAAATTAAATTAATTATGATATGACAATAAATAAATCCAACTAAACGAGGAGGAAATAAAACAATACTGAAAGTACATTAGTCTTTAAGGCATAAAATATTTCCTTTTGTACCTTACTTTGAATCGTATTGATAAAATAACACACTTTTTTTTAACATACCAACTGTACATTATTCATTAAAAGTCGCTTATTGGTATTCCTCACTAGGAAAATTTCATTAATTTATTGCTTTTTATTATAAAATATATTGTATTGATAAATGGGTTTTTGCATACGATTGCAAAACAAAACACGACTATTCCCTGTCAGATTATCCTCAATTACCATAAATGAACGCATTTTGGGTGCTTGAATCAGCATTTATTTATCTCGCTGCTTTTGAAGAGGTGCCAAAAAAACAACAAACAAAAAACACATTTGAATAAGCGCCATAAAATACTTGCCAACGCATAACAATAAAAAATCGTTTAAATCGAAGTTTACTTTATATTAAAAATAAATATGTTTTCAAATTATCTTAACTTTCAATAAATTACGTAGTGATTATTGATGTTTATTGATAATACAAATTATGTAAAATTGTATCTTATAATATGTGGAATTGGAATTTCATGTTCAATCATAGCAATTTTTGAAAGAAAGACTCATTTTTAGGGTGTCAACTGTCAATAGTTGGTGGAAAGGCATTATATTAATAAAAACACAATATTCCTTTGAACTTCATTCCACTCTCTTTAATAGGTCAGGACCGGTTTCGCTCATTGCGATCAGTTTACAATGCTCGCAATGAGCGAAACCCGTCCTGACCTATTAAATAAAGTGGAATGAAGTACAAAGGAATATTGTGTTTTTATTAATAGAATGAAAGACTTAATAAAATGAAAATTTGCAAATTAGTTTTTTTTTTTCAATTTCAAAAAAATTTCATAGATATTAAATAATTTCAGGCAGATATAGTACTTGAACTACTATAAAATAAATACTGTCCAAATACTGTGAAATAACAAAATATGTCATAGTAATTTGAGACTTTTACTGCTGAGGTATTTTTTTCTACTACTGCTTAAATTTCAATTGGTATTAACAATTTGCAGTTTTGCACGATTTTCCTGAAAAATTTTGTCCCAAAATGTACAAAACTTTTCAATTCTGACCTCAGAGTCCTTTTAATTTTTGATGTCTTTTGGATTCGTTCGTCTGCGAACGTTGCAACTCAGTAAGTCAATAAGGAAACTAAGAATCAGTTTTTCATGTTTCACTTTCATTAATCAATAAATAAAAGGAGAAAGACAATATGTTTCACTACAATCAATAACTTTGCCAATTTTTAATTGCCGTTGACAATAATCGAAATAAATATATTTTAAATATTCACTTGGGTTTAGACATTAATTTTACAGGCTTAAAACTAAGTACGTTAATAAAATTTCACTGTGTAATTTTCAACGCCTAATTATGCAAAATTCCAAAGTTGAAAATATAGGGCAGTAAATTCGGTAGAGTTAATTCTTTGTTGTATAGATAGATGATCCAAAGTTGACAAAGTTCCAAACACGTGGAGATCGTGGAGATTTTACTGTCCATTATTCAGGCGTGTTTATTTAAGATTTGTGTGTATTTCAGTGGCAATTGTTGTATTAATTTCGACGCAGACATTCTGCCCACTCGAGCATCTAGTACTAAATTTTCTACGATTAAAGCTTTGGGCAACAATCGCAACATTGAGTAAATATTTTGAAACACATTGTATTTTTAAAACAACAAATTGAGATTGTACGCATTAAGGATGTATAAAAAAACTCGTGATAGATCATTCTGAGGTCATGTTAGTTTTCCAGTATGTATTATATCAGAACGACTGATATCTGTATATTTATTACTCTTTATTTAAGTAAAAAACGTTCACAAAGAGTTGAAAAGATCAATACCAATCAAATACATTCAATTTTTTATCTCTGGGTCATCACAGTGGTATGGTCGTTACGATTTGTGTTTGGTTTTTGTATGTTTTCAATATTATATACACGTCACAGTTAAAATGTCAAATATTGTCAACGTACACATTAACCTGTAGTTTTAGTTAAAGCTTATCAATGTATGAATAGATGTATAAACCCACTGACGACCGCTAGATATAATATAAATGACATTCCGGCTAAACTTATATATTGAATAGAAAAAAAGCTAGAAATACAACAATTCTTTGAAATTTTTGAGGTTATGTAAAATTAATTAAAGCTGCGAGATTGCGCGCACACGGCATAGAAAAGTGGTTAAAAACACTGAGTGCACGCTTGTTTTTAAGTTTGTGAACAATTTAACTACATACGTATAGTTAATGTACACATTTACTTTTTTTAGTGTTGATTGTTACACTGTCATCTTGATTATACTGTAACTTGTAAAAATGAACAATGTATTCGTTGAATATTTGCATACTTTAACTTCAACATATTATAAATCAACTTATTCAAGTGTTCAAATTTCAGCAAAGCTTTTAACCTTCATTAAATATATTATCTAAATGCAAGTCATATTGAATCTTGCGGCTTTATATTTTTTTTAATATTAATTTTTTTAAAAAAATGTACATTCATTACTTTATTTGATTGAAGCTACATAAATAAGATCTTATTAGATTACAGAAGGCTTTTTACTTTTATTGTTGTCTGAAGGAACTTATTGAGAACCTTATTATCTAGGTATCACGAAAACCTACTGCTTTACTAAAAATACGTTCACAGAACACTTACATAGTATTTGTTAAAAACAGCGGTAATTAATTATTATAAATATTTCAAATTATTTAAAATCCTGTGTAATTAAAGATAACTCATTGTTTTTACGCGTTAAGTTAATACCGCGATGAAACATTCATTAGCATAAGAGTAAAAATATTTCAGCAAATGTATGACACGAGAACATCTGGGAAGTGTTCAGCGAAACATTGAAATAAACATAAATGAACCAAATATTTAGTGCAGCTAAGTGAAAATTAATGACACGAAACAAATGCTTGCCGCGTAATCAGGATTATTTATGTTTTAGTCACATGCGAAGGAAGGAACATGATTAAGCGACGCTAAAAACATATCGACTGTGGAAAGGAAAAAGGACGTAACCCACAGTTTTTTCAGAACAGGTTTTTTTCGAACATAATATACGTTATATCAAAAGGATGCAAGCTGCAAATGCCGAGTTAGTATCTAAATTTAGCTTTAAACCAATTAAAACCAAGAAAAAAGATTGAAATATAGGTTTTTCCTAGACAATTTCTTTAATTATTATTAGATCATGTCAATTAAACACCAGTTTAGAAGTCTCTGTGCACTTCAAAGTATATTTCATAATTTGCCTTTAGCTCAAAATCATCAAATCCCGTTTTTTATGTCTCCTGTAAAATTTGTTATGTGTGTGTAACATCCTTTTTCCTTTCCACAGTCGATATATATATATATATGTTGCCTGCTGTAGCCCAGTTGGTTGAAGCTTGCTCTACCGATCACGCAGGTTTGGGTTCGATTCCCGGTCAGATCATAGTGAATTTGAAAACGATTCAATTCAAAGTTGTGATCGAAGACTGGGTGTTTGTGAAAGCAATTCACATTATTTTCTCTCCTCCCACCCTTCTGATCCTTTAATAACTGGGTGTAGCAATAGCGATTAGCCAACCACTAGTACTGTTCTAGCCTTATCCTTCTTTTCCTACTACTGACTTTGAAAAAATTGAGGTTGAGCGACTGAGTAACAAACAGTTCTCGTAGAAAAAACTTCTGTTGAGATACCTCCATTAGGAGGCCACATGCTCCACATTAGGAGCAAGACATGGATTAAAAAAAAACATATATACGCGTCACTTTTAGGGTGTTCACTGTCAATACTTGGTGGAAAGGCATTGAGCGAAAACGATCCTGACCTATTAAATAAAGTGGAATGAATTACAAAGGAATATTGTGTTTTTATTAATATATACGCGTGTATATCGCTAATATATATGAATATTAGATATTAATTTTATTATATTATATAGGCTCACTAGAGGTGAAGTGAGCCTATTGATATTTTAGAAAAAAAAGTTGGATGCGTTGTAATATTGTAGCATTAAAGTGATAAGACCTCATTTGATACACGTTGCAATATTATGTTATCTACGGAAAATAAAATAAGTGTTCAAGATTTTTTAAATCATTTTACTAGTTGGTTCACTTCATCTCTCAGGGGTATATATTATATATTCCTTTTCATGATTATACAAAGTCACCTTTAACATAAACATTGTCGATAGTTGGAGAAAAAATACCCAATACTATTAAAATAAAACAATCTTTTGTACTAATTACACATTTATTAATTTTGATGAATATCGCCGCGTATTTGCGTCAAAATGTTATGCAGTCTAATATCAATCGTCGATCTCATATTTTTGTATTGAATTGTCATTACAAACATATATATTTATGATTTTTGGCAGTCACATTATTTTTTTTCAAATGAACAAAAGAATTTTTAAAAAAGATTGATATTTGTAAAGAAATCGGTTTCTGGTCGATTCCCTCGATCATATATCGTTGAATAAACACAGATGAGATTGAAAAAAGATTCAAGCCGAAATTCGAAGTAATAGTTTCTAGAAAAATATTTACAAGTATTAATAAATTAGTTTACCTTACACTTTTAACTATGCGTTTTATAAGTCAAAAGAAATTATTTTCTTTTGTAAATACTTTTTTTTTTTACCATGTCCGCTCCCAATATGGAGCATATGGACTCCTAATGGAGTTTATCTCAACAGAAGTGTTTCTACGAGGACTGATTGTTACTCAGTTGCTCAAATTCACTTTTTACAAAGAGATTAGGAATAGAAGGAAAGGGTTAGGACAGGACTAGTGGTTAGCTAATCGCTCTCGATACGCCCCGCTCGTAGGATAGGATGGGTGGGAGGGGGGAATTCAAGACATCACATACATCCATGCCATTGAACAGAAATTCATAAATCAAAATCAATTTATAAAACTGCCCGTACTGGGATTCGAACTCGTGCCCTCCGTAGCGGTAGCCAACGACGTTGACCACTCGACCCCACAGGCTTACAAAATTAATATTATTTCCAGATTGATTCGTATCCAATTTTTTTGTTAATTTTTTTGTATATCAATAGAACAAAAACAATAAATAAATATTAAGATTTATTAAGATCAGTTTCACCAGAGAAATATGTACCTATGTAGAAGAAATATGTTTCTCTTATATATTACAAATAAATAGGTTGGTAACTTTACTCTACTAAATTTTCTAATTAAAATTATCTTAGACTTTGTAAATTAAGCCTCTATTAATTAGCCGAATGTGGAATCGAATTGTATTTGAGAGCTACGGGCTATAATAATTTGCTTCATTATAACTGTGGCCATGGGAAGTAAAGGGCATCTGACGTTACACGTGTACCGCGTATAGCCGAGAGCTTTATTGCACGAAATAGAAGCGCTTATACAACCTATCCACTCGCACATACAGCCTGCCGCTGGCTTACATTTAACGAAAAGCTTCAGTGCGGATCACAAGTGTGTGAATAGTTACTTACAACCAGAAGCTGCAAACAAACGAAATCTTGTATCTTTAACCACTTTCTTAATGAATTTTTCGTTAAAATATTATAAGTAGACTGATACAAATCATTGTATTTTTAATTAAAACCAATTTTTGCCCAGTGTTCCAATATTAGAACATTTAGAATTTTTACTTCCAATCCATTACACATCACGCAAAATATAATAAAAGTTGAGATTGCATCAGTCTTAATCAGACTACAGCTGGCAAGCGTGGGGATCGTTTAGTGTAGTATTTTTTCAGGTTTGAACCTGTGGAGTGAGCAGTGTTTTTTTATTTGCATAAATTACGGGCAAATTTGGGCAAAAATGGGTTAAAAGCATACAATAAATATTTCATAGGTACTCAAATGTATCTCTGTACAATTTGGCTTTAACGGTCTTGAAAACTTTTATTATGTATTGTAGATTAATCCTTACTTTTATTTTGTTTTAAAATTGTGCGATTTAAGCTTACAGAATATAAATTTATTTGATACTGGTTCAAAACTTTGTTATCAAAGATACAATTAGAAGCAAAGCCCAAATGAACCCCGATCATTTGTAATTAAAGCAATTTATAAAAACATCTCTATACAGATAGATGCACAACCAAAAAAATACTGGTCTATGTTTTTCTAATTTATTGAAACTCAAACGCCAATTAGTGTGACAGAAGTACTAATTTATTCAATAAAACAATATGTGATTTTCGCATATGAATGAAATACCTTAAAGGTAGCTTGTTGGTTTACCTTACAACATATCACATGAATGCTACTTATCAACGGCACCTCTTACAAAATAAAATAGAAAGAAAAATATACTTGATTGCATCAAAGAGCATTACTAACTGGGCTAAAAAGACACAATTAGACTGTTTTTTTTTTGTGTTATCTTGCCTTACACGATCAAAATTTCTTTGAGTCATGACATATTTTTACGTTGTTTTATCTACTGTGCGAAACATTTCGGTTGGTTCTGTTGGTTCGCTAATTAACCGTCAACTTTTCATCACAATCGAAGTATATCAATATAAGTTTTTCTTAGAGAACCGTTCGTTACTAAGTCGCTCGACAACTCTTTTTTTAATAGAGTATTATGAATAAAAGGATAGGACAGAACAAAGCTAGTGGTGAAAAAATCGCTCTATTTATTAATCGCTAAGTTATTTCAGGATCGGAAGAAAAGGACGGAATTTCAGGACATCAAAAACATTTATGTATTTAAACAGAAATCGATACATCGATTAAAAAAATGCTATTCTAATTGGAACTCAACAGCGTTAGGTGCCGCTCTATAAACGCGATGAAAATAATGTAGCATCTGATTATTATTTGTGTCCAAGATGTTTAAAATGAAATCAAAATATGTTAAAAAAATATGTGGCCATTCTGCTATGAAGTAAATTTGTTGAGTAGCTCTGGGAAACGTACCCTAAATAATCATACCAGTGGTAGTTAAGTATGGCAGCGTGTATGTGAATAGTTAGTTCTATCAAATAAGCCACTTTTCCAGCCGAGTGCTGAGACAGATTATTTTATAATAACTGACATTTTAGGTACAAAACTGCGCCAACTTCTACTATTGAGCTAACAGTGTTGTCTGCAGCAGACACAAAATTCAATTTAAACATGTAAATTGTTTTATACGTATTTTGAATATGCCACGTCTGAATGACTAGACACGTAATACGCTATTATGCCGCGGAAATATTAAAATACTATTTTGGCTTTGTGTAGTGTATAATTCACATTTTTTTAGGAATGAAAAGATACCATTTAAACTTAATAACACGATGAACTTTATATTTATCTAGAAAAAATCCGATGAAATATGATAAATGTTTACAATATTCTGTAAATGTTCTTCGTTAAAAAATAAAACACTTTTTTGTAGCTATTTAATATTTTTTAAAAATATCAAAGCTGGTTTTGATCATCACGAGCATTATTAACTCGGGGGCTTAAATTGACACGGGTTAAACTTTTTTTTTATCTATTGTCTATTTTCTTTAGTATTACATATATATATGTACAATGGGTTTTCAAAACAACATTTTTATAAAGGCAAACCTTTGTACTCTCAACTGTATTTTTCCCTTTCAATATAATTTTAATTTTATTAATACAATGCTTTTCTACAAAGAATAATTGACAGTGCAAACCTTAAACTTATGAATGTTATTTATATTAAGATATGCGTGGGATTAGCATATCGACTGTGGAAAGGAAAAAGGACGTAACCCACACATAGAAAATTTTACAGGAGGCACAAAAAACGTGTTTTGATGATTTTGGGCCATATGCAAATTATGAAATATACACATCCTTGAAATGCACGTAAACTTCTAAACTGGTGTTTAATTGACATAATCTAATATTAACTAAAGAAATTTTCTAGGAAGAACCTTTTTTTCAGTCTTTTTTCTTGATTTCAATTTTTACAAGCTCATTTTTTTCAAACTTAAAAGCTAAATTTAGGTACTAATTCAGCATTTTCAGCTTACATCCTTTTCATAAAACGTGTATTAAGTTGTATACATTATGATTATCGAAAAAATCTGTTTTAGAAAAACATTCTTTTTCCTTTACACAGTCGATATTATAATCGTACTGCAGTTTCTAGAGCACGTGCCGACCGATGATTTGACATTCACTAAGCCACACTAAATGTACACATTATATAGCACTCATTATTTTATTGAATTAAGTCTTATTTTATAACAGGTATAAAAAGTTCACTTGAATTATTTGTAATAAATGGTAGTTTGTCGCTTTTTTCTATTTTTTTTTTATTAAATAAAAAAATATTTAATTTAAACGGAAATCAATATTTGTTATAAAAAGGTTTGACTGTAAGTTGGTACTGTGGTCTGTGATCAAAGTTTGGAGAGTTTTTAGAGATAGTTGTACTGTATTTATTTTTGAGAAACATATTGGCAATGCTTATATCAAATGCTGTTTTTGTATTAAATGAGATGAAAACTCTTGGTGCATTGGTGACACGCTGTAAAAAAACCAAGTTTATTTATTACAAAAGAAGCCGTCGGCTATTTTGTAATATAAAATATTTTTAAATTGCTGAACGAAAAATATTTGAATCAATCAAACATGATTGAATATAAACAAACGCGATCTAATATAAACACAAAATTATGCAATAATAAAAAATCGCTCAGGTATATTATTGTATATAAAATAAACACGGCAACACGTGTCTCTGGAAACTAGACTCTGGATATTATATAAAAGATAATAATATAAATTATGACAGCATATTTATTTTTAAGAAGCGCAATATTCGAGTCAGTAATAATTATTGCGAAGAAAATTTGAATCAGAAAACTATTTCAGGATTTGCTAATGATTGTTTTTGTTTCTATAGAAACTGCCCACACGTCAACGAAAATAGTATATACGTAGATTTGTGTATGTATGCACAATATAAAGATTGAAAGATATTTGTCAATGGTTTATTTTCGTATTAAAATGTTTTGTGATCTATTCATTATAAATGGAATAAAGAAAACTATTTTCATGAATTAAATTATGTATGCTTTATTTACACATTCTTACGTTATCTATGTGGACATTGTTCTTAAGTTCATAGACAATATTTTGCTTGACTAAAAGTCGTAATATCACGTTTCAAAAATTTATTCTCATATTCTATCCATAGATTGTCTTATAACGGCTTTGTAACGGGTAAACAAACGAGATAAAACCCTTTAAGATAATGTACCCGATAACAAGAGCTTTAACAAATCTTGTGGTGGATTTGTAATATCATTTCAAGGCTGATAAGTTTGCCCTAAATTAACTGACACTTGTTTGACTAACAAATATGACACTGACGCTCAAATTTTGTTTTAAGAGGTTTTGCAAGCCATATATTGTTTTTTTTAAACTATATGTTTTCAATTAATGTATTCGGTATCCTTTCTGGAATCATGCAATTATTGAAACTATTGTACTATTAAGTGTATTTCAGACATGCACAACCTTTTTCTTCTATTAAGGCGCATAAAAACAAATTATGATGAGTTCGGGCAGCTACGCTAAATTAAATTCAAAGTACACTAAATTCTCTTTTAAACGGTGGTTACATTTCACGTAAAACAGCAGTGAAAGAAACAGTAATAAAGATAATGTGAATATTGGTCGCATACATTACAAAATAAACAATGCGATAAGCTTACTGATCTTACTTAAACGTTAAATTTAAAAGTTAATGCTATCTCAGTCTTTTTTAATTAAAAAATAGTTGCTTAGAATTTTATTTAATATTGGAAATATTAAGTATTCATCAGTAATCTTATTTCTATGAACCGATTTTTTCTCCTTCATTTATGAAAAAGCTTGCTTACATTTATTAAATTTAATGATTAACTTAAAAAATATTAATAATATTTTTATTTTGAGAAAAACCATTCGAGGGACCCAAAAAAATTCAAAACCTACTGCGGGTTGTGCATCACTACTTGTAGTTGGTAAACATGAGCCAAGTAATGATACACAATATACGAACTTACTTATTCTTCGCTAAAATAACATGTACAATACAAAATAAATATTCTTTGTAGCTGATTTAAAGAACACTTTCTATACAATACTTTCGATGTTTTTACAACCGACATTTCTCAGAGCTTGCAATCATATGTGACAATTTAAAACGTTTAAAGTTACTTTATCATTTGGTAAGCCCAATCTTATTCTCAAGCAATGTTTCGCTTCACTAAAACTGAATAAAAAAACATTTATTTACAAATAGTAGTCTGCACTTATAATAAAAAACAAATTCAGATAATGTAGCTAATTAAATTAAGATGTGTTGTTTTTGCGTCAATATAATATACATAATTATAAATCTCTTATACACCAAAATATCAAAACATTGAATTGTTTTTTTCTCTTTCTAAAATAGTAACATATTAATGTTGTCCTTTGGCAAACGAAAAAAAATGTTATATTTCCTTATGTTGAGTATTCAGCAGGGATTCAATTCCAGGATCCTCCGCACATTACATTACTACTTAACCGTCATGTCGCCGTGGTCAAACCCTTGGGAGTTTATCCAATTATAATTGGAATTTTCGATACCAACGTCTAAGCTTGTAACGAGATATGCTAATTTTAATGACTATTCAAATAATTTAATTAATATGACGCCCGCAAGATTAATTCCCGAGATGAAAAGATATTCCCATTATTAAAAAAATATAGCAATTTAATACGGGTCAAAAAGAACCTATCAAGATATTTATGCCGTTATGAAAACTTACATAAATATTGTGTCAAAATGTCTAGAAGACATCTGATACTTTTGTTTGCTGTAATATATTTTATTTCTGTCCGGCGAAACAAAAGAAAAAAAGAAAAAAATATATACAACTGGAATCCCTTTGACGGATATGAAAAATAGGTTAACGAGGCTATTTTAGCTTCGCATTTAAATATATTTAGTGTTTATTTTTAACATCTGATTGTACACACATAATCACTTTTTCATTACATTCTAGCACTTTTTAAATATTACATATCAAACACTGAAAACTACACTTCATCTAATTAACATTGACGCGTTATACCAGAGTAGGAAAACTTAAGCGCGTCCTTTGAACATAATTGACTTTTGCATACATTGTTTATTTTTTTTTATTCGACATTATGAGATAACTGATAAAAAAATACGGAGTTCAAATTAAGGCATGCAATTGACCGTTAAATTTCTATAATTGTTAAATAATTCTTTCCAATATATCGGTAAAATAAAAATAGTTATATTCAAGTAAGGTCAATTTTCGACGATTTAACGGTAAATTGTAATACCGGTTTACCAGTAATGCAAGCTCTAGTTCTAATATAAAAGGTTTCCACCACTCGTAAGACGAAGAGTTTTTATTTAGAGTAGTTCTTCAGGGTGATATTGAGTTAAGAGTTATATTGTATTTGTTAATATAAAAAACTTTGTACAGAAATTATATATTTCTTTAAACCAAGTGACTGTGCTATCAAAACTCTTTCAATGAGCTTGAAATGCAGACAGATTGCGTGTGTGTATTTGTGATGTGAAATGTAAACAAATGGACAGAAAATTAAGTTAAACATACATGTGTTATATTGCTAAATTATAGTTATAGATTATGATTTGTTTATTTGAAAAAATCATCATCAAATTAAAATCTATTCGGGCCACACAGAAACAATCGTTTGTTTGAACTTGTGCGAAGGTTCTAAGTTGCTTATTGTTTTAAATTACATCACTGTTTAAAAAGTTAATATTTACATTGAAATGATTGTCTAACTTTTGATAATAACATAGCAACGATCTTCGTTACTATTATAATGGAGTTCTACCAAGTCAATCGATAATATAATATTTCATTTGATAATGTAACTACATCATTTGATAATGCTTGTGATACGCGTAATTAGTACATACATTACGTAAATAAATGTGTAATTAGTACAGAAGAGTGTTTTATATTTTTAATATACGTAATGCCTTTCTACCAAGTATTAACAGTAAACATGTTAAAAGAGAAGTATAATAATTATACCTTTATCTTTTTTAATCTTTTTACGAATAAATCCAATTTTTTGTATTATTCATTACACTGACAAAGTAATAAATTTTATCATAAATATTGTTTAGACTTATCTCCATTGACAAATAATTAAGATTTATATCCAGTGATAGCTTTCCTGCAAACATGCGTAATATTGACAATCTTGTTTATGCCTACATTGTACAAAAGAGTTATGGCACAGTTTATGTCGTCAGAATACATTCAAAGTATATTTATGCATTAAGCGGTTAACTCTAGAATGACTTGTCGGAATTGCGACCGACTTAAGCTATTTTTGACACCGGGAAAACTCACTAGTGGTAAACGCTGGCAATAAAAGATAATTATAAAACTAAACGTGACATTATTAACCGTCGGATTGAGTAAATAATGTGTACTTATTATGGTTTTATGTGTTCCAATACCCGATATCTGTTTTTTTTACGAATTTATTTTGTGCTACAAATTTTTCAAACTTATTACATCGATTTTCATATTAATTTTAGTTTCACACTTTTCTAATATACACTCCTATTATTTGCAAGACTGGCTTGTTCCGATATTGTTGAAACATGAACAATAAATCTAGTTTAGTAAATAACATTTAAAAAATATTTTTAGAAAGCAGTCAGTCTCAAGCCTGCCTTGATAAAATACCTACAAAATAACATTCCAGGAAATATAAAACTAAAAATACTTTTATAAAGTATATTGTTTTACAAAATAAAATTCATTTTTGCCATTTTTTTAAGCGAACCGAGTTAACAAATAATTATTGTTTTTCATCGCCGCTTTCAAAAACTTTTATACCTATTTTATAAAAAAATATATATGTTGCTAGTTTTCCTAAGTCAAATATAAAAATGCAATTTCACTATCGAAATTTATATACATATTTACATTATAAAAAAATGATTTTGTAACAATTTTCAAGTAGAATATTTATCTTCAAATTATCTACAAGATGTTCAAATTTATTTTTTTATATCATTTTTGATCACAGAAAATTTTCTTTAAAACGTGATAAATTAGATAAAGCCTTCATATTTTTTTATTGTTATTTTTTAAGCCTTTGGATCAAATATTCACAAAGTGGTCTATATGGATTCGCAAGGGTCGACTTCAACTTGCAGAGGGTCTATATCAGCTGTCAAAAACACATTTAAAGTAAATACGCTTATAAAAAATCAATATTAGGCAGGAAGGCGGTCTACGGGGCAAGAATACTTTGGAATAACTGCTTAAGGTTGTTAATTGCAGCCTTTTGTATAAAAGTTAAATTAGATTAAAGACTTGAATGCGTTTTTTCCAACGAAAATAGCTACCGTATCCATGTTTCAGCCTGTGTACAAAAACCAGTCAAATACTTAAAATGATCTTTTAGTTTTAATTTCAACATTATGCCTAGCTGTTTGCACGACATGGCGGGAATTATATTTATTGGTATATTTATTATAAAAGTAAATAGTTGGAAATTCTCAATATATTTAATTAAAAAATTAAACGATTCACCACCGGTTCAACATTGTTCGTCTGTAGCTATTTTTGTTTTTCGCTCAGCATAAACAGCTGAACACGTCTCTAAAAAAGTATTGAGACATTTTTGTTCTATTTTTCTTTCACGGTATATAAAAATTCGAAGATCAAGGCGTGACATAAATTCTTTCACGCAATTGATTAAAGACTATTTAATTTGTAAAAAGTATTATTTATTACTCAGTTTTGTCTGCTCATTAATTGTAAAAATAATCAATATTGAAAAAAGATAATACAATGCTTGATTATCGTCGGTTACATTACACGATTAAAAGTTTGTAAATATATATTTGAATAAATAAAAAAACGCTTTTTTAAATAAATATAAATGATAGATGACGTGTGTTTTATTAAAAAATCGGGACAGGAGTAAAACAAAGGTCCAAATGATTTAAAAAACAATTAATTAAAAATAACATAAATTAAAGTAATATTTTCTTACAATTTTTCTTTTGACGTACCTTCTCTTTCTAGGTAGAGCTTACGGCCTATTGGTCAATTAGGTATTTTACTTTATTACCGCAGAATACATTAAGATAATGTCTGTACATTGCTCGTTTTTTTATTTGTAATGCCGAAGATTTTTTGGTGACATATCTTATAGTTTTATTAGATTTAAGTATTTTTGTCTTTTTTAAAAAAATAATTTAGGATACCATATGAAAAAATACTCAGAAAAGAGCAACATAGGTAAATATAGTGGCTTAAAAATATTACTGATTGCAGTAATAAATTCATTGAATAATTAACACATTCATATCGAATTTGGCACGCAGAAGCTCAGCATCTTATCGCAATAGCTCTTTGAATGTATAACTGTCATATTATTCGTCTTCCCGCAAATCTGTTTGTCTGTAAAAAGATCCTTGGGCCGTCGGAAAACACGGAAAATATATTGTGACTTGACAGAACCTTGTCATCAGTGTATGAAAAATTGACCAATACCAAACCACTCAATACTCTCTGCGATGGTTTTAATAGTTTCTCAACTATAACCGATGTTATGTACAGATACATGCGTACAAACATAAGAGGATTACGTTTTAACATATTTCCTTTTACATATTTTTCGATATTAATATACAATTAAAATTAATTAAAACCATAACTAACTTTCCATAACTAGTTTAAGCACTTTTTGATACAACTCATATTTCCTTCTTTTAACAAACAATGTAAATCTAATTTCATTACTAAATTGTTAAACATACATACTATTAAGAGCTTAAAATAAAAGGGGCCTTACTACAAAAATGTGTGTTATAGGTTATGCTCGGTTTTGACAATATTATAATAATATTTATGAGTGACACAAAAATATATCTCGTAAAGTTTGCCGTTAAGAAGATACAGTTGGATAAATCTACAAATAAAATTATAATGTTAAAAACACAAAAGAAAATCACCTGTTATACCTTAGTGAACTTAAAACTATGTTACTGTAGATAAACCCATGTGATTCTAAGCCCTTGGTACAAGATGGATCATTGCAATATATATACAAAGATATATCACTTTTAGGGTGTTCACTGTCAATACTTGGTGGAAAGGCATTATATTTAGAAAAAACACAATAATCCTTTGTACTTCATTCCACTTTATTTAATATGTCAGGACCGGTTTCGCTCATTACGAGCATCGTCAACTGATAAGAATATAATTTAACAGTGCTATTTATACAAAAATTAAAAGTTATAAAAAACAATTGGCATTCTTTCAATGCCAATTGTTGTTTATAACTGTTCATTTTGGTATAAATAGCACTGTTAAATTATATTCTTATCAGTTGACGATGCTCGTAATGAGCGAAACCGGTCCTGACATATTAAATAAAGTGGAATGAAGTACAAAGGATTATTGTGTTTTTATTAATACAAAGATATATCCCTAATAATTTTGTATATCAATAAAAACAAAGTAAACGAGTTTGTTGGCTGACGTATAATACTTTTGAATGGAAAATCACATACTGCTGATATATTTAATTTTAAATATTTTATCAAAATTTATATCATTCTAACCTATGTATACGGTTGAACAATCTTCACATTCACAACACGAATACGCTTATTTTTCGTTCACAGTGCAGTCATATTAAAATAAAATATTAATTGTAACTCAAAACGATTGTAAAACGACATTACAATATTTAAAAAATAACCATTTTATGTAGCGAGCACTGGGTAATAATTTTAATTTATATCTGATTCATTTTTATGTTATATTTATATAGCTATCAAAATACTAAAATAATATTATGAATGTATTGAGATACAACTAAATTCCATGATATATTTGCAGTCGACAGTGTAGGAACGGACGTAGCTAGTCAGTTAGTCATAGATTTCAAATAAACATTAAGTAAGTTGATATATTATATACTTACTTCCATAATATAATATAATAGACATATATAAATACGTCTGTGCAATAACTTGGTTACGACGTTATGTAAAATGTATTTTCCGACAGCAGCTGCGACTACTATCTTACGTCATCGGAATTTTCAGTGTGATGGAACATGCATAATTTATCAGTATTTTTCAACCATACATTTACGTTAAGAAAAATTTTGTTGATGATTATAATGCGAAGAATGCCCACGAGGCTAAGGTAATGATATTATTAATGTCGCAAGGTGTGTGTGAAGTTTAAATAAAAATATACACATATCATTATTATAATTTCACGAATAGAACTATAAATACAAGGTGACAGTTATACTTATCAACCAACTCTTAATTTACAAAGCGCAACAAAAAGATAAAGTGAAGGTTTATACGGTAACGGTTCGAACCCGGCCAATTCAGACCCTACTCGCCTCAGAAACGAGTCTTTATATTACACTTGTTATCCCAACCCGATCGATAAGTTTAGATTTATATATTTTTTAATTTAACAATAATATATTGATATGGATGAGTTTTATAGGCCTAAGCTCCTACTACCCCTTTTGTGATGACAACTGGCAGACATTTAAAAGTTTTAATTGTGTTTAAAAAAAGTGTCATGTAACCAGTATAATCGATTGTTTTTGACCGTAAATGGCAACACTGTTTTTTTATACCAGAAGCGATTTTTGTTTTTTTCTTCCTTGCTTTTTGGAACACGAAGCGGACACAACGTGTGTCGGGACGTTTCCCACTGCTGGAATCTGGTTTCAATGGTCTTTAGTGTTAGATTCACTTATGGCTTTTTTCTTTGTGGTTTTGTGCGATACGTGATTCATAGAATGGCGTATCAAAAAGCCCGTCGTCCAAGATTGAAAAAAAAAAATTCCATCTCCACGATAATTAAAATTATGTTTTTGTTATCTGTCGCGCGCAGACTTAAGCATACATTTTCTTAACTTCTATAATTTCATTTGTGCATGCCGGGTATTAATGGTGTTGTAGTAATGTAAATTCTATTTGTTAATAATTTTGTGTGATTTGTCAATTGAATGATTATAAATTCTTAATAAACATACTTCGTAACAATTGAGCGATGTTTTTTTTTTATTCTACCTATTTGTTATGCCTCGATGTATCAATCTAACTGCGGTTGGTCGTAATGACTTTCATTGGTGGGGATTTATTCTTAGGGTATAACATCGTGAAAAAAAAATGAAAATTTCTCACAATGAATGAAACTCGCTCAAAAATAAATTACTAGTCATATCAATATGATATAAAAATACGTCATTTTTATGATCATTCTTAAGCAAAGAAATTGTTGTTTCAAATTTACATCAACTATGGAGCACGCCGGGTTCTATGGCGCAGTGGTTAGCGTTCTGGGCTATCGGATGGATGGGAGGGAATTTTCAGAAATCGATCGAAAAATGCTGTTTATACTGAGACTCGAACCCGCGAGATCCGGCACGGAAGCCATCAACGCTTACCGCTTCTCTATAGGACCCGACAAATATTAATACTTATAATATTTTACGATTTTGTGCTAACCGTATAATATTTTAATTAAATGTTTGGAAAAATGTATTTACTAAGCTTTCGTAAAGTAACAAAAATACGCAATTGGTTTTTGGCAGCTGAAATCAACGGAAGTTTTAACTTGTGATTCCTGTTTCAATCCACTCCAACTAATTTGTAATATTCCTATTTATGTCATGTTATGGTAGTGCAGTGAAACACGATGCAGCATGCATTATTACAACGTCATACTGCACGTCGGGGTCATGCAAAGTGGATTTTTGCTAATTGCACAGTGCATATTACGTATTGACCGAAATTTTGACCGGAAATTCTGTGACCGTACCGGCTTTGTCGAATAATTGAACGTCGCAACGCATATTTCTGGTTTCGGGATTCAGCTTTAATGCAGTAATTCCTATCACGGCGTGGTTGACGTTTTGACATAGTTTGACTTTTTGAATAAACTGAATTTAAAATATCAAAATTGATTTTCTTCAATTACCAATTTTGACTATCATGGACCAAACACTTATTACTTACAGTTTCTAAAACTTCAAATATAATATGACACTAAGGTTTTATGACATTTTTTTTTAGAATAAAGATAACTTTAAAAAACGACTTGATTCCAAATCACTGGGAGATCATCGGTGGGCTTTCAATACGTGAACAAGGTGATTAGTTAATCTCGAAGTTATCCACGTGCTTCGAGGAAGGGGTCAAAAACAGTACGGGCAGTTTTATAAATTGATTTTTCAATCGATTTATGAATTTCTGTTCAAAGGCATGGATGTATGTGATGTCTTGAATTCCCCCCTCCTACCCATTCTATCCTATGAACGGGGCGTATCGAGAGCGATTAGCTAACCACTAGTCCTTCCCTAGCCCTTGTCTTCTATTCCTACTCTTTTTGGAAAAAGAGAGGTTGAGCAACTGAGTAATAAGCAGTTCTCGTAGAAACACTTTTGTTGAAATAAACTCCATTAGGAGTCCAAATGCTCCACATTGAGAGCGGACATGGTAAAAAAACGCAATATACCTTAATAATCAATAGCTGAAAAATCTATTGACCCACATACGATTGCAAAAGTGAAGAGTTTCAAGATTGACAATTAGTATCCGATTCTAAAAATGGGGCGATTAGCTCCTTATTCAGTTAAATGAAATTCAATTATTTATAACGTAAAACAAAAATTCTGTTGAAATAAACTTTATTCGTTTTGTGTTAGAATCTAGTGCAGTATAATAACGTCATGGTTGCTCTTTGGAAATGATAGATGTATGTTTTCTAAAATACTTTTCAGACTTAGCTCGATATTGGGGAATTCAGATATAGTGCACTCTGAAAAAAGGTATCAATATGTTTCACGCTGGTAGCAGAATGTTTGAACACTGATACAGTAGAATGAAAAAGTAACTTTTACACACTAAACGTAAACTTAAACGGATTATTTCTGCATTATTAAAGAACAACTCATTTTAAGTCATCTTAAACATGTCGTTTTGTATCTTTTTTCAAATATGTTGTTATTTCAACGTTTCGTTTCAAAATAGAACGAAAAATAATCATTCAGTAATCGGCCGTGCGTGACGTTAGGTACACAGGAAGCTCGTATTAAAATATTTGTTTTTTTCAAACGAAAAGTCTTTTCCAAACGTAAAATAAATTTGTTACAACGAATGACAGGCACCCACCGCGCCTACGTGCTTTTTTATGTTTTGTTTTAAATATAACTCAGAAAAATGTCTTAAATCAAAAAAAGTTTGACCGCTGGAACGAGCATCATACTAAGTATATAATTTATATTAAGTACTCAAGTGCTGGAGATCTTTTTGATTGAAATAATTATAGCGTTTATTTTTGTGCAATTTCGAAACAGAAAAAAATATTATGCGGTATTTTCAGCATTCAGACATTCACAATAATAATGTTGGTATATTATTGGTATGTGAATAGTTTGTAAATTAAGGATCATTCATTTCTAATTTAACAGTATTTTTTTTGTAGACTGCTATAACAAAAAGATTAAATAAAATTTTGTTGATTTGTCAATGATGGTGGTATATGACAAAAATTTTAATCAGATTTTTAAAATGATCATATCTGTATGCACACCACTTAAAAACCGTCATTTCTTTATATATATCGTGCGCAGACGCATTATTGCAATGTTCACATAAAATTATATAAATGCCCTAAATATTTAAACGGCGAAGATTTTGAATCAATGAACAGTACAAATTGATATAAAATTGAAATATTCTACAGGTACTATCCAATACTTTGTGAGAGGCATTTAAAAAAAATATAACAATTTATAAAAAAAAAACTGCATGACCGATTCATAAACGATTAGTGACACTTTTAATTGTAAAATCACCATATGTGGTCAATTTGGTAAGAGTTTGGCTCTACCTTTTAGGCAAGTCTGTGTTCAAGTCCCAATAAGGTCAATGCCAAATTTAGTTTTTTAAAATTTAAATTTGAGATCTAAGTATTTGTGATGTAAATCCTCCTCATGTCGATCGTTAGAATAGTCGTTATTGTCGGAACGACGTTATGACTGAGTTTTCAGTGATGAATGGGCGTATGTTGCAAAATTTGCATTGTGATATCAGATATTCGTATCGTAAGTCATTGACAAAGAATTTATATGAAACTCTGAAAAAGAAGAAGTTATTTTTCCCGTACAAGGCAATTAATTTACTGCGACAAACTTTTTATACGTCTCTTCCAAGAAATAGAAGTTGTTTTCGATGTTTTTGCTTCGTAAACATTTCCCTATTGATACAGGGTTAGACAATATCCTTAATTGGGGGAATAAATATTCCGAAAATGTCATAAAAAAAGCATTTGATGGTCGCTACATCCAATCTTTTTGAAGGTTGTTTTGTCAATTGGCTCCTTGAAGATTTGCTTATCATCAAAAAAGATTGCCACTAGTCAAATTGCTATAAATTATGAGTTCAAAATAGAGTATATCGTTGAGATACTTTCATAAATAAATTTACTTTGGTTTCAATAAATCAATAGCGCAAAGATGCTAAAAGAATATTTCTCCACAATTAGACCTTGATTGCTTAACCAGTAAGAAAAAAATAAAAGAGTTTTTGTTTTTATTTAATACGTCCAAAGAAAGTCAGTTTGAAAATGTTATGCATGTGCTCGATTCAACTGATGTTTGTGACGAAAATGACTAATTTATTTTCATGTCCCCCTTCAATATGAAACAGATAAACTTTTAATAAAACAGACGGTGTATCACGAAAACTGATTTTTATTCAGTTTTTATAGTCGCTCTTTACGGACAATGTAACAATATAAACAGGACCGCCGCCACCATACTGGCAAAATAGGCAACCGCCTAGGGCGCAAACCACTAGGGTAATAATATTGAAGTTTTTTTTATTAGATACGGTATTATTTCAATACACTGATATACACATGATAATTATTACGAATTGTAACTGGTCAAGATTTCACCAAAAGAAAGTAAGTGAAAGAGTTAAAATTACTAAGTCGTTAAATAAATAATAGTGAAAAGAGTATGTATTTATCATCGTAAGGCACTGTTGATTTTACAGTATTATAAATATGTTTTATAGTTTATTTTTCCAATACTGTAGGTTGGTTTCATATGAATAACCTTATTTGATTCGGATTACGATTTCATATCCAACACATAAAAAATGTAAGTGTTTATTTTCAATTTAATTTGGCCGAACTGGAGTGTTGAAGCATCGTATGATTTTTTTATTTCTTCTTGGACGCGTCGTGTAAATTTATGCTATTCAAAAATAGAAACGCGCTGATTGAAAAAGCTGATACTTGACAAAAATACGAAGATGACTTATCTGTCGGCATGATGCTGGCCACATAACAAACACATGGGTTGCCTCCCATCCGACCTTGTATATTAAATTAGTTGTGCATGGAAGTGAAAAATTGTTTATTTATTATGGTGATAAGACGATTTTTTAATATTAAATAGCGGTGATGCTCATATAATATTTTTAATATTAAGCACAACAATTAGATATAGAGTAAAAAATCTTGTTAAGAGTCAAATTTACATGTTTCATTCAAAGAACCACTGCACGCAAACAACACAAACCAATTCTCATGTAACTGAAGCAGTTTTGAAGCGTGTCTGCCGATGACTGCTTCATTACGAACTTAAGAAAATTTAATAACACAAAAATTTATCTCGGAAGTTTCGGTATCCCGTATTTATAAAATAACAATTTGTACATTCGGGGTTTCAACTTTAAGTGAAAGCCTATATTTTGTAAAAGAATTGCATTTGATGAAATTCGGAATACATTTACGTCAAGCTTTCGATAACAGAAGCGTCCAAATAAAATGAATTTAAATGATTTTAAAACACATGTTGTAATATGTGTTTTACTGTCATCTGATATTTTACATAACCTCAAAACTTTCAACTACTTTATCTATTCAAAATGTCTTACTTAATCTCACCTATCTTAAACTTAGCCGTATGTTATATTTTCTACTTAAACTGAAACTTACTTGTCAGTATACAAACATAACTTGTCATTTTAACTCTGTCTAGCATCATCAGTGAGTTTATACACTTACAAATGAATAAAAACGTTGAGTAGGCAATGTGAATGTAACCAATTGGGAGGCTGAAAACGCAATCAAATTTAGAGGCCCTGTTTTTTGAATGATTAAAACTGAATTAAAAATGTTATAGGGTTTTGTAGATTATAATATGTTATTTTGAGACCCCTAAGATTGGAGGCCCAAACGCGCGCCTCATGCGTTTAAAGGGTAATCCGCTACTGATAGTTCAATTTTTTTTTATCTTATTGTTTTCGTTCATTTTGAAATATTGTTATCTAATGATAAAGTTTTATTTTATTCTAATTTAATAATTGTGTATTGTCCTACGTTGTATAATAGTTATAACTGCTTGACTGCTTCATCTATAATACAAAAAATAATTATACGATATTTATTAAAATGATCGATGTTTAATTCTGACTGGCGAAAAAACAATATAAGTGATCATATTTTAAATTCTGTTCGTACAAGATAAGTTAAACTAATTGCCAATTACGAAAGAAAACAGCATAACTTTGTATTGTCCAATTGGATTGTAAGATTTGAAATATTGTGACAAATTTCGCTTAAAACTAATTTTTCAAATTGAGCGTTTTTAATTGGCAACATTTTATTTTGAAATAAAATTTAAATACAGATATTATCCGTTTAAAAAATTGTTTATTTTATTTTTGCCCATTAATTTATGTCTTAAAATACGACAGATTAAGAATATAATGAATTGAGAAAATAAAATAAAACGTCTCAGCAATATTATTTAATCATTTAAGATTAAGGCTAATTAATGGTGCTTGGTGGAATAACAATGTTAAAATTGATTCGTAAATTTTTTTCAAACGTTTTGTCACAAACGACCCAGGTATCATCATTCAGCATCTTCAGGCATCCAAGTGGATAGATGAACTTAAACTGAGGCTCAAGCAATTCAAATTTCATATTATTTTAGTTTGAATACATATTCGTTTTTTAAAAACCAGATTACTATTTTATTAGATATAGGTATATATTGGTTATTTTAGTAAATTATATTTTTTTATTTAATGTATAAAGTAATAATATACAAATTTAAATCACCTTAACATTGGGAGCGGTGTATTTAAGACAATGGCACTCTTTGAACTTTCCTTTAAATAATACTTGATAACCAATTCTAAACGGACTTACAATGTATTCATTTATTATAATAATTTAAGATTTCGGTTGAAAGTGCTTGAAGAAATTTTAAATCGGACAATTTAGTGACAAAACAAAAAAAATACAATTAGTGACAAAGTTTTTCTGAATTTATATAATGTATTTATTATGTTCAGATAATTAATATCTAGCTAATCGCTATTCGAAATTTTTAGAAATGGAATTATTAGAGAAAAATTTAAAAAAAAACATCGCAGTGATGGAAAATTACCGTTATTACAGTATTTAAGTTACTAGTCAAATGTAAAAAAATCTGAAATAGCTTAGAATAATAATTGGTTCGAGAGTCGATAGTTTCAAGTCGCCGGTGGTGTAAATTTATTGCATTTTATGTGTAGGTATGTATTGCTCACTAATTTTTTAGTGTGTGTGAGTGAGACTATTTTTGTGACCAGAAGCATATATTATATATTTTCATCTCACCATTCACAAAAAACGTGATGTGGGACAGTAACATCAGCGAGAAACACATAGCTCTAGTTTGATTGATTTACAACGTCTCGACAAAATAAAAAAATAAAATATTCCAATTGAATGAAAATTTGACGAATATTATGTAGACGTAGGCGGTTTAAGAAAATTAGCACACTTATCATAATAGAATATTTAATTATGATACTTAATAATACTTGTCTTCATTATTTTAATTATAATTAAAACCTTGTTGTATGATACCGTATGAAGCGTGCACTTGACAGTCAGACTATCGAAAAATCTTGGTTTCTAAATGGTAACAGTTAAGTGTTTTACAAAATCTATTTTTTATTACATACAGTCAGCAGTGTGCTACCAATACGTTAACAATGAGCTCGCTTAATCTCAGAACAATTCATAAGTTAAGATAATACATAAGCCAGAAATATGTAAAAATGTACTAATTTGATCAGAGAATATTGCTTTATTTTAAATTACCAAGGGGCTCACTAAATGCTCTCCGAGTCCCTTCCAGCTCACCCCTCCATACAGTTTAAAAGAGTACTATCTATTTCTGACTGGTATTTTCTTTTATATGTCGTAGTATACTAAAACAAAGGAAAACATTTAAAAACAATAAAACATTATATGTGTTTTATCAATAATTATAATATGTTGTGTTACTCTGTTCGCATACATAATTTTGTGAGTGTCACTGACTGTTAGATGATATCAGTGTTGATCGTATTTTAATAGTACACTGTATTCTACCATTGCATTTAAATTATCATTATATATTGCCTGTAATTGCACTTATAATTCAAAATATGTTTTTTGTGAGTTGTTATACTTTTGCATTGATGAAGCGATATTGTATTAAGCGAAATTTACTGGAGATAAAAATTACTATCCATTATTATTGATTCTTTGTTTGTTTTTTGACCATGTCCCTAAACGCGAATGAAATATCTTAGTTGGTTATCACCGACAAGTTTTTATTTAGAATTTGATTATTATTTATATAATGAAAATAAAAATGACAAATGGCAGATTTTATGCAATGATTTTTTTCGTTACACGTCCTAATTCTTGAATGATTGATTGCAAAGCAATATATAAATTCAACCGATGTGACTTTCAAAAGCTAGGAAAACTGCATATCATCATTTTGTCTAAGATTACCGCCAAAACGAAAACACTATCATAGACGCTGAGCTTTCTTCAAAGCTATTGAAAAAAATATAAAGGAAAGGCAATTTTCGCCATTAAAAGATATTATTTGGTGGTAGCAACAACAAAAGAAGGCTTGCATCATCTTTATACGTTGTGATTCATAAGAGAAGACCTTATATCGTGCCAAATATCTATAACCTTCAGGAGGTATAAAATGGCATATTATTTTTACAAGGTAAATATTTATTAAATTTTTGATTGAATTATTTTATGTTCCTTCCGTGAAAAAGGTTTTTTAGAAAACGTTTTCAGCCATGTCCTTCTTAATTGGGGTAGGTCGGAAATTCAAGAATCGTTTGAATTTCATTTTAAGATAATTTAAAACCCATCATAGATTTTAAAGCAAAAATAAATGTGTTAACTGTTTGAAATTGTGGTAAACATATATAAAAAAATATTAATACATACTGCTGCGAAGTCATTTGAAATTTCTCAAGAAGAAAATACAACGCCTAAATCCTTACGTATGATTTAAAATAGTTAGGATTGCATTTGTTGAAGTTTTTAGCTGGAACCATCAGCTGGTTGTAAGATAAAAGATTTTACTGTATAGCTGAATATGGTATCAATTATTATGCTTCAACAATTGAGGATTTTTTTTACGAAATAATAAGAATGGTATTTACCTACCTGTATCAAATTTATGGCGAAGAAATTAAGGTTTACTAATAATTTTGCTAAATCTATATTTTGTATTTATTTGGCAGCAGTAAATGCAGCAGAGTTATTGGTGAAAAGAAAGAAGTCGTCATTTGCCACGTGAAACTGAATCGAAAAATAGGGCAGTATAAAGTTTTTGAGATAAACCGTCACTGAGATACACATTTCCAAACCCAGCTCATTGAAATGTCGATTGCAAGATGGCAAGTGACAAACTCAATAAATCACTGGAACTGATTCTATGTGATTTAAAAATTACGTTACAATTTAGACTAGATAGTTGCTTGCTTCATGGTAAATACATTTTTTGATACTGGTCAACAAATGTATTCAGCAGTCGCCCTTTTTTCTTTACTATATAAAATAAATATGTTTTGTTTACGTATGTTGTATTCGTGGCGGAGTGGTCAACGTCTTCCGTGATGGATCTCAAGGGTTCGAATCTCAGTACGGACAGCATTTTCGTAATCGATTTATCGATTTTCGTTCTAAAGTATGGGTGCTTGTAATGCTCGAAAATTCTCATTCCACTCTTTCAGTCTTAAAATAACGGGGCGTATAATGTGTGATAGCTTAACAACTTATATTATGATCCGTAGGTTAGGGGGCTATATGCTCCACACGTAAGGCGGACTGGAATAAAATATGCGGATGGATAGGAAATTAAATCAAAATATAAATTGTTTAATTTATTAACTAAAGTCTTACTAACTACCGTTTTTTAATAATTCTTTTACGGAATATATCTTCTTAAAATTTAATCTTTGTTTTATTTGTTGAAAATAACTAGTCGTCCTATTCGCATTGTATTCAACATGAGTCTTAATATTTTATAACTCTTAAAAATGAAACCGTAATTGAATCAAAACGTTGGATGATTACCACTTATCATGACAATTAGAGCTTATATAAAAACCGGTTTTCGAACTATATTGACATTCGAAAACCGGTTTTATCCGTATTTAGAAATTTTACAAAAAATGGATAACTCAATTAAAATAGCGAAAAAAAGTTATTTTTTTATGTTTGTTTATTTATATACATAATAATACACAACAAAAAATTATTTGGTGTTACTCTTCAGAAAATATGATTTAAGAAAACACAAAGCGTCCACTGATCGTTTTGTAACAAAATTTCCTAATATCGAAAATACCCTTTCGCTGAGTATTTGGTCTTTAAGCCATCAAATAAAGGATCCAAATTTTCTGTCCTTTGTTTATAGACTCGTTTATGGAAAATTCGGCACAACTGGTTACGAAGATGAAAAACCGGTTTTCGAATGTCACAAATTTAGCAAAAAAACGGTTTTTGAAAACCGAAAACCTCTTATGACAACTGATATTGGAGTGGATTTATTACATTTCAATTGATTCTCATCAATCAAGACCCGTTAACTTACAACTTTTATATTTGATATTAAAAACATTAATCAAATCACCTCTCGCTTACAAAAATTATAAGTGATTTAAATTCGTGATGATTAATGTAATATAAATAGCATACAACATGTCACTCCAGATGTGAAATACACGATTCCATTAATGAAGCTCGTGTCCCATCGTATATAAAACAACATGTAACACATTCATTTATAAAACTTATAACCTATACAATAACTTCAGCGTTAGTTAAGTAAAATATACAAACCTTAGATTAAATATTGAAATACTTCACAATGATGCTGAACATGTTTTGTAGTGCTTAAAATAATATTGTATGTAGATTTTTGCATTTACAGTTTGTAAAATAAATTATATCACTGTAACGAAAAGCTTCGACAGCTATTCATTGTAAGCAATTTTATATGAACAATAGTATATTTTGTTGATTAAAATATTTTATAATGAAAACGTTGATAAAGAAAAACAATAATGTCTCAGGTATATTTAATAAACGTGTGTTTTTTTATCAAATAAATGAAGCTTGGAAGTCCTAAGGTACGTTAACGTCAAAGTTATTCGAGTCTCCTTTATTACTGACGTTGTTAGTTGTTTAAATTATTTTTCCATCGTTGCCGACAGAAGAGCGTGATGATTCAGAGGTTAAAAAAATCACCAAATACATTTATATGCAAACTATATTATATTCACCTTTCCATATACAAATATATATTTAATTATTGGAAATATTAAATAGTAGGTATTGAAGGATAAGGCTACGACAGGACTAGTTTGTAACTTATCGCTTTCGCTACGTCTAGTAATTAAAGGATCGAAAGAGTGGGAGGATTTTTATAGAAATCACAAACACCCATGCCATCGAACAGAAATCGAAAAAATGATGACTCGAACCAGTGAGTTCCGGCACAGAAACCCACAACGCTAACCACATATAACCGCCATAAGTTCTGACAACTTAAGTAAGGGTTTGCAAACAGTGGACGAAAGCTTTTAATGCATTGAAATCATTTAAAATGATAATATTGAAATTTAATAATCATAAAGAAACCAAAAAGCATGCATTAATAATACAATTGTATGAAAATACGAAGTCAATTATCATATCAATAACAGCAAAGTTGTGTATGTGAGATTTATATAACTTTCATTATAAAATTCAGTATTTTGACAATAATATACCTAGTTATCATCGAAAGTTTTCAGTGGGTAATTTTGTATATTTTCCGATTTATTCTAGAATTAAATATGTATTCACTGACAGTATACAACTATTATAGATTTACAACGTTTGATTGATAGTCTTAAAAACCACTTTTTATCATTTTTTTTTTAAAGTGACATCTTGTTTGATAAGAAAATTACATATTTAGGAGAATGTTCGCAATGCCAATCATACAAATAACGTTATCTCACAGGCGTCTGGTGTCTTTCTGTTTTAACAAGCAAACACAAAATACCACGCATTATTACAAGCTGTCTGAATATAAATAAATCCCTTCCAAGATCCTCGTTTCTTTGAGAGTTTATGAAGAACAGAGTGAACCTGAAAGTTTTCAATACGATACAAATAAGTAAATATGCGCTCGGTTCGCTACCTTTAAGCTTGAAGCTTTTGATTTTTTTTATTTTTATAAAGCTGAGTATACAATGCTGAAATTTGAAGTATAAACCATGTAAGTTTTTCCAGTGCTTTCCAAAATTTTCGATACAACGGCCTACAACATCTGAAAAAAATAGTCCACGGTTGGGAAGTACTGGATTAAGCCATAGTCCAGTGGTCGCCAACCTTTTGAGAGACTGGGTAAAAAAAATTGATTAGTGGGTAAAAGTTAAAAATATTGTTTTTACTATTTATTCATTTAAAAAATCATTTTTAAAAAATAAAACATATATTTATATATATTTTACATAATATATTTGCTTTATATGTGTAAATACAAAAAACATGTAATGTTGTTATTGGTGGCTTCCTTGGTATTATTGAATAAGTAATGTGATAAAAAATATTATCATAATTTCTTGGTGGGTAACTCAAAATGTCGAAGTGTGTAATTCAATTACCCGCGGGTAGTAGGTTGCCTACCACTGTCATAGTCAGCACAAATATTTGTTCTTAAAACATGTTTTTATTGTCAGTTATATGAATGGCTAATGGCAAGGTCTGTTCAGCTGGTCAATGCATATCTAAGAGATGTAGACATATTATTGAAAGTTTCTTTTTAAATTCATATGTAAAACAATATTTTATTTGTTTTGTGAACTGTTTAAATTATACCGCCGAAACGTATTGTGCAATGACCTAATCTGTAGTGTACTAAAGAATTATATTATAATTTTGTAATTAGATTGTGTAAGAAAATGTGACACCTGTTTTGTATCTTTGACAGACGGCTCACCATTGCTTAACTTATTCATTTTAGGATTTGCCATTTCCCATTTATAAAAAATACTACAAAAAAAAATGATTATGCAGAAATGTTCTATGTCACATATTTAAAATTTCTGTATACTCATTTTTTTGGTACTAAGTGTATTTTATTTTTTGTATTCATATAAGTAATTCGTTATATTACTGTCTGTATCTAATACCTACTTTGTATATTTTGTAATTTTTTAAAGCTAAGAATGAGAATCAAATTTTAGTTATTTCGTAAATAATCTTAATATTAAGATGCTTTTCAAAAAGGCGAAACACGTATCACAATATGTTACACCAACTGTTTAATAACCAATAACTACTGACTTTCGGATTATATACAACACAAATATACAATAGTAAAATAATACAAATAGTTTTCTAGACTAAAACTCAAAAAACCTTTCGCACATTATAATTATTTATCTTTTTTGATTCAAAGAAAAAGCAACCAGTAACAATATCGGTCGCGAATAATATTTGATTCTAATGTTTAGAGACAATATTTTCTGGATATACAGTATACTCATGTATATTTTACGCTTTTGCATCCTTTCTCTTGGGTGTTATAAAATATGGATACATTTACTGCTGAACACAAAGGTTTTCCTTTAATAATAGTTTCTTTTACGCCATTCGATCTCAGCGTTCGCCTTGTATAGGGAATCGGATTATTTTCGACAAAGGCAAAACTAATGTAAACATATCGAAAAAGTTATAGCAGACGCATTGTGACAGGACTGCGAAAAATTCAGTGAAAATGTATTTTTTCATACCGTAAAAAACATTAACAAATATGAAAAGCAAAATTTTCTATTGAACAGAATTAAAGTCTGTATGCAGAAGCCTTTGATGAAAAGTGAAAAGGTGTTGAAGTATTTAGTAGGGCTTTTACAAAAACCGAAACCAAAAACCAGAAACCAAAAACCGGTTTTTGGTTTTGGTAGAAAAAAGTTTTCGCAGTTTTACAAAAAATGGATAATTCAATTAAAATAGAGAGAAAAAGTTATTTTTTTAATGTTTTTATTTATACACATAATCGTTCAAATTATGTATTTATTTTATTTTATTTATTTATTTATTTATTTAATTAACATTGCAAAAGGTTGACAAATTATAAATTTAAAACTTTTACAATGGAGAAAAAAAATAGTACAATTTAATATTAAAATCAGTAGAAAAAAAAATGGCAAAGAAGTCAACTGAGTAAGCTCCGACGAACTCTACTTTAATACATAAAAAATAGTATTCGTCGGAACTCACCCACGTCTACGTGGAATATGTCGACATCCGAAGCAATATTGTTGAACACCGTTAAAGCTCTCCCCAGTGGCATCCCCATTGGCAGGCTGGTTCTACACCTTGGGAGAACAAACAATTCATGTCCACGATTTCTCAAAAAATAATCAGGAACATTTAGATTCACATTCTCAAGAATGGTGGAATTCTCATTTTGGCCACGTATAAGTCGAAAGAAATATATGGCCAGATACATTTCTCTTCGAACATTCAAACTATTGAAGTTAAGCATGCCTAAGAGAAAGTCAGTTGGATAAAGCCATGGGTAATATCCATACACCCTCATATAGAGAAGTCTCAAAAATTTCTTCTGAATCTTCTCCACCATAAGGGTATATTTCGAGCATCTTGGGGCCCAAACAATTGACCCACTCTCAAGTCTGCTTCGAACCAAAGCGTTGTACATTAATATTAGAACTTTAACTCCCGAAAAGACTCTGGTGGTACGGATGACAAAGCCCAACATTTGTAATGCTTTCTTGCAAGTAATCTTAATGTGATTATAGAATGTTAGTTTGCTCTCAAATTGTACGCCAAGATCTCTGACTGATGAAATTCGCGAGAGAATTCGGCCATTCATTGAATAACGGAAAAATAACACTCGCGACCCTCTTGTAAAGGATAAAAGATTGCATTTATCAATATTGAAATCGAGTTTGTTACACCGCCCCCAATCTATTATATTATCTATATCAGACTGAAGACGATGACAATCATCTAAGGTGACAATCTTCAAAAAAAGTTTCAAATCATCAGCGAATAACAAGAACATAGAATTTTTAATAACGCTTGCTATATCATTTATGAAAATAGTGAACACAACAGGAATTTATTTGGTATTACTCCTTAGAAAATATGATTTAAGAAAACACAAAGCGTCCACTGAACGTTTTGTAATAAAATTTCCTGATATCGAAAATACCCTTTCTCTGGGTAATGATATGGGGCATACGGTCTTTAAACCATCAAATAAAATATCCAAATTTTCTGTCCTTTTGTTTATAGACTCGTTTATGGACAATTCGGCACAACCGGTTACGATGTTGAAAAACCGGTTTTCGAATGACACAAATTTTACCAAAAAACTGGCTTTTAAAACCAGTTTTTGAAAACCGACAAGCCCTAGTATTTAGTAACACAATGGTTGGCTTTATCATCCGTACCACCAAAATCTTTTCGGTCGTTAAAATTGTAATATTAATGTACAATGCTTTGGTTTGAAGCAGACTTGAGAGTCGGTTGATTGTTTGGGCCATGAGGAGTTCGAAATGTACATACATACTCTTATGGTAGAGAAGATTCACAAGAAATTTTCGAGTCTTCTTTATATGAGGCTTTATCCAACTAAATTTCTTTTAGACACGCTAATTTTTAACAGTTCGAAGAGGCCATATATTATTAGTGACGTATACGAGGCTAAAATGATAATTTTAACATTCTTGAGAATGTGAAAATAAATATTCATGATCATTTATTGAGAAATTGTGGCTATGAATTGTTTGTTTTCTTCAAGGTGTAGAACCAGCCTAAAAATCGGTATGCGACTGGGGAGAGTTAACAGTTTTTCAACAACATTGTTTTGGATGTAGACATAATACACGTGGACGTGAGTGAGTTTCGACGAATACTATTTTGTATGTATTAAAGTAGAGTTTGTCGGAGCTAACTCAGTTGACTCCCTTGCCAATTTAAATTTTCCTTTTTTGCTGCTTTCAAATACTATAAATGTATTTATTAATACTGAATATTTTCAATGGACTGTGTGGAAGTTGATGTTTAATATCAAATAAAATATTATAATTAAGCTACAAATTGTATTTTGACAGGTGTCTCACATCTTTAAGAAGAAAGCAGCAAAGCTTGCGAATAAGCTAAACATCAATTCTAATTACCAAGTACCTAATAAAAACATTTATTTAACTATCAAGCCCACAAAAATACTGCGGTTTAAAGTTTTTATCACATTTCTGTTTCATCAAATATTCAATATTATATTAATTTAAGATTTATGTTAAACAAACATTTACAAAATAAGCTTAGACTTAACAAGTATATATGTAAACATCTGTGACGTGCGGTGTTTTTTAAACATAGGATAATAAACAATGTTAAAAAAATCAATAACAGAAAGTTTCTAAGCAAATTTATAAAATTGTTTCTTAGCAGGTTATGAATATTCTACACATCTTCAAGTATCGTAAAAGTGAAGTTAACTCAGTTAAAACACATCGCAAGAAAAATATGCAATCTACATACTTATAAAAGTTCAAGAAAAATGTTTAACCATTTTACAAGTTGGGTCACTTCACCTCTTGAAGGCTCAATTTATAATATGTTTATGTACCGCCGCTGACATACAAGCAACATGAAAGCTGGGCATAATAATAAAGCTTTGAAATACATCATCAAAGCCTAATTGCTGAAGTAATTTATTGACAAATCTAAAGACTAAGTACCGTCTCAATATATAATACACGTTACCATGAAAGTACTCGACTTAAGAGCTTACCAATTAGCGGAGGAAAATTGTTTGTAGCAAGGTAACATATTACACCGACGCCACTCTAAACACAGTAAAATGCATTGAGTATTTTACACGAGCGTCAGACGTCTAAAGAAAGTGTCCTTTGACTAAAATTAAGCCTCACGGCTGAGTCACTCGCTTCGACCTTGGCTATGAATAAGTGAACACACCCAGCGGAGCTCCTTTCAGCGTCCTTGCCAAGACATACAGCCTCCGCACAACCTATAACACTCCAGATTAATTCAATTAAGACGCCTTCGCAGGGGGTCTATGTTTTGGCAGCTAACTGGGTGTACGCGAATCGAAATGTCATAATAAATTTTCATTTGCCAACCATTTAAGGAACCATCCAGTTTAATTTATTTAATTTACACACTAAAAACGTTAAATCGTTATAATTTCTCGTTATATAAAAACCGTGTTGATTTTGTGAAATAATATAACACTTTGTAGATGTAATAAACAAAGGGTGGGGAACCTTTTCATTTCTAAAGGTCACACTCATTTATCTGATTCAACATAAGGAATAACTAAATATTTTTAATTCACAATGTAAATTAGTCAAAAAGAAATTTAAAAAAATCTTTATTTATCTAATCTAAAAAAAGGGCACTAGTCAAAAGGCCGCATCAGAGTAGCCAAGATGCCACAGGTTCCCCACCACTGTACTTAACCATTATATATATTATATATATTAGAGTCCACTCTTCAAACTAATGAAACTTCTTTTATAAGGAGCTATTTTTTTATTTCAAAAAAAAAACAATTATTATCCAAAGGCATGGTTGTCTGTGATATCTAAAAATTTCTTTTTACTCTACAGATTCTAAAATGATGAGGCGCAGTGAGAGCTATTAGCTGACCACTAGTTCTGTGATAGTCTTATCATTTCGAACTAAAGAGATGTTGAGCAACTAAGTTACATGCAGTTTTAGAAAAAAAATTATTGAGATACCACTATTAAAAGTCCATATGTTCCACATTGAAAGCGGAAATGAATAAATATACATATATATATATATATATATATATATATATATACGTATAAAACTTTCAATGGATTCGGTGGTAATTTTGTGGAAGTTCATTTAAATATAAAATTTAAATAACTTCTTCAATAAAAATAACTTACCAAACTTCACAATGATTATTTAAGTGCATTGTGAAATTAATGTTATCTGAGGATCCTTCTGAAAGAGACGAAACGCGTGTCACATTTAGTAGCACAATACGTGGTGAAATAATCTTATTTAAAGCTATTTTAATTTTTAGATTCATCGGAATCTACTTTATACATATTTGTATCAATTTATACCACTCGACCTAGAATCAACACTTTTTTTTAATTTCTCGAAAATTCATCTTTTATTGTTCATGCTTACATATTTTTTATTATTTTCTACATATTAGCATATAAAATATTTTTATGTATGTATATTTTTAAATATATAAATATGTCAGTTGAAATAATGATAGTTGTAAGTTATTTCACATAAATGAGAAAAAAATCTATACAAATTCTGGTCATGGCAAGGTGCCAAAATAGTTGTCGATAATGTTTGACATTTCTTGTGGATCTAAAATACATTTTTTTACAACCGATGACAATAGTGTATAAGTTATCTTCTAAGAAAATCTAACTAGATCTCTTTGAATTCTCAGGAAGAAAAGACTAAACGAATATGTTCAAGATATCAAATGTTAAATTTAAAAGGTTTTGTTTTGTGCATTTAATTAGTGGAGTTTTAAGTCATAGGGTGCGTCAGAGTCAATATTGTTTGAGTCTTCTTTTTTGTTCATGTATTGGGGTTATTTACATTATCTTTCCACTGTTGCTGACAGAAAGGTGTGATCGATACAGAAGTGAGCAATCCACAGTGAAGCCAGTTTATGTGGACACCATATGCATATCTTCAAAATATATTATATTTACTTCCCGATATAGTATACCCATACATATACACAAAATACTGAAACATACATACACACAACAGGTAAAGAAGTAAACTAAGGGTTGTGTTTATAAGTTTTATCAATTTTTGGAAGAAAAATCAACTATGGAAAGTTGTCAAGTAGAACTGGTATCGGCCAAAAACGATTCGTATGCATTATTTCGTCATAGTTATGAAATCGAGAGATCGTTGGGTTATAATGTTTGCCTACCTCGCTGTGAAACTTTTGAGAGATTTTACAAACAAACTTACAAATGGTAGGTATTTTCAAGTCTCTACGCTCACGTATCACGGGGCGTTACATTTCTATCGCAGTGATTTATATTGTTCGATTTAGAGATTTTTTATATGTCTATAGTGAGCATTAGCCCAAATTAAAGTTGCATACATATGATCGATCAAGTTTTTATTGAATGGAGGAGAAGTTTGATTCTTAGAGTAAGTTTGTTCCTTGCCAATCTGAAAATTATATGTTACGACTTGAACGCGTAACCATCTGAACTTTCTCTTCTTCTTTGACCATATTCGCTCGCTATGTGGAGCATATGGTTGCCACGCGGCACCAACGTGTTTCCCAGTCTCCTGCTAATTGCTTTGCTTCTTCCCATGACATGCCAGCATCCGTCAGTACCGCCAAATACACCCTATGGATAGTACCCAACGGTCGTCCAAGACGCCGGAATCCCATTTGTAAGAAAAAGAGGCAGGCAAGGCTTTCCGAAGGCATCCGCATCACGTGATACGCCAGTTACAGCATCTTTCCATAACCACTGACGCGACAGGTCGTTGTTTTGTAAGTTCCCTTATATCCAAATTCCTAACAAAATCAAACCACCTTAACCTCATTATTCGAAGCAAGCACTTGCTCTCGAAGTTAGGTATACGATTTTTCTGATTCTTCATCAGGTATCATGGTTCGCTACCGTAATTTGACATTTGTGTATAGCTGTGAGTCCTGAATATCTGAACCTGAACGTAAAGGTAAAGTTTTTACTGCTGGTCCACAAATACTGGTAATAATAAAAATTTACCTTAGTCATTCAACAAAAAAAAGTTCATTTATTGTAGAAGATTTTCAAATTATATGTTATTAACGTTTATTGTTGATATATGTATATTGCAGGATGCTCTTTCAGTGCTTAACCTTTGAGCGGTGTAGCTAGCATAACATAATAAGGAACCGCTCTAAGTGAAGTATTATTATATAGTATCAACTACTACATCTCAGTATCTACAATCTACATTATGTCTATTCCCGAAGTAAACAGACGCTCCCTGCGTCCTGGGGGATTCGGTTTTCAGTTTCTAACATGGCTCCATTTATGCTCTCCATGTATTTGAGTACAGGCTTCGACACAACAATATAGGAGTTAAATGAAAACACAATAGACGTTTTATAAATAAACTTGCAGTTTACGTCGTTTCAAAGCTTTTATCTCAGATCTTTCACGATATAAAGCTATTAACATCACATTTATCTACATAACTATTTTCAAAAAAGAGCTTTACTCTTTTCGTTATATTGCTTACGTGTAGGCTAGATAGCTTTTTAAAATTTATGTCCATTACCAGTGTATGTATATGTACTCCTAATTGAGCTTTCTTAACGGAAGTTGTTCTACTCAATTCACTCAACCTATTTAAAAATTTATTTATTGATTTGGCATTTACTTGGTAGAACTCCATTATAATAGGGTAAAAATATCAACGTATTTTAGTTCTACATTTTTAAAAATATTTTATGCGTTGATAGCTATGTCGACTTTCGCCATCGTCAGAACTATGCTCAAACGTAAGCTTTGCTCAGCTATATATACTGGCTCCGAAGAGATACACAATGCATCAACATACTAATTCAAATTATAATAACAATATTGCATTTATTAAATGTGATTCTAGTGTTTCAAAGAACGATAAGCAGTCTGGCGTTTTTAAAAACATTAATTAGGATAATTTAAACTGATATTTATTGTTAATATATAATATTACATTCAAATTATTAACTATGGCTTTAGTGTTTCGAAAAACAATAAGCAGTATAAGATTTTTCAAGGTAAATTAGGATACATTATATTTAACTGTGTAGCTATTTAAAAATAAAAAATAAACTGTAGAATTAAAATACGTTGATATTTTTACCCTACTATTTAAAAATGATTATCAACATTCAACTTTTAAAACTATTGATGGTTGATTTCTCTTCGTATATTTTTAAATATGAAATTTAAAACTAAATTAAACATGACGTCATTAATTCACCCACTGTAACATTTTTTGTGGTTGTCAATAGAGTAAGCACTTTTACCCACACGTAGAATATATTACGAGGGTTTAAAGTCAAACAACGTTATCTACAAAAAAGTGTATTTCGTTTTTTTGTTGATGACTTTATTTTTTAGTTTAAAAGTTCTTGTAGAAAAACTTCTGTTGAAATACCTCCATTAAAATGCCATATTCTTCACATTGGCAATGGAAATGGATAAAAAAAATGCTTTATTTTTTCAATCTCAACTACATGATAGTCAAACAATATTACGCCAATATTTTTTTCATTCTTCTTAAATTACCAATTAAGTTTAATAAAAACTTTATAAAGTTGTTTTATAATACAATGCTTAAAAATAATCACAATAAACAAAATAAGCATACAGTACACGATAAATTAAAAAATATGAACATTAGGTTTTAAATTAAGCAAAAATATATCAATAAGCGTTTTTTGGCCCTTCTGAAAAGATATACTTTTGTAGATAGTGTTGTTTGACTTTATACAGTGTATGATCTCATTTTCAACAAAATATCACCTAGGAACTCTTAAACTAAAGCCACATATATCATATTATATTAAGCCTTTCATGGTAGTTGAATCACGCTATTCACGTATGTATTGAAAAATATATATTAACGAAATCACCTATTTACGTTCTGAATAAATTCTTTTGATTGAATACAATGGTAGAAAAACGTTCGCTTATCCGAAATGTCAAATCAATAAAGTATGTAAACAGTGAAATTTAGGCTCAAAGAAAAGTTCCGTTTTAAAATCTATAAAAAGTCATAAAAAGCACTTTTAAGCTTGTCTCAAAGCTTTCCCTCGTTGAAGTGGTTCACGCAATTTCACGATATCCCCCGTCTCTCTTGAGCCACCATTTTAAATGCGAATTAATCTGAAGGATTTTGGGGACAGGAGATAAGACGGGCAGAGCTTATAATAGCCAAGAAACTCGTGATGTAACTACAGAACCGAATCTTATGGCTCGTATTAATTTAGGAACATCCAAAATAAATAAAGAAATATACGATATATGTATGTAGGTTTAACATTAATATTTGGTAAAAATATATAGATACTTTTAACGTTTTGATTGACAATTCATAGCGAAAGAGTGACACATAAAAAACACAGTTATTTGAACAAAAATTGTATTGATTATTGTGTTTTTATAATCTATTTCCGCTCCCAATTTGGAGCATATGACCTCCCCAAATGGAATTATCTTAATAGAAGTTTATTTTTTTACAACAACTGTTTGCTGACTCTATCTTTTTCGAAATGAGTAGGGATCAAAATATAAGGCTGGAATAGAACTAGAAGTTAACTAATCACTCTAGCTATTTTAAGATTTAATGGTCTGGAGAGAATTCATAGACATCACAAACATCCATGCCTTCGAACAGAAATCGATAAACATATTGAAAAAATACTGTTCGTAGTGGGACTAAAACCCTTGAAATTTGTCACGGAAACCAACAACGTTGACCGCTGCTTCACGGAAAGTAAAATAAAATTACTTCAAAAAATGTATTAGATATATGAAAGTGATAAATGCATAATAATAAAATTCAGATCATAATAAATGTTTATTCATATGGTAAAATAATAAAAGATCGATTGACCACATTTTTTTGCGAGAAAAGTCAGAGTATTTGCATAGTAAAACTTCCAACATACTAAAAAAACTCATTTAAAAAAAAACAACTTGTTAATTTCCCAGTTTAAATGTGTCTATTTCAATTTAAATAATTTAACTATTTTGAAACAATTAAAATTTGGTTTTCCTCTTTTTTATCATCTTTTGTTATTGTTATTCAATGAATATTTTGTTAATAAAGAAGCAACAATTCTTTGTAATAATATTCTACTTTTATGCATTAAGCAATGGGAATAATGTAATATATTATGTAACCGGGACCTAGGTTTTTTTTATCACACTTAACCGTAAACCTTTTGTCATTACCCCCGGTAAATTAGAATCCCTATAAGTTTGGTGAAATTTTTGGTTACTTTATTTCCTACGTTCGGCCTTGTCGAAAATTCGTTGATAAAAGTTTTTGAAAGCCTAAATGCGCGTTATATTATAACAGCGCTAAGACAGTTGGTAAGTCAGCTGCGTGGTGAATTTTAATACCTCTTAAACATTGCGTGAAAGCTCGTACACTATGATTGTTTTTAATTTCCAATGTTTTTATTACAAGTAATCTTTTGAAAGCACTTACCTGTCTGTAATCTCAACATGCTTCCGAGAAAGTGTCTCGAAAACACAAGGAAGTTATTTCCTCGCATAATATAAATCTCGTAAATCAAACATTTGATTACTTTCAGGAACAATTTAAGCTAAGATAATTCACTTCGGTATGTTGTACTTTAATGCTTTGGCACGTTATAGATGTACAGTAAAATTACAAACGAGTTTTAAAAACTTATACAAAATAATAACTGACTATATTATAGAAAAATACTTTGACGGTCAACACATTTGTTCATATCCGATAAAAGATTCTAGGCGTAAATCAATTATGCTTTTAAAGTTCATTAAAAGTGTTCAATAAACTACTGAAACAAGGCAAAACAAGTAATATCCAACAAACAAATAACAGGATAATAAAAGAATTTTTAATTATGTACTATTCTGATACCATTCATATTTGTCACTAACGACAAATTTCTTTAAAAAAAAACAAAATACGAAATATGATATAAAAGATAAGAAAATGGAATACAACTTAAAGTAGACTGGAAGCTTTGAACCAATAACTCACTTAAGTATTCGCTTTGCAAAACCGGCATGTACATATATTATTAAATATAATATATAACCACTCAAAGTACATAGTACACCATACAAAATCAAATCGAATTCGATCTTCTTATGAAATATTTAGTCATTTAAAGAAAATTTCCTTACTGATCATAGTTTTCAAAAATTAAGTTGTGTTAGCTAAGAAAGTCATTACATTTATTGAGCAGTTTTTACAAAATAAAAATTACACCAAAACATCGATAAAAACGAATCATCTGCGATAAAATCAAATTTTATTAACTCTCGCGGCTCTGAGACTAGAAAAATACTTCTCTGCTGATGGGAGTCGTTAAGGGACCCCAGTGGTTTCCTCATTATTGGCCTTATTCTTATGAATTTCAAAAAAAAAAAAAATCTAAGGGCTTTAAAATATCTCTCTGCATCATTCCTCATACATTTTTTTATAAAAGTCCGTGGTTTTTTAATAAATAATCATATTTTAAGATGCGCGTAAAAAATACGTTATTCCAGTACAAATATTAATTTGCAACTGATGCGTTCAGCGGCGTTCAAGTTATCTTACGAACGATCGCTGATAAGCGGGCGCTTATCTCGTTATCGCATTATCGCGTATTTATATAAACAACAAAAGGTCCGAAAAACTATGATATAAGAATACCTTAATTATAAACATTGTATCACCCATATTAAAATAAATATTTAAGAAAATGTGGGTATTGGGGTCGCATTTCTTGAGCTTAGAACAGGAAAAGTTATACATTTACTGTAATATAATGAAGAAGACGAAAACCCACCAATTCTGAATTTAGTATTTATGTTTGCAACAATACAGTAATAGTACAAGTTTAAATTTGTAGCGATGTGTGCATTATAAAATAGATTATAATTTTTTTAAATGACAAATGTTTTTTTACGTATTTTTTTAATATTTTCAAAAATAAAGTACTTGGCAACACACCTTACACGTAAAATATGTTTGTACAATGTAGTAAGCTTTGACATTTTATCAAAAGAACAATGACAGGTGAAAAAAAAGCGAAATTTTCTTTTATTTCTCGAAAAACAATGTAGGCATTATGATGATTTATTTGATAGGAAAAAATCTTTCAAATACCAACAGTCTTTTAAAAATAAAACGTTGCATCGGTGGGTGATTAATTTTGAGAAATAATCTAAGTTTTTGCAGTGACGTCCATTTTTTTCGTAACGTTGTTTTTATATATAAGATTTTGACGATATTAACTTATCTTATAAAATAAAACATGTACACACACTTCACTGGTAAAAATAACATTAGATTAAGAATATTTCTTCACAATAAATATGAATTGATAATATTATGGTTTTGTGATAAATTAGGTTCGGAACTATGAGTGTAAGAAATAAACAATATTTTAACATTTTTTGAACATATTTGAAACATTCAAAGCATTTTCCAGTATATTTGAAAAAGATATCACAATAGTAAGCTTTCTTCTATTCGCAAGTAATTATTATGTAATAAAAACTAATATTTTTTGTATCTAGCCTCCTCCCTTTGTCCAGTAGAAAGGAAAAATAACTTCAGACAGACTCCTAACCTAACAGAACGTTTATGTAATTAACTTTAAATAACCATTTATTGATTTGGCATTTACTTGGTAGAACTCCATTATAATAGGGTAAAAATATCAGCGTATTTTATTTCTACAGTTTTTTTAATATTTATGAGTTGATAGCTATTTCGGCTTTCGCCATCGTCAGAACTAGTAGTTCTATAAGTTAATATAAGTTTAAACATAGTTCTGATGAGGAAATTAGCCGAAATAGCCATCAACTATATAAAAAATTACATGTGCTTTACTAAAATACTTTGATATTGATATTTACGAAGTAAATGTTAATTCAATCATAAAAAATTGCCTTTGTTTTGTCGTATAAATGTCAAGAATTAAAATTGATGTTTGCTTTATTACCAATTAATAACGATAAAACATAACGATAGTTAGTCTGAAGATGATTCTAAAAGAGGTGAAACGCGTGCCATAATTTATAGCACAGTTATAGAAGTAATAAAGTTATCAAATTTAATTTAAATTAAAATAAATATTACATGTTAATTAATCACTTTTTTCCGAAATAAAACAGTATTAGTTTTCTATATTTGTATATTGATCGATATAAATATCGCGGTGAGCTTTTTTGTTACGGCTAATACAGAGCTTTTGAGTGTTTTATTTGATACGCCTCTGTAAGTACAGTTTAAAAAAACTCCGGAAAATGAATAATACATCTGCGTTGACTTGCATAGCGAATATAAAATGAGCTCGCGTCAAGTTACAAAGAACAAATGGACAACTAGACAACTGAGTTATTTATGATCCGGTGCGACAGATGTCGTTGGCGCTCTTTTCTGTCAAAAAGTTACTTAACATTCTGATTCAGAACAATTTCCTAGCGTCGGGAAACGTAAAATGATTGAAATGCCATTAAAATTATTGACATATCTTTAATTTGAAAACAAGTTTTTGCACGCGTGCAAAATAATAGAATTTCGAAAATAAACGAATTTATTAATTATTAATATAATTAAATGTTTTTGACGGGTTAGTAGAAGAAATGTGTTTATTCGTTGACATTTAAAAACAATTTTATTTTGGCTGATTTTGAAAATTGATAGTCAAGATAAATGACTATTCATAAAATGGTTTACTTCAGTTTTATATTTCTTACACTGCATCATGCACAATTAGGGTTTTCAATCCCAAAATCTCGTGACCCCGATCGTTTTATTTGTAATCATAGTGGATTCAAGAAAAAATATTTAAAAATTTGATTTGATAAAGAAAAAAAATATTAACTCTTATAGTTGAAACCAGGTTACAAAGTTGAAAAAACTGACCTCTACGACTGACATAACTATGAACCGACAAACTTTAGTACACCACACTTTACTTTTGAATACCATACCAAATAAAATAAAAAAATGAATTTATAATAGTATTTATTAGAAGCACAAGTGTATCATGCTTTTAAGCTCAGTCATACATACATATATTAAATCCAAAAACGTGGCACACTGTACGCTTTTTCTTGAAGTCTAATAATTTTATTTCATTTCGTAAAAGTCAAAGGGATGCTTCAAGGGGAGGCGGGATGTCATCCTGTCACATGGAAAAAAATCTACTAGGTTCATATTAAAATATCAAAAAATGGGTACCTAATCTTAACGTCAACTGCGAAAGAAAACCAGTGCAGATTATTATATTTTTTTGCGGAGATGAAAAAATCTCATTAAAATTTTGCTATTTTTGTTCCACTTATTTTTTCTGCGTGTCTTTATACCATGTTTTTAATTTTGTCTATGTTAATGTTTCATGAGAACTAAATTCTAATAGAGATATAAAGAAAACATAATTAAAAAACTGGATCTCGGCAAATCTGTATTAAAACTCAATCAACATCCAATTTTTAATGCATAGAAAACCTAATATATTTTATTAATAACAATGTTTGCAGTGAATTCAACTGTTTTGAATTTGATAAAAACTGCAACCAATAGTGATCGTTTCTATAATTAATTAGTAAAAATTGCCCGTTAACGATTATGATTCTTAATGACAGTATATTATATAAAATATCGAAATAGGTAACGATTTTGATCTACTCGTCAGGTATAACGATCCCAGTTGTCCGTTTTTTTGTTGCTTTATTACTGTTTTCAAATGCCTGTATCATACATTCAAATAAGCCATATGCTTAAACGATATATTATATTTTTGACTAAAATTTAACCCATTAAATGACAGGTGTGGATGGCTCTGACCACTAACTCATGAAACCATTACTCTAGACACAATAGGCAAACATTATTTTTGAAAAGTCATTATAGGCTTGTATCAAATTGTATTTATGATACTTCATTAGCGAATGCTTTTTTGGAATCTGTCCAAGACAATTTAGCTGTCTTCTGTAAGATTACTGTAAAAAAAGACACTTAACATATAGTTGAGCGATAAATATATATAATACAATTGACATATTTTTTAAATTAGCAGGATTTCACTTTTTTTATATCGACTCAATTATTGTACAATCAAAACAACTCCAAATTGGATTCTGAAGACAGTAAAAAAAAATTAATATAATCTTTATAAAAGTTTCACAACATACATAATATCGTCACTGTTCTGCCAGAAGTTAGTAACTAACACATTAATAGTTTTGAGTAAACCAGAAATGAAAAATTTCAGCTATTAGAATAAAGATTCTAGTATCGATAATTTATGTAACATGTAAACTTAATTATTTTTAAATCAGTTTTGTTAGTTATCAACTTCTGCCAGAAATATGATGATACAGTCACTTTCTTTTGTCTATTTTGTGAGATTTTCCCCAGCTACCAGGCTAACTTGGGTTCAAGTTTCAGAAAGGTAATTATTTTTATTATCTATTTCGGTTATATTTATCAACTTCTGCCAGAAATATGACGATACAGTCACTTTCTTTTGTCTATTTTGTGAGATTTTCCCCAGCTACCAGGCTAACTTGGGTTCAAGTTTCAGAAAGGTAATTATTTTTATTATCTATTTCGGTTTAAGATCGTTGACTTATCTTAGAGTGAAAATAACGTTCAATAAATAATATAGAATTATCATATTTACTGTATGTTCTGTTGTAGTGTATAGCTCATCATTCGTGAATCACAACATATCACATAAATATCACTTAATTTAATTACAGTATAAGAAAATTTACTTTATTAAAAGTCTAGTCGAAAAAGTTATCTGACAATTAAAAAAAAAGAAAATCTTTTTTTTCGGTTTGAAATGAAACTAATAACTAATATGTCGTGGATACAAGAATAGCAAATTTATCTTCGACTCTATCATTAAAGAAATACAATATATAATTAATTATATCTCTCGCAGTCTTTGGCATTGAATCTGGTATTTACCTTAGTTAGAATAACGTCGGTTTTTAGTAATAAAAAAAACAAAATCTCTTATTATGGATTGAATAAAATGTTATTGATTTGACAGACCTTTGTTATTTTATTAGATTGATGGTTATTTCGGCGTCACACTATCGTCAGAAAACTAGTGGTAGTTGACAAAAAAAAACGAAATAAAATAGATTTTTAATTCTTACTTACTGTGAAAAAAGATCTGATAACCAGAAAAAATTAATACTATAGATGTACCAGCGTAACTTGACTACCCGCGAGGGCGCCACCATCGCATCATTAACGTTGCCATAGACGTCCTAGGGTGACAATTTTAGTTCTGAGTTCTGCCACAGTCAAGTTAAAATGGTACATCTCTATCAATCGTATTATTGAAAAAATGTAACAAAATAAGGTTTATTCTCTTACAAACGTTATGATGACATTTTTAATTTTATTTTCTAGATATTCCATAATTTGATTAAATGATCATGACCAAGTATTTAGATTTCACTTATCTCTAGCATTTTACACTGAATCATTAATACTAATAAGTTTATAAAATTATGGATTCAGTTTCAACATATTTTCCAAGTCTCCTCCCAATGTAGATCATATGGACTCCACATTGAGTTTATGTCAACAGAATTGTGTTTACGAGCACTGCTTGCTACTCAGTTGTTCAATCTCTCTTATAGAGTAGGGATAGAATGATAAGAATAGTAAAAGACTAGTGGTTTTTGAACTGCTCTTTCTACGCTCCGTTTTCAAGATAGGATGAGTGTAAGGGAAAAATTCAAGACACCACATACATTCATGAATGAAAAATCAATCTATAAAATCTGTCCGTACTGGGATTCAAGCCTGTGACCTCTGTATTCTAAGCCAACGATGTTGATACTCGATCACGTAATGGGTTGTGTCAAGATATTGTGGTTTATATTTATAACAAAAATATTAATATTTCCTAAAAATCAGTTAGCAACTAGGCTTTTATGTTTAACACAAGGTCAAAAATACGAAATAAAATCATTAAGTTTATAATGAGATTTCACTTCAAAGCAATATCGACAGGCATCTCACCTCATTGAAAATAAAACGATAAACTAATCAGTTCACAAAATAAATAATCTAAAGTCAACTAACACTTCAATAATTTTGTATTTTCAAACAACATCCCGCGACGTTCTGTATTAATTCTATGCTGATTGTTTTTCTTAGAAACCGATTTCATCATAATCACTGAATATCGGAGAAAATTGATTCTGAGATTATATAATTAGTGCAATATAAAATTTGTCATATTAAACAAATTTTTGGTGGTGGTTGAAAAAATATTTAAATGAAGTTAAAATAAAATTAACATTGTATTATAGAAGTGGTTTGCAACTAATGCTTCTTTGACTATCAAGTAAATACGGCAAATCCTAAAACAACATTTCTAGATGAAAATAGATTCCTATTAACTTTTTAACTGCCGCTAGGCGTTCGTATGGCGATACCTAGCACGCCAAAAATTTTATTGAAAAAATAAAACCTTCTAAATATATCGTTATTAAAGTTTATTTATAAAAACTTACCAAATAAATAAAGAGTGCACCAATGTTATCGTGTGTTCAACATATTTGTATGCTTAAAAAATTGATTTAGGTTAGTAAAATCCCTTTTAAAGCGGAGGGTCTATAGACGTATTATTTGTATGACCGACGTCCCGTCCACGGAAAATTTTGTGCCTTAAGACGCTTATGGCACCTTAAAGGTTAAGGCTCTTATATTTTTAGAACTACATATATTAAAATTAACAATTTGTAGATAATATTTCAAACAGTACGAGCGGCTAGAGTTTCTACAAAAACGGTTTTAACAATGATCAGTTTTTGAATTATTATATTTCTTAAAACTTGGCTTAACCCGGCTTAAAAAGTTAAACAAAAAAACTGCCGAATCTATCAAAAAAGGCAGCGAGATATTTTATCACACTATTACTGAAAACTCCAATCAAAAGAAGTGTAGTCAGCTCATGTATGTATTATATAATCGTTTATTATCACCGATCTAACTAATTTCATTGTGCAGATTGGACGTCCACTCAAATCAACTAAGGTCGTAGAAATGCAATGCTACAAAGGGTAGGTCCACTTAGTTTTGATATTCGATTAGTTTCCAAGCCACGTCACACGATGGCGGTAGCAGCGGTCACATGTGACATAAGTGTCCCTAACTATTTCAACCTCATGCAAATTGTGTCGATGTAGGTCAAGCGGATGATGCAGGTCGACCCAAAAGGATGAATAGCTCAAATAACATCATTAGTTTCACAGTTATTGTAAGAAAATTCACAATTAAGTTTAAGGCTTATGAATCGGAGTGGCCAACGCTTATGTGTGTTAGTTTTATTCCACTGCAGTAGATAATTGAGCCCATTAGATGTGAAGTGAGCCAAGTGGTATTTTAGAAAAATAATGTTTGATACGTTGTAATATTCTACACGTCGTAAAGTTTTGTAAAAATAAAGTAATCTCAGTTAATACACTTTGCAATAAATAGTGTTATCTCCGTAAATAATAATATGAAATCCACCAAAACACCAACCAAGGACGTGATTGTACTTAAAAGTGCAAGAATTTTTTTTACCATTTTACTAGTTGGCTCACTTTACCTCTAAAGGCTTCATATGTAATATATTTTCAAGACGATATGAAAGTTTTTTTTATAACTGAGCACCTTTCAGAAATTGACTTTGTTAGTAATATAATTTTGGCTATACTCGATTATCAAAAAAAATCCAACCGTCTTTAGATACTTTTTACTGTTTTAAGATGCATTGCATTCAATTATTTGAATTTCTTTTTAATAATGATCCCATGTCACCTGCAGAGAGTTTATATTCACATATTGTCCTAATTAAGGTCGGACGTATTTACTGGATGGCAACCACAGTCGAGATATCTCGTCAATTTGTTTGTGCTCAACACGCCAGAGACAAGTTATTTTGTCAATAACTAATTAAATTAAAAATCGCAAATTATAGCTGGCGTGCTAAGTACAAACGTTATTTATTCTACGGCAGTCAAAAGATTAATATCAATTATATAGCAAAGTTAATTCATACCGTCATTAAAACTTTTAAACTTAGTTCACTGTCAATACTTAGCGCAAAGGCACTGTATTAAAAAAACAAAACACTTAATTGCATTATTTTTTTTTATTTTTATTAAATCATGTCCAGTTTCAATTAATGCAAAGATTATCAATTTATCATCAAGTCGGTCCCGACTATATAAAATAAAAGTGAAATTAGTACAAATGAGTGTTTTTTCAAGTGATAATATTTAAATTCTTGTATATACACGATACAAACTGTTCATTAATGTATACAATTTTTAACAATTTAATAATTCCAGTGGTATTCTTTCATTGAAAGGATATAACAGATATATCAAAACTGCATGTACATATGTGACTCTAATTTACAGTTAGCTAACACACGGCTTTATTAGCATTTCGTACCGACGTTAATTATTGCAAGATATCTAAAGATAATATGTAAGCAAGCTTTAAGACAATTGAATCTTGAAAGCTCTGCGTTCAGAGTCGAATTTAATCGATAAATTCCCGTTCCAAACGTCATGCGAAAATTCATGACCGTTGCATAGATTACGAGACAAATAGTAGTATCTCGCAATGGCACACTAACAAGAATCCCTTTGTCAATAAGCCTTGTCAATGTTCTCGTATGGTTACCTTGATCCACGTAAATAATATTGTCAATTCTCGACACGGTCCAGCGGTAAGTTACTCGACTGTGTTGGTTCTAACGTTGCACTGAGCATTTGCAAAGCTTTCAAAACAATCTACGCTGCATACATACGTTGTGGTGAGCCTAAAAGAAAACGATGTACTGCAACCAATTTTTTTATTCGGTAGTAAACATACATATTACTATTTAGACTAAAGATAAAGTTAATGCTATTAAACGAAAAAATAATTCAACGAGCATTGTGTTTTTTACAATTTAAAATACTGTATATATGTAAATTTAACAAAATCATTTGTATCACGGTTTACTTTCTGTATCTGGATATACCATTATCTCTTTGATATATACACGTCATAAATAATGTAAAACATACATATTTTTCTGAGCATATCGACCCGTAATAAGCAGAAAATCGTAACCAACAATTTATAAATTTTACAAGAGAAGGTTTTGAAAAAAATACTCTCGTACTAAGTTTGATAAAGGAATTCTTTAATTGCAGTTAGTACATAGTAATACGGTCAATGCTTATCCTGATATTATACTGAATACCTTCAGTTCTTTAAATAAGAGTTTTTAACCGGGGTCCACATGGAACAGAAGATAACACGTCAAAACACAAAAATGCACAGGCCCAAATCAGGCGAATGAGATGACGATGTAAAATTTTTGTCACTACCCTTGGCAATCAATATTGATATAAGCTCTCATAAAAGATTATTATGCTTGATTTATTCTTTTTTCTGTTGCTTTTAGTAGTCTATTAACATGAAACGTTTTGATATAATAATAAATATCACTTGATCCTTAAAAGAAAACAAATGTTTATAAACCGTCAGGTGAAAAATATATTTTTTCTATAGAACAATTAAATATATTATGTAGAAAAGTTGCGTTTTAAAAATGTAAATTCTATTTTTTATTATATAATAAAATCTATTGGCATAATCAAAAAATAAATCATAAGTATCTATTTGAAATATTGATATAACAGAATCAACTTTAAATCGTTCAAACTTACTTTTGTCACTAACGAGTTATTGAACTTTTAAATGTCTAATGGTGTCTTAAGGCAAAACCCGTACCGTTGGTGATACAAATTAAGGAAGTGTTTGTAATTAGAACGATTCGTAACATTAGTGGTTAAATGTGACGTAAATATATATTATATTTAAAAATGCTTTTCCGTTGACCAGCACTGAGATTTTTTACAGATTCCTCGAAACCGCAGATAGATTAAGTCACCTACGATTAATCTGTCAAATCAGACTATCGATAACTCGAGTGCGAAACATTTTCGAACACGCGTCCCGCCTCTGCGAAACACTCGTTCCCACTCGTCATTCCTGTACTAGATGGGAACGCAACGATATCCCTAAAATACAAACGGACACCGACCAGATGACCGCTGACGGCCGGTAGACTCTCGCTATGCCGAATTGTTAGTCTACATCAAACCGGCAACACGATTCGGTCAGTCAACGGCGCGAACCTCCATGCCGCCGTCGATGACGTTCGAGGTGTTTTTGTTGCCAACCGGGTGCGGGAAAATGGCGCTACGTATCTTCGTTTCCGGTTAGAGCGGATACGCCGAAGTTCCGGAAGTGTTTAACCACGGGTTGTGTCACCAAAACTACAGTGCTAAGTAAACCAAACCAAACCGAATTCCCGGCACCGTACCAAAGTTATAATATACTAGTGTTATGTATAGTCTATAGTTGTATTAAACAATAAAATAATGTGAGTTTATAAGACGATAAAAAATTCTTATCATTATCAAACGATGGCTTTATTAATTGAAATATCTCAAAAAAATAACAGGATACGAATGATTTTTTCATTGCAATGTGAAAACCTTGACGGCATAATTTTATGGAATATATAATTTTGAACATTAAATTATATTAAAATATAATGAGAAAATTTTAATAAATTCCACGCTTGTTGTAAAAAAACAAATAAAATATACGATACATATAAGCCTACGGTTACTAAACTTTAAAATTTGAAAGTAATATCAGTTAATACATATGAAAACAATGGTCTTTTAAAATCGTCTTCTACGTGTTTTGCAATACTATCTAATGTTGGTCAATTTCTTTGCGCTGTATCTGGAAGCGTACAAAATGATCACAATTCGTATTTTCACAATTTCATTGGATTGACGTTCAATACTTACTTATACGAAAAAATAATTGGAAGTATTTGTTATTCAATACTTCATAGAATCAGAGTTTTTTTTATATCTAAAACAAAAGTGTTTTGTTGTTAAATAATCGATTCAATGAGTCAATGAATGCTTTTTATACACTGTGTGTTGTAATCATTTACGCAACGCTGCAAGTGAATCAACGACACTATAGAGACGCGTCGAAGTACGTCACTCTCCTTATTTGTATGAAAGCAAGCCAAGTGAAAAAAAACACTTAAAAAAATAGCCATTCGTAAAAAATATCCTCATGCATCTCTCTGACAGCTCTCAGTAAATTTTCTCGATTCGTTATTTATTTTATCCACTATGATAAAAACATAATCAATTATTGATTTAATATCATTAAAGTATTTATGTTAACATTAATAATCACAATAAGATGTATATAATTAAACTCTGTTGCTTTGTATATTGATTATATTATAAACGCTAAGATTTAATTTTATAAAACAAATTTATTTCATTCAATTTTTGTGGATCGTAACTATTGTATTTATTTATATTGAAATAAAATATTATCACGACTTTTTGCAAATTTTTTATAATTATTTATTTTAAATAATGTATATTTATATTATTATAAACTAAAAGCTCATTTGAGTTTAAAAGAAGAGGATCTTCCGTTTTTTAAACATTTTATTTCAACATAATATATATTTTTAAAAGCAAAGTAATCATACCATGAATTGAAAAATACTCATACTTTATTTATTTTTTAAAGATTTTTTCATACTGATATCGTAAATTATATCATTTGTTTTGGTTGCTTAGCTTAAAAAATGTTTATTTTTATTAGATGAATATCTTCAGATACTAAATATTATAAATATATTAATTTCACTACCCGAATCTTTGAATGAACCAGAAATTAATGATGAGAAGATTTTATTATTTCCCAATATGGAAAGCTTAAAATTAACTATTTTTTTTTTTGATGAAGGATAACATTGCTAATATTTAATTGATAGTACTTTTATATTTAAAAAATAATCAACTGGAATTTAAATATCTTACAATGGAAAGTTTTTCATTTTTATTCATCAAATAACTACTTTAAAAACATGTACATAACGCTCCTGTACATACTCATTTTAAAAGAAAATATGAAGAGATCTTTGATATAATATTTTATTATATAGTTTATGAAAAACTATTACGTACATAAATCTGTGAGTTTTACCGCTAAAAAAAGATTTCAACCGACTTGTAAAAAAAAAAATACTCACAGCAAAGCATGAATAAACTTTCTTTGGAGGCTTTACGATTTTCTTATGAGTAACATTTAATTTCCGGCCATGACTTTCTTGCATCCTTTTTAAAGAGAAATATTGCCGGGGACAAAGTATTTCTTTTTCTTTTCGTGGAACGTGAACTGACGCTTTCAAAAATTTATACTAGTACATAGTTTAAAATAGTAAATTGGAGTACACAAATTGCTGTTTTAGGTAGTTAATTTTATTATTGAAAAAATGTCTTTTATTTATAAACGAAAAGAATTAAAAAATATATCACGATAGGCTTATTAGATAGGAAAGAATTTGGTTACCTTGCCATACAATTTAATATCTTGTTTTTCTTTACGTGCTTTCATTACGTCAAATATAAATACTCCACCAAGGTAAACAATCAACAATAATTATATTAAAACTCATATGAAATAAAAAAGTTAATACGATTAACAAAAATCCCTTTATCTGTGTTAAAAAAACAAGCATACTTAAAAAAGTTTCTTAGATATATGTGACACAGTAAAAAGATATTTGTGTTTTTAACAATATAAAAGAATTCATTTGAAAAACAATGTGTAACAATATTTATTGAAATGTCTACAAACATATATTACTATTTCGTCTGTTGTTTTAGTGTATTGAGCTTTTAATTGACTGCGAAGGCATCGAACGAGAACCTTGGCTCGAAAATCAAAGCTTTTAATTTTATTACCATCAAGTTATAAGAGAAACATATTCAAGTTAAGTAGATATTTTGGCAAACGAGACAAAATATCACATACCATAATGAGCTTTGAATAATAAATTTTACATTTCGTTTCTTTATATATAACATTATTCGAGGATAAACATTCAATAAAGAAGTGTTCTTTTTTTCAATTAACATTCTTCAGAATATTAAATATAATTTTCGAATTTTATTCTTTTAAATACACACCATTTTTTTCTCACAATATAATTTGATAAAAATTGTTAGTTTTGATACATATCTATTATAATATATTTTTTTTATACAATATAAAATAAATGCTGTTTTATGTCTTAAGGCTATAATTATAAAAGATACTTATATCTTTAGTCAGACAGTCGATCAATAATAAACAGTGCTCAAAATAAAAAAAAAAATATGCATATTTCAATTAAAACTGCGCAGTTTTGACAGATTATTTCGTTTGCGTAATAGTTTTATAAAGCCTTTTTGCGTTTTCAATTAAATAAATTTACATTCAAAAACAGATTGCGACTCGAAAGATTGTAATTATTTTTCGTTTGAACAAAATCGGCTACGTTTCAGGCAGAAGAGTTTTTAATATTCAACGAATGCTAACGAAATGTTTACTCAATATTTAAATATTTTTGTGTAAAAACAGATACGTAGCCAAAATGTAAATCTAAAATATTATTATAAAATAGTGAAATAACAAAATGGTAATGATTTGAAATTGAGCGGAGTGGGTGTGACTAATCAAGAGTGAAGAGTTAGGGGATGGATTCTAAAGGATTACCTTCATGAGGATGTGAACCACCCGAAAACAGGATGCTCAGCTGGTTTGTATGTAGATTTTGTATAACCTTCAAAGCGATGTATCAAAAAATCCGCTAAAAAGCGTGGTACATCATCATATCACTGTCATTTTAACTGACGTTTGTTCAAATGGGAACATTTGTAAAAAATGGCAATGTTTATTTCTGCAAACTCTTGTGTCGATAATTGCTCATTTTGCAGATATGCAATTTGAATCAACAAAAAATTATTATGCCCATTTTCTATGTCAACCAACAAATATATAATGTGTATGTAAAGCTTCTGAAACCAATTACGTTGATTTTTTTGTTCTTATTATAAAAGAGTTCTTCCAAATTTACAACAGAAAAAATCACATTTACTCATAAAAATTATGTATTTGATAAATAAAAATCAAACGTTAAAAAAGAAGTTTGATTGTTTGAATTAAATTAGTTGGTTTATCCGCACAAAATGACCTGCAGCGCATGTTCATAAAAATATTCAGATTTTTCTCGATGTGGTGGTTTATAAGGTGAACAAGAAAGCCTTATTTGAAATCGTAGCGTCATACTGATAACGAGTGTACCTTACCTCATAAAATTGATTAACAGAATAACAGTTTTGCCGCTTTTAAGTTATGAGCAATCGCTTCTTAAGCGCACCCGACTAAAAAGAAAAAAAAAGCTTGCTGAACGTACCTTTTGTTACAGAACTGAAAAGCATAATATAAAACGAACCATTGAGAAAGAAACAGATGATAAAAGAGAGGCTTCGGTATTTTGAGGGATTAATTTTTAAAATACTTAAGTGCAAGTCACCAAGTCTTGGAGATTTGCTTCTAAGACACTCTCAGTCAAGGAAAAACAACTGTAGATATGCTTACCGTTTGTTACACCATTAGATACTGCCTTATAAAACTAAGGAATGGGAGAAGAGGATGAGTAAAGTGGTAAAGGAAAACCAGCGATAATATCAAAATACTGAAATAAAAGCAGAAACAAACGTTAAATAAATTCATTTTGAATTTTAGAAATATTTTGCTACGATCACTTCGTTTTAAATGGACGTTTGTTTCAAATATTCAATTGACTTAACGAATTTCGTGCCGTATAAAACGTATGCAATGTTTCGTAGTATTTATGAAACTTAACCATACAATACAAAAATACGTTTTTTTATGAATGATATCCTTGAAACCCTTGAATAAAATCAATTTTCAGGTAACCATCCGCGAGAAAAATTATGAAGACATTAAATTTATTTGCACATTACGAAGCATGTTATATTTAAATTTGTTCAAATCTAAAAGTTTTTTTTTATATAATTGCTGGTTTCCCTGTAATCGTTATTTTTATACATTTAACCTTATAATTTCCCATACAAAAACAGTGCTACAATTGCTTAAATTAAAGTTCCATCTACGAAATGAGAGTCAATACTGTTTTAAGTTCACTTTCAAGATGTTCACTGTCAATACTTGGTGAAAAGGCATTATATTAAGAAAAACACAATATTCTTTCGTTCTTATTTCCACTTTTATTCATTTCCGGTTCGAACCGGTTTCGCTCATGAAAATATTGTGTTTTACTGTTTTAAGTTATCAAACAACGGTGATGACATGGATTTATTAATCTGCCAACGTAAAAATATTTTAATTCATAATATCTACTTAAAACATAATAAGTTAAATATTGACATGTGCTTTCAATGTTGAGGATATGACAAAGTTTGCCGACCTTGGGTTTTGTTAAAGGAACTGTTCATATTTTTTTTCCTTTCAAATAAAACGAGCATCAAAATGATGTCATTAGAAAATAAAATGCACATATTTATCCAGTTGTTAACTCAGGATCAAATAGGTGAAAAAGAATAAACATTTATAATATAATTGAAAAAATAATATGAAGTTCTTTTCGGAATAATTATAGTCATTACAATTTTCTTATACATCGATAATTCGCAGTGTTTTGTTTTTACTCGCTTTTTCCAGTATTCTAGTATATATTCTAATGAGCTATGCAAAAGTTGAATTAAAATCAGAAGGGAAAAAGTATAAAGAATATTTTGGATGCTTAATGAGTAGCATACAAATTCAATTTATTTTATTTGTGTTGAGTTAACATCACTACATGTGGTCATGCTTTGACGCTGAAAATTGACGATGAATTTAAAGGTCGCACCGTAAAATCATACACTTTTAATACATTTCAAAACTGAATTGAAATTAGAAAAAAAACGTATTTAATTAGCAATAAAATTTATTGAAAGTAAATGTTATTTATCATTCAACAGAATAAAAAAATAGTAAGTATAGTTTAACAGTTATTTAATTAATTACACTGAATAAGATCAAATCCTAGAGACTGTTTTTGATTCGACTGTTAAAATAGCGATGCTTTAAAGAAACTATTCACAAATCCGATATTGTTCCGGGATTAAAATAATAAAATATTTATACATTTACTGTTATTAAATTTTTTCAATAATTGTATTTTCTCTTTTCGTAGGTTGTATGTTTGTTTCAAAAGCTTTTAATTAGTTAACCTATTTGTAAATAAAATTATATTCAACTTTGAGTCTGCTGTGGCCCAGTTGGTTAAAGCTTGCTCTACCGGTCACGCAGGTCTGGGTTCGATACCCGGTAAGATCACAGTGAATTTGAGAATTATTTAACTCAAAGTTGTGATCGAATACTGGGTGTTTGTGATGTCAATTCACAAAATTTTCCTCTCCTCCCATCTTTATAATCCTTTAATAACTGGGTTTTAGCGATTAACCAACCGCTAGTCATGTTCTAGCCTTATCCTTCTTTCCCCACTACTCACATTGAAGTTGAGCGACTGAGTAACAAACAGTTTTTGTAGAAAAAGAAACTTCTGTTGAAATACCTTCATAAGGAGGCCATATGATTCACATTGGGTGCGGACATGGATAAAAAACAAAATGCAAAAAAGCTGCATTCGAAAATGACAGTTCATGTAAACAACGCAACCAATTCGATTGATTTATGTGTAGAAACGCGTTGTAATATAATATGGCTGTAAATATGTATGCTTTTTTTTACTCATTTGATTGATTAACTAATGATTTATTCTTGTTTCAGAATGACGACATAGCGGAGCAAAACGAGCGGCGAGCCGGTGAGATGGCTGCCGTTAACTCCGTAAGTTGATAAAAAAAACTATTTTATACACCAATCCTCCAATTTACGCGATAGATACGTTTTTCATATACTCTAGTTAATGTAAAGCGCGTAATGATTTCATACAACATATTAAGACAGGTACTAACTATTACATAAAAAAACGTAATTGAATAAATTGATTGCATATTAAACTTGACGGACAGTGCGAAACGCTTTGAAAAACCCAGGTAAAAGGTCGGCAGTAGAATTAACGGTTCAAAATTATTTTTCAGTGACCTATTTCAAAAACCCAGGAATTTTCGCAAAATAAAAAAATGTGGAACCTTTTTAAGCTTTTCCTGGGATTTTATTTTTTGGCACTCCCCAATTCTGACATCCCGGGATTGTGTCAGTAGTATCGGGATCAAAGATTCCGGGATTGGACGCTCTAGTCAGCAGTTTGTTGTGCTGAAAATATTACTTCAAAATTGATTTCAGTTTTCAATCAATCGATTTATGTATTCAATTTGCAAGTCATGAATACATGTGGTGATTTGATTTCTTCCACCTTTCTAATATAAAAAAAACGCGGCATAAGAAAGTTTGTTAACTGACTACACTTCCTGTTTTTACTTCATCCTTATATCAGTAATCTCTTCAAAGCGAGAAGTCGAGTGACCGAATAACAAGCACTTCTTGTAGTACAATCTCTGTTGAGATAAACTGTTTTTAACATTTTGTATGTAGAGCGAGATACAAAAAATATGCAGTCGATTTATAATTCGATTTTGTTGGCGTATCTTGCAACCGAGTGAATTAATTCGGTCAACCACTCATCGCATGTCGTACGTCTGATGAATTTCCCGTTGCCTCTGAATAAACATCGGTCCTGCCACCACATGACAGCTCCATAGATTACTCCTAAACATAAATAACCACAATCTCAAAATAGTGTGCATAATAGTTATATCTTTAATTAGTACGTTCTAGTAGAGCAGTGCATAATCTCGGCCACGCACCCAAAGGCGCATTCGACTTGTCTGCCTTGGCACGCACTCAAACTTCTGGCATATGTGCATTTCCCTTACTTAAATTACGCGGTGTTCTTTGTGAAACTACATTGGAAGAAACAACAGAAGCGTGTCATGAATCAATCAAAAATCATTCTTTGTGAAAGTTTACACGCTGAAAAGTCGCAGTTTTATCGAGAGTTTTACATTTTATATTAAAATATAAATCTCAGTGAGGTTAAGATCTAATATTTTTTTTATTATTATTGGTATAGACAATACTTATAGTCAACTAATAAATCGATCGACACCTTCATTATATGCAATTGTGAAAGAGAAATAATCAAAAAACTTAAACAGCTAGACGCCGATTATCTGATTTAAAAACTGACTTTATTCCATTGATTCAACAAGAGATTTTGTGAGTTAGATAAGTTTAAAACTCACTTATATTAAGTTTTTTTTTTAAATACAAAATATTGTTCTATAGTGCATGTATTTATACTTTGATCTACTAATTATTAAATTATTATAATTTTATTAAAACTGGAATTTATTAAAAACGTAAGTATAATCACTATTAATAATAAATAACTAATAACAAAATAGTGAATTATTTTTAATAAATGTAACAAATTACTTTCATTTATACAAAATTTATTTTTGTAATTACAAAGCAATTTTTAGAAGCCTTTTGGTTTTTAATATTTTTTAAAATAAGTTCAAGATAATTAATTAGTTTGACATAAGCCGATGTCGGTGTTATAGTCAGCAGGATAAAATACATCAATTCAAAGTTATGTTTAACTAGAAACAGATATAAGTTAAAAATCACAAGAAGACAGTGTACTACTTTTCAAGTAAATTTGTGTAGTTGTAACACAAAAATATGGAAAATTATTGCAATCTGACAATTATTATCTTTAATGAAACACCCAGTGCAGTCTGTGTCAATTTTCTAAATCTAAAATAAAGCGCCCCATATACAAAGTGAGAAATATGCAGGCGACGTTAAAGGTGCACCTGACCTAACCTTTTGATTTTCTATATAACAGTTATTGCATGATTATTATCAAGAAGAGATAAGAATTTTTAACTTTGAACACTGTACAAATGTACACATAGATACTTAACTGAAGCAATTTAATTAAATGTTCAATATAAATTTAAATTTGAACAGTCGATTAATAAATCCATATTGAAAACCGAGAAATATAACTTTAGAATAAGTGACGAATCAATTTGTTGATTAACGAAAAGCTTGTCAAAAATTCAGGTAAATAATATTAATAAAATAAGTGTATGAAAGTTTTTGACAGTGGTGAAATTGCAGTTGTTATAAAACCAGCTGAACTCAACACAATATTACTTATAAATAATATAATTAAGGAAAATTAGTTTTTCTTTCTTATTGACGTTTATAGCAATTGAAATTTATTACAGAACATCATATTTATTCGAATGAAGATTGGGTGTACATTTAAAATCAATATAAAAAGATTAAATGAGGTACTTACGTACTTTTTATGATCCATATAACGAAAACTAAAATAATATTTGCTTGAGATTTACGACATGTGAATGTTAAATTGGTGATTCGAGCTTTGGATAGCGTAAAGCTTACAGCGTTAAGTATTGGAAAATGCGGTCGGAAAAATGATATTATGTTCGTGATGGAAAATAATTCAAAAATAATATATTTCGGATACGGTTTCGGAATGTAATTTCATGCATTGCTGGAACTGTTTCATTCGCTTGAAACGAACAGAGTAGATCTTTTTGTATTTGTCTTTATCTATATAGCGAAATACTCTGACTGGTGCGTTTGAAGTCTTATGTCAAGTTATGCATACGATTTGAGTAAGGATAGAACCGTCGCTGTCGCGAATCTAGGTTAGGAGATGAAAAGGCAAGTTTAGTATGACGTGAGAACGACTCCAGCCGATTCTATATGACAAGACTTAACAATACGATGCGTCCAAATACGACTAAAGCTCAAAGTAATAATTAGACCAGAGGTGGAGATTTTTTTCATTTCAAAAGGCCACATTCATTTATCTGATTCTTCGTAAGGCCGCAGTAAAGAAAACGTTGACACCGCTCCCAAATTTTTTCGATTGTCGAACATATAATGGGTTAATTACGCTATTTTTTCAAACAAATTTAATTTTTTGATTAAAGTGAATATTTTGATTAAATCAAAAGGCCGCATTAGAGTAGCCAAAAGACCGCAGGTTCCCCTCTACTGAACTAGACCATAAATATCATGATAATTTATGGAAAAATTATAATGCCGGGTCCAATGGTGCAGCGATTAGCACGTTGTGGGCTTCCGTGTCGAATATCACGAGTTGGAGTCCCAGTGCGAACAGATTTTTTTTCGATTTCTGTTCGAAGGTATAGGTGTTTGTGATGTCTAAAAAATCCTTCCCACTTTTCCGGTCCTTCAATAACTGGGCGTAGGGAGAGCGATTATCTAACCACTTGTCCTATCCTAGCTTTATACTTATATCACTACAACTCTCTTTTGAAAAAGACCGAGTAACAAACAGTTCTCGTAGAAATACCTCTGTTGACATACCTCCATTAAAAGACCATATGCACCACACTGGGAACAAACATGGTTTAAAAAAATGTAATGCAGAAGAAAAATACTTTTAGGGTGTTCATTATCAAAAGGTATTATATTAAAAAAAAACAAAAACATTTCCAATTTTATGTATCAAGATGACAATGCTCACCACGAGCGAAACCGGTCATAATAAGGTAAGTACAAAGGAATATTGTGTTGTTTCTTAATTTTGTAATCCGTGATTTTTTAAATATCTTTCTATCAAAACTGTTGAGTTTATTATTTAAACATGTATAATTAAGATAAACGGTTTCTTGATATCCAGCTTTGTACGTAGTCATATCGTAAGTAGGCTGACGGCGACGGTATGTATCATATTATGATGTAGCATTAAGCTTCGGTGATGAAACGAAATCTATATGAACATCTGCTTTGGTTGTGAGATCATTGGGATTTTCGGTTTGTCGTTGTCTCAGAATGCATTGCTTAGTGACATCTTGTTATTACACGCTACCGAAATAACGCGTTGACTACAAAGAGAATAAAATATCAATAACACGTCGTTAGTCAATTTCAAAAGACATTAATTATTGCATGTATATTTTTAGATACCAAGATATTTAAGAAAGTAAGCGGACAAAACGGTATCTTATAAAATGGTATGGACATGAAATAACAATACGCAAAATACTTTTTAACCCGTAACATGCCATCCTAAACAATCACGTTCCCTGCCATGATGGGATCTCAGTTTTAGTGTTTATTAACAGTATTTAAACTTAAGTTAGAAGCTAAAAAATAATTTAAAAATGTATACATGCTAGAATACCTAAAATGATCTCACATCTATTTTCAAATAACAATATTTTTGAAAAAAAAATGGTTCTATAGAATCGTATAAGATACTTTTATCATTTTCAAAAGCTGATGCTCATTCGTGGTATAATAACGCTTATAGATTTATAATTGGTACCCGTAACATGCCATCCTAAAAAATTACGTTCCCTGCCATGATGTCATCTCAGTTTCACTGTTTATTGACAGTATTTAAGCCTATGTTAGAAGCTAAAAAATGTATATATGCTAGAATACCTAAAATGATAAATACTTATTGACAATATTAAGAGAAATATTGAATGACTATTTACGATTGCATCATGGGCATGGAAGTGTTAAAAAACAAAATAGTTTATCGATTTAAAAAAAACCATCTATAACATTTCGCGGCCCGAAAACATAATGTTACTTGGTTATATCATTAATTGTTCTTGGAAAACTGCCTAATTGTTATCGTTGTTATGCTAAAAAAATGCATTTAGAACCTTGCTGTTCTTGAGTCACGATTTGTGTATGATAATTATTTTATGACAGAAAAAGATCACAGACAAATTGGACGGATTGATTTTTTTTCCATATCTATCATTTTTCCATATAGCCTCCGAAACAAGGTACATATTACTATTTGAACTATTAAACTATTTAAAAATATATGGATAGGGTTAAGGCTGGAGTGGTTATTACTTTTCGCTAACTCTCGCAACGCACTGTTTATGATTGAAAGTTTGGTAGAATTTTTTTAATAATCACAGACACCCGCGCCTTCAAACAAGATTGGAAAAATACTGCTCGTATCGAGACTAGCACCCGTAAAATCCGCAGTGGAAGACAACAGCGTTTACTACTGCGCCAAGGGTCTATCCAATACCGTATTATGAACACATCTTCGAAAACTACGAAATGAAATTTAATATCGTATTTATTATATTGGCCACACTACATCGTATGACAAAAAAAGTCTAACCATACCAGTTCATAGATTCATTTAATAATGGTAATATCCTGAAGATAACATTTTACTTTTTAACAGTTTTGTCATAAACTGACTTTTGTACACACAATTTTTTCATGAGTTGTATACAAAAACATTTGTATCTATTTTATTTAGAAACAACTTAACATGCATTGAATTTAATTTAAATTCAAATGAAATATTGTAAAATATAATATTGCCTGCATCCATTTAACTCCTAAATATTTATCTGTATCGCGAAACTTTTCATACAATTTAAAAGTTTAAAGCGATATAAATTCAGTTGTCGCAATAAATTAGCAAAGAAAACTCACAAACGTTTTGGAAAATCTCGACTTTTGTTTTTTTTACCGTTTTGTTCTTCAGCATTCTTGAAGGCTATTTCTTTTTCTACCCCACTCACCTGTACCTCGCGCCCGACGTTTTGTCTTCCCTTATCTCACTACGCCACCACTTTGCGGCAGCCATTGCCAACCAATGATACTCATTTTGTACTTGAAAATTATTATTTTTTGGAAGTCCAACGACAAATTCAATTTCATTTTCTCATATAATTTGTGCGATCAAATTATTGTTAATTCAGTAGTAAAAAATATTTTATAGTTCTACGAACTTAATTCTAATTATAATTAAAAGTTAATTAAACCCGATTCAAATATTATGAAGATACATACAGCCAGTACAATAGTTAGTATTTTTTAACTTTATTTATTTTATATGATTCATTTAATTGATGATTTTTATAAATAAAAATCATCTTATTTTCATTTATAAAAAAACAATTCCAATGTGTATTCTAGCGATTTTACTAAGCTTAATTTACAATTAAGCATCGTAAAAATTAGCTAAGCATTTAATTTGACAATGTGTGATCATACTGTCGATAGGTATTCCGGCATCCCGCTATTGTGATATTTATAATTCAATTAATATCTGCGATTTATTACGAAAGTATTCTAATTTATAATGTATGCCATTTTTTCAGCTTTAAAAGGTTGTTCGCCGCGTCTTTACAGTATTTGTTCATTATCCTTTCTCGCTCTTCATCCCTAAGCTTTCTCAAGAGATTTCTTTGCCACTTATCTAAACTATTATCTACTTACGTTTTGACGAACTGTTTGAATGATGCCATTTTGTAATGGGATTTTAAAGGATTTAAGATATAAAAAGAAACGTCTCACAAAACGTATTACCTTTAATAAGCAGTCCAAATGAAAATAAATTATATACGTATTCCATTAGGGTGCACTTTGACGAATAAAATACCTTTGATTACCCAATGATGAGTCATCATTAGAAACTATCCTCAAAATTCTCAATTATTTTGAGATATTTTCGGCTTGTAAAAAAACATGAGAACATTCATATGAAAAACGATTTATCATGTAGAATAATAAATTTAATTATGTTACATAAAAACACCAAGTTTGAATTTAATTCAAGTTTTATTAAGAATATTTTTATTTTATATAATGTCAATATCAAAATTTTCAGAAATCATGTTTTATGCACGTCCTTTTTTAATTACATTGCTGTTAAATTTCACTACAGTAAAATATAAAATCGTATTGAAATCATTCCATACTCGGATAATCCGTGTATCTTGGTGAAAAAAAATCAACAGTTTGATACTAAACAAAATTAGCATAACGCTGACATGACCAGAAAAGGTGGAAAAAGAAATTTAGCAATAATTCAAATATAATTAATTATGTGCGCGCGATTGGAAAAACTGATTAGAAAAACTAAGTCAAAGAAAAATTGGTAGTGGTGAGTTTTCATCATGTTAAGCAACAGTGTCAAGGTTTTTCTAGCCACTTGAAAAAGTATGCCACGCCCACTAGATATGGCCAATTCTCATATACTTCAAAGTATCAAACTAGATGATTGTATTTTTACACATATTCAGTGGCGTCGGAAAATTCTAAGAGTAAAAAAATAATATAGCATTGTAAATAAAATATATTGTGAACAATTCTGTACTTCGAAAAGTCAAATTTGAATTTTGTCTTTTAAAGTTAGCCTTTGTCTCAATTTTTCATTGGACGCCGTCTACGCCAATTGGAATCCCCGTATGAGCAAATTTTAAATAGATATATGAATTTGTGATTGAATGCATTTATGTCTTTAACATCTACATTATTTTCTAATCATCATATTTATAATGAATGTAAACACTTGACATTGAGAGTGGACATGCTTGAAAAGAAATGGAGACACAAAACGAGTAATAATGACAAGAGATTAATGTTTTATATATATTTATTTTTTAAATATTATGTATATCTTTATAATTAAGAAGCTTGGGATAAAATATTGTCCTATAATATTCTTGTACTGATTCAAATGAAGAGAATTTGATCGCTAAAAACCTTGTAGTTTCCATTCAATTATGGCTCAAAATATGTTTATTGTTTAAAAAATCAAAATTACAGTACATGACATTACAGCTGACGCCAATTCGCCATGTAGATGACAAATATAATGAGACAAAACAAATATAATGAGACAAAAAGTAAAACTACATAATCAACAAAATCAAGAAATAAAAAAGAAAAACTCAACAGTTCACGAACACTATCACCAAAAATGTCCAGTTCTCTAGGCAATGAGTTGATCAGTCGAGCGGCCCTTGGAACTGGCGACTCATACTTCCTAAGCGAAGAACAATTTTTTAGAAATAAAAGCCTTCGGTTATAGTTTCGCCCACGTAAGAATAAATTGGGAGCATGTAAGTTAATAGTCATGAGAATTTCAGGAATATTAACTCGACCCCGAAGAAGAAGGGAAAAATGCTTTAAGCTTGAAAAAGATCTTCGAGCATCAATAGAGTGAAACGATAACATTTCTAAAAGAAATTTGGTGGGGTAGTATTCCTTTAAGGAATTATCAAATTGGAAGAATTTAAATTTTTTGAAATAATAATATCTTAGAAATTTCTTATGGACTCTCTCCAATTGCAGCTTGTATGAACTTTCATATCGGCTCCAAATGATGAATCCATATTCAAGCGTACTTAAAACCAAAGAAACATAAAGCGTGCGAAACACAGTTGGGTTTTCAAATATGACTTTATAGTATTTTTTTATTAAAAAAGTGTGTTTTCTCTGTTCATAAAAAGTGAATCTGGTCATTTTTGATTCCAAAGTTTTCGTATAATACACGCTTATTACATTTGTGTTTTTTTGTAATAATTGTCTCGATATAACTTCGGCGCTACCACTGGTGATTTGAAAGTATGCATACATATTTTGGTTTGTGTATTCGCGCCATCACCTTTCGAAAGAAAAGATTAAAGATATATTAAAAGTGCGTGCAGAAAGACGGCAGCGGGCCGTGAGTCACATATTGTGTCGGTGCCGCGTTTGGCCCGCTTGCCAAAGTTTGCCGACCCAGACCGATCAGAGGGATATGTTCTTGGCAGCCTTAGACTCAGCACACAATCGAACATTCGTATACGTATATGACAATAAATACACTCAGACATACACCTGTTATTTATTATTGGTGGCCCAGAGACGTTTTGCCGACCATTGGAGAAGCGAGTCAAAACGTGCGGTAATTAGTTTGGATGAAAAATAAATTTTAATTTCTGACAGTTATTTGGACAATAATCAAGCTTTATTTGTGTCACAATAAAAAAAACACAATAAAAATTAATTTATTATTTTTAATTAAAATGACATCCAATGTGGATCATATCAACTGCTTAATCTGTAAACAGACTAACTACACTTTCGCAAACTTTTTAGTTGGTTTATAGAAAAAATATATGTGGCTTGCTTATCAAGCATGATTAGACGATTCAAAAGAAAATAGTTTTAAATGATTGAATTGTTTGAATATAAACATTCAATTATCACTATCAATGTTGCCACATAGTGAATAAACACTCTATTGTACTAAATCAACATATTTTATTTAATATGATCAGAACCGGTTTTGCTCATGATGAGCATTTTCAATTAATAAACAGGGTCAAAATACTTCTTTGGACGATCTGTAATACACAACACTGTTTTATATTAGCATTTGACGGTTGGTATAATTCAATTATGTACATATATGCTCACGGTTGTCATATATTATCTGTCAAACGCTTTACTGCTGTAATCATAAGAGTAATTTTGGTTCTAATAGTCGATATGATAAGCGCATACGATGTCAGGAAATTTGGTCAGACATTAAATATTTAAAATAATAAAACACGAATCTGTTTTTCTTACCTAATCTCGTAGACTACGATACCTTATTCGTTTGACAGATAAACCAAAGCAACCAAGTATATAAGTCCAGTGCTTTTTTTCCCCATGGAACGCGGTGGAATGGCGTTCCGGCAATTTTTTTCTTGGTATCACTTTAAATGTATGATTCAATTCATTATTTAACAAAATTATTATTTATTTTGCTTTGAAAAAATTGTTTTGTTTGTTCGAAAGCATTGGTTGTTTGTCCCTATCTTAGGTTCCTTTTGAATACAATGTACCGGGTATCATAACATTTATATTATATATTAATGTGATAATATAAAGCAGTACCAGGTTCATAGACTTATTCTATGCTATAACCAGGAGTTTAATTCTTGATTTAGTGTGCTATTTGTTTCACGTAGGTTTTGTCACTTTTGTTCATTAAATTAACCGGAGCACCTCTGACACTTTTCTATCATTCAAAATATGTTGATCGGTATACGAGGAAGATAAAGCTTCATAGATTCGAGCCCAGTACGAACAGAATTTTCTTCAATCGATGTATAGATATCTGATTGATGGCACAGGTTTTTGTGATATCTAAATAAAATACTTCCATCCTTCCAATTCTAAAATAAAAATGGAAAAAGAAGAGCAATTAGTTGACCATCTATTTAAAAAATAAAAAAAAATGATCAGGACTGGTTTCGCTCATCGCGAGCATTATCAACTGATAAGAAAAATACATAAACAGTGCTATTAATACAAGTTAAATTGAAATAAAAGGTGTAAACAACTACTAATAATGAAAAGGATTTACAAATTACATTATAATTACACAAAATTAAAATGCTTAACGCCTATAACATACAATTAAACCGGTCCTGATCAAATATTTTTTTTGTGGAAAAAGTACTAAAAATCTTTTATTATTTTTATTATAATGCCATTCCACCAAGTATTGACAGTGAACACCTTAAAAGTGATCATTTATTCTGTTTTAACATTATCCTTCTATTATTTTTCTCTTTTTAAACAAAAGGCTTAGCAACTGAGTAACTAACAGTTTTTGTTAAAAAAACTTTTGAGATACCTTTATGAGAAAGCGATATTCTCTACATTGGAAACGTAAATTATTTCTTAAAAAAGCACTATATGTAAACAATGATGAACATAGTCGCAATTGACACATTTGCTGTCATAAGCGTATACAATAATAATTCAGACTATCCAAAATAATTGTCTAACTAAATCTAGTGCTAATGAGAATAGCCACGCTGATAACTTAAATCTAAGGTGACTGTTTCTTTGACACTTCCTTCAAACATTCAAAAAAACTTAAGACTACTGTATTATATAATGCACACAGTAAGGGCTGTAAATCTAAAGTGAAACGTAGTAAAAACGGTAAAACGATTTAGTTAAATGTAATGAAAAATCAATTATTGATAAAATATAATTTGATGCAAAAGTATTGTAAATTTATCGCGTTATCGATGAGAAACAAGACTGTAAGTTTTCTGTGCACATTAACTCAAAAATCATCATTTCAAATAAGTGGGTGTCAAATAAAAAAATCTAAAAATATTCCGTGTATTAGACATTTATCCACGCAATAATAATATTAAAAAATGCTTCGCTCTCATTTAGCTCACAAAAATATAATAAATTTAAGTTTTAACGGTGCATTATGTCAGAAAAAAGTTAAATTTAGTTATAAGTAATAATAATACGCATACCGTTTGATAATTCCTTCTTATTTTGCACGAATGCGATATTTTCATTTCGTTTTTATAACTGTGAGAAATTTGCAAGTTATATTTGAAACATATAAAAGGTGATCGTTGTAATGTTGCTCCACTACCAACTGTTATTTATATCTGTTAAATTTAACAAAAAAGCTCTTGGTTCGATAAAGAGCTGCACAAAACTACTTTTGTTGGCATTTACTTTTGATCTAAAAAAGTTACTTAATTAAAATTTATATTTAATCTTGATAATTTGATCTATTTTACGTTGGATCTTAAATAGAATTAAAAATACGACTGCGTCATTCTATTATTTTACAAAATTATTGCATGTTTCATCGTTGGTGTTGATTGTGACTTGTGATTAGGGTTTTTTTCCCGGTATCCGGAAACCCACGATCCCGGTTCAGTGTAATTCAGTGTTTGACGACAATTTAACGACATCTAAAAAACTGTGAAGCTATCGAGAGATTGATATTAGATTTATAATGATAGTGCTCTATTGTAATTAATGCATAACATATTTACAGAGCTTTATGAAATTACTTTTTAAAATTTATCTTTACGGATTTGTTTTCTTGTCTGTTCTTATTTATATGTATAAGTTTCCCGGGGAAATCTCAGTATCGGTGTATTTATTTCTTACTATCCAGGGAACTACAAAATAATGGGAAATGAGACACCTAATTGTCATCAAGTCATCATGGTTTATTAAGCTAGTCTGAGATCAGACTGCAGCAATAATGGCTTTGCTTTTTCGGCATTCATATCGAGAAGATTTCACAAGGTGTAATAATTGTTCAGATGGTTGTGCACAAAAGTCCGATCTCGCTTTACTCCTTAACATGATCAAATATGTACGAAAATATTTGACAATAGCTTATATTTCATGCATAAATAAAAATATTAGGCATGTTTTAGCATTGATTGAAAGAATATTGAATCATTTGAAATAAAATATACTTAAATATATCTACCATTTTTTTCTATTTTACTTTGATGTTTCAATAAATACATGATAGATTTATTGTCGTGAAAATATTATTAACAGTGAGAATATTATACTACATGTATATTTTCAACGTAGAATGATTTCAGAATTTAATCTTGATAAACTGATCAATACGTTGAATATTATTCTTTTTCACTTATTTCAAAAAGTCAAAAAGACAACATAATCCGCAATTTAAATTTGCAAATTAATTCTCTTCGTAAGGAATAACTTTTGGCATTTTTTTAATGGCCACTGATGCAAATTCGCTTCTTAATTCTAAAAACTTTTTCGAGTTAAAAAGTAATTTCGCAATAAAAAAATAACGTTTCATTCGAATCGGGAATATTTTATCGTAAGCTTTTAAATGCTTTTAATATATGCAGATAAAAGCTGCTTAAAAAATAAAAAAAACATCAAAAAAAAAACGTTTGGTTGTTATAATGATAAAACAATCAAACAATTCATGCGATCAAGTTTTAACGTCACTTTTTTATACTAAACTTACTATACTTTATAATATACTTATTTTGTGGTTCTTACGCGGGTTTTTAAATATAATCGCCAACATACCATATATTAGGAATTTCAAATTATTTAAAATAAAATCATGCCCGTCAAACCGGCTGCGATGTTACAAATAAACTTTCGGCATCACACACGTTTGTTTATTAATTTTGTATTTGATCAAAATATTCATGTATATAAACCAAATCTCTTACAATTACTCCTAAGACACTCAGAGACATTGAAAATGTTATGTATAGTAATAATAAATCAATGGCCTAGTTCCATAGAACGGTAAGTCAAAAGTTTGATGTTTTGAGTTATATTGTAATTGGTGGTTTGAATCTCACAAAAGTATGAGATTCACACCCCCAATTACACTACCCTGAATTACACTGTCCTGACTTTAGTGTAAATGGAGGTTTTACTGTTTACGCGGTACAGACAACCATCTCGTTGTAACGATAATGTAATTCGACCGTGCAATTGGGGGATTTGCGGCGAATATTTCAAGCCAGCGCGTAGTTCGGGGTAGTGTAATTGGGGGTTTCACTGTATTGTATTAATTATCGATTGGAGTATAAAATAGTGTATCTTAGTGATAAATGCAGGGGTTACTTAATACCATGTTAGAAAAAATAGTTTCGAAATAATCATACGAACACCTTTTAGCGATATGAATAAATATTATATTTGTGTATTCCACTAGCTTATTTATATAATTTAAAAGAGTTCACCAGCTTCGCAAGATTGAAATAAAAATCATTATTCACTAACTATTTTCTGTATGTATGTTTGTGTTTATAAAAAGAAAGTTCATCATACATACTTCAGTTTTACTATCCATATGAAAATAGAACGATTGTTTATTTTGGATTAAAGTTTTCACGCGATGTATTTTAATGGCGCGGTTTTGCAATAAAAACAGAAGTTTTCACTGTGCTAACGGACTGGCTATAATATTAATTTAAATTATACGAAAACACTTTTTCGGCCTGGGAGGGCAGAGTTGGTAACTCACAAAATTTTGGATTACGTGCGAAATTAAAAGCTTATAATTCACGTTTCATTTCGTAGAAATGAAATATTTTTGTAAGACATTTAATTAATATAAATTATTTGATTAAATATTATGGTATCTTCCATCACGAGGTTAGCAAGCAGTTTGTATCTCGCGTTTCATATTCAATAAATTGATTTATTCGTTATAGCAAATGAAACAACAGTTTGTACAAAAAATGAAGTCTTTTTACACTAATTAACGTCATAATAAAAAAGACACAAGCTTTGCCAGCATTCGCTACAATCTTACTCAAACCAAGTACCAACGGGTATAATGCATAATTCATCATTATTTATGTACATTACAATATTAAAAAAATATATTGCAGTAAAGCTGGATAATCAAAAGAGTTCATTACACTTTTAACCTTTTAACTGCCAGCAGGTGTATGTATGGCGGTACCTCGCACGCCACGAGTTTAATTGCAATTATATATATTTTTTAATTTATCGTTTTTGAAAATGTTTTAAAGTTTATTTGTTAAAACTTACCAAATAAATGAAGAGTGCGCCGATGACGATGCGATTGTGCCGCCATTTATACATAATAACAATGTTAAAATGTTTATGACACATCAGGGTTGTCACAAATTTTGTCATAGAAAATACGCGAACTAAATATTATTTCAAAAGTAATTGTTTATTTGAGTTTAATTTTTAAAATGTACACACACTAAGTTTCAGAAAATTAATAGTCTTCTATAGATAATATGACTGCCACCCCTGAATTTTGCGCCATCTTCATACTCGGAGACAGACTTATTTCAAATTACATTTCAAGTAGTAAAAACGAAAACTGTTTCAATTGTGAGTATAGGACGATATTCCCAATAGATGTCGTTGTGTGTTCGACACAGTTGTATGTTTAACATAATTGATTTACGTTAGTAAAATCCCGTTCAAAACGTGCGTCCGAAGACGTCATTTTATGTATGATTGGCGTACCGTTCACGGAAATGTTCGCGCCTTAAGACGCTTGTGGCAGCCATCCGGTTAATAGAAGTCACAAATATTTATAATAATTCGGTCATATCCAAGTAAAATAAAATCTTTTAAAAAATGTAATGTTTGTTTATTGGATAAGTAATTGGGTTTTTTTAAATGTTGCCTGCAAATATAATATGGGGGACATAAATTAGCCGTGACATGTTTGGCCTCGTAAAAATAAAATAGTTTATTCACCTCAATTTGATTTCGGTACGCTACTTTCAAACGAAAATAATGTTCTACATATTTATTCGACGACTCTAAAGTGCGAAACGCGTATTAGTTGAAGAAACGACACAATACGTAGATTACATTAAAAAATCTTGTTGCTGTTTTGTAGCGTGTGATTTAATATAGTTTATATACTCAATTATTTTTAACACGATAGATTTAACCCAAATAGCCTGTAAAAAAGTGTCATAATTCATTGAAAAATTGCAGAAAAAAATGTAATAGTTTAAAAAAGAATAACATTGCGGTATATAAAATCGTGTAAAAAAATAATAATGAAAACCAAATAATTAAATAATACAAAATATTTTAATAGGCAATAAGTTATTTATAGTTTTTTTTTTGACAAAAAATACTTTGAATAGAATTTTTTTTTCTTAAGAAAATACAACGTGTTAGAATCTATCTATCAGCATCATAACTAAAAACAGCCGGTTTTTTATATAACGCATTCTGGCAGTATATTGACTGTATATACTAGGCGTGAGGAACCTGCGGCCTTTTGGCCAATTCTGAAATTCCACCAGATTTTAAAATCCTTGAAAGACAAAAAAAAAATGGTCCCACGCTGTTAATTTGGGAAAATTGGTGGGAATTTTTTGCCGGCCAAATATTCGCTAGTTAATGTTTACTGCGGCCTTATGTCGAATAAGAAAAATGAATGAAGAGAAGAAAAGGTTCCCCACCCCTGGTATATACATTCAACAATTTATTTTTAACTGTTTAATTTATTTAATGCTCCATTTTGATATATCTACATACCATTTCTGCACGTATTTACTCAATTAGTGTTATGCAATAGTCGCAGCAGTAAATGGGTCGTTAATTTGGAGTAGGATTTATTTTGAAACCGAAAAAAAGCAACTCTTTCTCTCTTCATCTCGTTCATGTCTCACAACAATAAAATTTTAAAATACGCCCCGGCGATCTGTCTCATTTGAGAATTCTGTCAAAAAAAATATTCGAATTCAAAAATAGAACGCAGAACAGACAGACGGCTCCCATTGGCGCAAATCGCTGAGCACTCTTAAATGATGCCCAACAGGTGTCGCGAAAGGTCCACAAATAAACGTGTCTAACTGATCGTCTCATTTTTATTATTATTAGTATTACGCTTATTCAGACGATGTCAGACATCTTGTATTTTGGGTCGTCATGAAATATGCGGATGTATGTCACTATTATTCATAGAAATATAGCACAAATTTAATGTGTACCGAAGGCGAATATTCCATGATCATATTCGTGTGACATATAAATTTAATGAAAGCTATACTTATTCTTTACATTGTTTCATCAAGATACTTTATGTCAAAATTTACATAAAATTACAATCATTTTATTTATGAAAAACACTTAAGAACCCAGTATCAATAATAAATCATTATGACATTTTGACATAAACGACGTAATTTTAAAGTATTTTAAGATATACATTTCAATGACTGATATGAGCACCTGGAAGTGAAGTAAGCTAAATGATATTTTTGGAAGAAATGAGTTAGATGCGTTAAAATATTAAAAGGCCCTCGAGAGGTGAAGTGAGCCAACTAGTAAAATAGTAAAAGTTTTTTCTTGGACTTTTTAAGTACAATCAGGGCTTTATTTAGTGTCTTGGTGGATTGCATATTTTTATTTTGCGGAAATTATTGCAATGTATATGGCGTGTAGAATATTACAACGCATCTAAAAAATGGTATAAAATACCACTTTGCTAAATTTGCCTCTACTGAGCCCATTTAAGATTTCATCGCCAATACTGAAATAACACTGATCTCGAATTTGGGTATATTTGACAGGAGAGACAAAAAAACATGTTTCGTGTTAAATTAAAGATATGTGTACACACAAAAATGTGGCAATGATATAACACATCGAAACAAATAAAAATAGTACTTTTAACAATAAAATGAGATACGCGTTCCTACAATATTAGCAACAATGTCTCAAATTATCGTAAAAGTAAAGTGAGCTTGAAAAATAAACATTGAAATATTTTTTTATAACTAGAAAATTTAATGCAACAAAGCATCAAGTAAAGACGTGGCTGTACTTAAAAGTACATTTTAAAAGTTTCGCCATTTCACCACTCATCTCTCTTTACTTCTCAAAGGCTCAAATGAAAGATGATCATTCATTCAAATGTGTAATATTAAAATCATTATATTTAGTCTGACATTACATTATTGATTAGTCAAATTGGCTATTTTATCTCTAGTTCATACAAAAATGCCTAAGTACATAATTTAAAAAAAAATCGTTGTTCTGCCACTTTAATGTCTACATATATTTAACAAGATATTGTTTTATCTGATGAACATATGTATATCTTATTTACATATGTGAAATACATATAATGTTATATCGACGTTTAGCATGCAATACCGCGTTAGCAACAGTTGTATTTACATTATTTTGATTAAATTTGATGCTGAATCTGATTTCTTTTCGCAAATGTTCAATCATATAATTATATGTACATATTTGTTTTAGTCAAAAAGATTAAGGTAGTTTGTAAGACCAATCTAATATTGTCTTATCTATAATCTTCAAAAATAATAATCTTTTCTCTCTCAAGTACAATTTGTTTTTGACGCATGCCGAAAGATTTTTGATTATTTCATAATATTATATTTTTTTTTGTTGTTGCTATGTTTACTTCACAGATATATCGACGTAATGTTTAATCTTTTTTTTTCGACACCTCATTAGATGTCGTCAGTCTCAAAATAGTCACATCTGTAAAGAGATGTTGGAATATAATATATATTTTTTTTTAATCTTAAGCGGATAACACATACACGTAACAGCATATTGCAATAAGAAACATTCCGTAATGTAAAACATACACAGCAATATTGTCCATGCAAAAGGTGTTTTTTCACTACCATCGTTATTTTCCATCAAACGAAAAAATAATGGTGCTTAGTAAATTTATTTATCAAAAGGTTTATTCGCAGATAGTGAATTTTAAATTTGATCCACTAAAAGAGCGACATATTTTTAAGTGCTTCATCTTTATAGTAAACTGTTGTCGATATATTGTTTTATGATTGATTTGGTTTTTGATTTTATTGTTAACCAAAAGAACAAACAAAACAACGATATATTTAAGTATATTAATTTGCTATAGATTGAAACACACTATGTAACATTAGCAGCTGCATTTGACACTTTATTTAGCGAAGTCAGTTTTTACAGCAGTTGAATTAACAAGATGACATATTAACAAAATGGTAGGTAAATTATTGAATAGTTCTGTTTTCAAAACAAAAGCGATACACGCGCGAATACTTCCGTTTGATCTTTACTTATGCCATTTTTTTATGTGTGGGCATTGCAAATTTAACGTCAATTTATTCAAGAAGAAAAACCTAACCTCAAAATGTTATAATAGGCAAATATAATAACGTTTAGGGGACATAATAATAATGTAAAAAGAGCGACGCGAATGTTTTTACAGCGTTCGCCATGTATAATTACATTTGGAGTCGACGCGACACTAGCGCCATGACACTTTTCTTGTTTTGTTGCTGTAAATTTAGATTGTTACGACATCACCATTTCCACTGGATGCCTCAGTGGCTCTCAAACAATATTATTATAGTCAACGTAAAGTGTCAAACTACAGCAATACAACTATTGTAGAAGAAATTATATGTATGTATTTCGATTGTTAATATGTGCTAGCGAGTGGAGTGATAATGCTTGATTTTTTGTCGCTTGTGAAATTTTCTATGTTGAGTAGTGGCTAGAACACCCTTGATTTGTCCCTATTTTATACAGACATATATATATGATTTTACAAAATGGCAAAACAAAAAACAATATTTGTTTAATTAAGTAATATGAACATTTGTTATAACACCTAACAACCTATCTTAGTATATATTAAGTCTTCTAATTTAGTATTATATTTAACATTACCTAGTAGGAACAGATTTAGTTAGTTGAATATTTCTCCAGAATACTGTTTGTTAGAAGTCAAATTATAGTTATTTAGTTCATTTTCGTGAAAAATTTACTTAAGTCTTTAAGTCTTTTTCTCTTGTATGAGGACGATATATAAATTTTAATCTTGAAAACAATAGTCGGTTATTCTTTTAATGATTACTTAATCTTTGAATGAAAAAATGTACTATTTAACTGAAATACATTTTAATAAAGTTTGAGAATGCCTTTTAGTATTCTGTCACTTATTTCTATCTATAGTACCTGAGTGAACTGTTCGTCCACGACGCTCGTCGAAATGATAATCAAATAAATATGCATCAGTTCATACGGATAAACGCATAATATTATGTTTCCCCTGCATCCCCGTTCGGACGTAGCGCTCGTCCATCGGAAAGGAATACGAGTTGAAATTATTCAAGCCTTGAGGCGTTCTGCGAGTGGTTTAATAAAATTTTACATTAAAAGCAATTCTGAAAAGAGAAATTTCATTATTACATGAATGGTTGGACGCCATGCCAGCGTAATTCGCGTAATTGGAGATCTTTTTGTATGATTTTTCTCTTGCTAGACTGATTTAGTTGGAATACACGTTGAAAAAAGGCGACAAATACTGCCCACCGCAAGAGATAAAACCTTTTGATAAAATACGAGATTTTTTTGAAGCACAGCATTTATTTTTAGTATCAATAAATATATTTTGAGTGAATATTTCTGATCTATTAATAAACATCAGATACAAAGGCTTCTTATGCCAGGTTTTTTTTTAATAAATACCCTTATCTGATTTTGCTTTAACCATATGACTGACTTTGTATTCAGTTGAATTTCTCTAGATATTAGCGTAAGAAACACCAAAATACACATTGTCTTTGTAGTTTTTAATATAAATATTTAGGAAAAGAATAAAAAATAATTGAATAAGTAACATTAATCGATTTGACCATCTTTATGTATGCAATAGTTTAGCAGTGGATACAAATAGAGAGTAAATCTTATGTCCTAAAAGCTTTTCAATTACATGTTTTTTTTTTCATTTTAGAACACTGTAAGAAATCCTCGATAACTTCTCCTTAGACACTCCTAAGCATCAGTCAAGTGTTTAAGTTTCAATGTGAATGTTCAGTTAGGGCTATAAATATGTATTCTTTCATTTTTTTAAATACCATATCTACTTTACATGTAAAGCAATTGACAAAAGTATATGTAATATAGCCAAGAAAAGAGTTTTAAATAGTTTTTAAAAAAAATCGCAATACGTAAGGTCATGTAGTATTAATTTCGTATATACCTGAATATAATTCAACTAATTATGTTTAGACAAAATAGCTCTTAACCAATTTAGATAATTCTTGTAATATGTAATTGTTTGAAATGATAACCTTTTTAAAATAGTCGCTTTTATATGAATATTTCGCATATCTGTTTTTTAGTTCATGATCGTGAACTTGGGTTAGATTTACATATAGTATAAGGATTGTATGTATACGACATACTTTAATGCGTGAATGTGTAATAACATATTTATTTTGACCACGGATGTAGTAAACAGTAACGTCCGTCAAATAAACGCCAACTCTTTGTCAGTAAAATTAATTTATAAACGCGACATTACTAATATTATATAAGAGCCCTCTATTTTAAAAGACATGTATTACAATTTCAATATAATACTATACATATCAACGTGAGAAGAAATGGTACTTTATTTCAAGAAAGGTGACGTTATATTAAGTGTTGATTTTTATATTGGTGACAAAATGAACTACACAAAACACATAAGTTCTTGTGCAACAAATGATAATCATATTTATTTACAATTTTAAAACTTAATAAGTGGGACTTTAAATAAGCATCGGCTTGATCGGTATATTGTATTTTTTTCGGATATAAACAATAATTTAATTGCAATCAAGATGATTTTGTATTTGGTTTTTACGGTTGCTATAAATTAATTGTCATAATTACGACTATGTTCAGTATTGCTATAATTAATATTTTAATGATTTATTCGACGAATCGGAAGATGCGTCACATTATCTTCGCCGTAATTCAAAAGTTGCCAGCTGCGTGGTCGAGTAGTAAACGTTGTTGGCTAAGAACACGAAGGTCGTGAGTTTGAATTCCATTGCGGACAGTTTTTTTAAAATTGATTTTTCAATCGTTTATATAGAGTTCAGTTCGAATGCAAGGTTGTATGTGATGTCTTGCATTCCCCCCCTCTATCCTAAAAAAGCATGACGTAGCAAGAGCAATTAGCTAACAACTAGTTTTTTTTTAAATATTTGGCATTACAGCTAATGTCAATGCGCCAAATATTTTTAAGTTAAAAGGTCATACGAGAAAAACACGATGATAGTTTTAGAATTGTAAGTCACTCGAGATAAGCTCGAGGTAAACTTACATCACAAACACCCATAGGTTGAAAATTTAAATTTGACATTGACCTTACGGGGGATCGATCCCAGACACACCTGCTTGATAGACCAGGCTTTAACCAACTGGACCACAGCGGGCGACAAAGTTCTGTCTTATCCTTATATTGCTACTGTCTTTGAGAAAAAGAGAAATTTAGCTACTAAATAACAAACGGTTCGAGTAGAAACTTTTCTGTTGAGATAAACTCCATTAGGGGTACATATGCTGTACATTGAGAGCGAGCATGGTTTTAAAAAACTTACTGTATTTACTGTATTTAAAATAATATAAAACAAAATTATTTCACACCTACGTCACTGGCATGTCGGTATGTTTCACAGTGCACACGTGTTGTTGTTTGCGTGCTATTCTAAGTATTTAATTTTCTTCTATTTTCCTCGGCTCCAGAGCGAGTCTTTAAAATTGTTCGACTATTTAAAAAAAGCAGTGACGGGCAAATTGAAAACTCAACGTGGGCGTTGTTGCTTGTTTGCGATTTTCACCCAGTGCCGTGTTACTCGAGCCGCGATATTTTATTTTGGACAAATGACCGACGCGGCGGTCTTATTCCCATATGGACCCATACTAAATACGCAACCGCGGTAACGGATTGGAAACGGAGATTCTGTAAATGTGTTTATTTCAACAATATTGCCACTCCTAGTGTCGACCTCTTTTGTTGTAGTGTCCACTTTTTTAAAGCTGGTATCTTAGGACACTTCTTCAATCGATGTTTTTTATTTTTGTTCATGAATTATGTGATGGCTCGCGCGAGCCCCTTGTTAAATATTACTCAGGCCGGCGAGCCCCTTGTTAAATTTAGAAAATCATTATTCTCGGATCTTTGCCTTACATATATAATCTATATATATAAAGCAGTTGTGATGTACATTTGGGATTTCTGACGTACATTTTTCAGCTATTGATATTGATTAAATTACGACTTACCGCTTTCTGTTACAAAATATAAGTGTATAAAGTAATATTCGATAGCTTTAATAATTATTGTGTATAATTGCATATGAGTGATAAATAAATTCACACCTTCCCCAGAATATCACGAATAGCAATAATATTTAGCGAGCCCCTTGTTACCGTATTAGCAGCCCACCGCTGGCCTAACTGATTCCTTAAATAGAGCGATAAACGAATTACTAGTGTCGTTTTAGACACAACCTATCCCTACTTTCAGACTGTATAACAATCAGTCATTTAAAATAACTTTAGCTGAGGTTAATATTTGTACTATTAAGAGTGGAGTTTTTAGAATGAGATATTTCTTTAAAGGTAGGTACTCACTGGCAATACTTGGTAAAAAGGCGTTATATTAAAAAATAAAAAATGTCGATAAATCTTTCAAAAAACTTATTCACTCATCACAAGCATTATTAGTTAATTCTCGTGATGAAAAAATACCAGTTTTGATCAAATTAAATTGATTTCGAATTGGTACAAATAAATGTTTTATTTTTTAATGAAGTTATTTATCACTTTTAGGGTGTTCACTGTCAATACTTCATGGAAAGACATTTTATTCAAAAAATATATTAAACATTTTTATTAATTACTACTGTTATTTTATAATATCAGGACCGGTTTCACTCATGACAAGTATTATCACCTGATCTACATCATCATTTGATAAACCGGTCTTAATCTTATTAAATAAAAGTGGTAATTAGTACAAATGTGTATTTTTTTTTTCTATTGAACTAAAATTTTACTGAAGAGGCTAAAAACGTATATAATCAAAATTAACGAACTGTGGGTTTGTTTATGGTATATCACAATACCAGAGATATTCATATTGATACTACATATTCGTATATTTTTGTAAGAGGTTGAACCACTAGGCATTAAACAATATTGATTAACCATTTCCTAAAATTCGTCATATTGAAAATGTCAACGTTATACAAAAATAGCATAATACAGAAAAATAGTCCTCATCCGGTACTGCTAAAAGGTCCAAAATGGAAGTCTTGTGGGCGGGCATGGTGAATTCGCAGTCCTCCGAAAATCTCGATTCGCAATCAGAACCGTCAGCGATTTCGGGTGACGTCATGGGACATTACTTTCAGGATGATTTGTGCGATATAAATAAATCATATCATTTTTTCCCGAACGCTGGAAACGTCAGCCAAAATTCAATTCCACTTGCTCAAATATGGACATTGGTCTCAATGTTGAAAGAGATGGAAAAGGCCATACAATATAAATGTGTCGACAGTTATATGTATTCGAATCAATATCTATTAACCTTGTTATATTTCTGCTGTCAAGTTTATGATATTTTCAATATTCCGTCATATTTTATAATTGAAAATATTAACTGGAGTACTGGATCTCAAGTATAATAATACTCGAGTCGATGAAATTCTGTACACGTCTATGCTTTGACTTTATTAATTTCACAGTTTTTCAATTTTGATATTTTCAACATTTAAGGACTTTACTTGTGAAATAGGCCATGATTATTTTCGATGTTTTCAGAGGTAACTTTGTGAATGTTCATTGTTAACATACAATTAGGTTTGATAACTTTGTTACTAGAATTTTTGTATGTTACACACTATAACACATGTTATGTTTCTTGAAGAAACGTCGCTAGACGGACTTCTTGAAGAGGTTAAAGCTGTGTCACAGTTTGTAACACAAGTAATGGGGTAACAAAGTTATCAAATTTAATTTTATATTTAGTCATGTTTTTTAATTGATTGTCGTTTACAATGATATTCAATTTGAAGTTATTAGGATTGTGCGATTTGTATTTAATGTTTTATATGGATTAAATTTGATTTTGCTAGTTGGACTCTTATTATTTTTAAGTTTTTGTAGATGAGTATTTAATTCTACATATTTTTTATAACCCTTGTATAACTTTATATACTGTTCTTTTTTATCCATGTCCGCTCCCAATCTGGAGAATATTGTCTCCTACTGAAAATATTTCAACAGATTTGTTTCTACGAGAACTGTTTGTTACTCAGTCGCTTAACTTATTTTTCCAAAGAGAGTAGTAGGATAGAAAGATAAGGCGAAAACAGGAATAGTGATTAAATGTGGTAGGGGATTTAAAGACGTGACAAACACCGACGCCATCAAACATAAATCGACAAATCGATCGAAACAATGCCGTTCGTACGTGGACTTGAACCTGTGAGATCCGGCAAGGAAGCCAACCACGCTATCCGCTGCGCCATTTTTTTGTACTATGTATTCATCAATTATTAATTATGGAAAAACGTCAGAGTATTTTTTGAAATATCTTATCCCATCGAACTGTTTACGGTGCATTCAAATAATCATCAGCTATTTTAACATTCTTTTTCAAAACGATAAGAATACATATGTTGTGATAGGTAAAGGTAAGCTCTCAAATATTAACCCTTTTTCAAGATCAGTTAACTCTCGCGGCTCGGAGACTAGAAAAATACTTATCTGCCGATGGGGGTCGTTTATGGACCCTAGTGGTTTCCTCATTATTGGCCTTATTCTTATGAATTTCAAAAAAAGAAAATAGTCTAAGGGCTTTAAAATATCTCTTTGCATCATTCCTCATACATTTTTTTATAAAAATCCGTGGTTTTTTAATAAATAATAATATTTTAAGTTGCGCGCAAAAAAAACGTCATCCTAGCACAAATGTGAATTTGCAACTGACGCGTTTAGCCCAGCTATCTTACGAACGATCGCTGATAAGCGGGCGCTTATCTCGTTATCGCGTTATCGCGTATTTATATAAACTACAAAAGGTCCAAAAAACTATGATATAAGAATACCTTAATTATAAACATTGTATCACCCATATTAAAATAGATATTTAAGAAAATGTGGGTATTGGGGTCGCATTTCTTGAGCTTAGAACTGGAAAAGTTAAAAATAAAACAAACATGTTTGGCTTTGAACAGATCAACTTTAAAATCAAAGCAATGCGATTGACGAATTGGGTTATTTTGTTTTCGAGCTCAAGAGCAACTACCACTAGCTTACGGCACCGATTTATATACAACTTTTGACATTATTTTTTTATAAAGTGAATATCAACAAACATAAGTAATACTATGAATAGAAATAAAGAAGCTTTGAAACTATTACTTTGAAGTAAATCGATTTTTTATGTTATAATGTTTTGTAATGAAACCGCAATAAGGTATCAATAACGTGCACTGAATAGCATGCGTTCAATTCCAAAAACCGTTAAAAATCCTCTCTTTTATATTTTCAAATTATTTGATCAAATTGAATCGTTCATCTCCTAAATGCCGGCCAGCATGGGTGACTTTTTATAAGTTCCTTTCAAGAGAGATCTTTTCAGCCCCCATAAAGAATTCAGCCATATATTTTCTATCGCAATAACATTTCACAGCAGGGGTGGGGAACCCGAGTACGCCATTATTTCGAGACGCCGCTCGAGATTTATTATGTCATAATAAAGAATCATGGTAGAATATTTTTTTCAAGGTACATTAAATTTAATAAAGCCAAAAGAAATATCGGCGTACAGAATTGAATCTTGATGAGGTATTTGAAAGGCGGTACATCGATTTCTGACCTTTGAAAATTGCTCTACTTAAAAACATTTATTTTCAAATACCAATAAATAAAATACTCTTAAATAAATAAGTATTTTGGTACCCAATTTCCCATTCTATAACGTATTGATTTTTGTAACGGCCGTTAACTTACTTTATCATTGGAAATGTAGAAACAAAATAACAATTAACGAATGTTGGGTAATAATGCTTTTAAAATTTAAAAAGTAGAGACAAATGCTTAATGTATCGCTGATGAAGCACGAATCACTGACTGAGAATACTAAATATTATGCGACAAAAATCTAGAACTAGAAAACCTAGAAAAATCAATGGACTAACTCACTAAGATAGGTGAAAGTGGAAAAGCACACCCGAAAAAAAATCTTTGAAGTGGTTAGATAAAGTTAATCAATGTGGGATAACTAGTATCTACTTCAACGCTGGATTTACTATCAGTATAATAAATAATACAAAAATAAAAAGAAAAAATAAATAGCATGCTTGATTTACCATAACTGTTGGATTGGATCTTACGGTTTCCATTACCTGTACGAACAGATTTTTTTTAATCAGTGTATCGATTTTTGTTTGAATATATAATATAAAATATATAAATGTTTGTGAATTGTGATTTCTAATAATTCCTTTCCATCATTCTAAACCTAGAATATCGGGGCGTAGTTCAGTTTTAGCTTTATTTTTCCATCCCATTTTCTTTAGAAAACATGACAAATTGAGTAACTGAGACACTTCTACTAAGAAGCCATATGCTTCACATTGGGGAGATACAGTTTCTTTTGCTTTTTTTTTATTTTGCTACGTTAATTTACGAATAGAATGTTTGATTATTTTTACAAATTTACTTTTCTGTGGAAGTTATCGACGTGTAGATTTAAGAACTATAAATGAGTGAGTAATCATAATCCGAAGAATCAATCTTCTGTCAATGGTGTGACGCTGAAATATAACGAAGATATGTATACTATTTTTAATGTTTGTCATTGTTATTAATTTATTGGCACGCTGGTGGCATATCGTATAACCAATATAGGTGACGAAAATGGTGTATGACTTCTGCTTAAAGACCTTCCCTTGTTTATGAGCGATAAATCATTTTCAGCGCCATGCAGCGGCTATTTTGTTTTCGTGAATATTTTTTCGACGTGGAAAGTAATAAAGAATAATATCTCCCTGTGGAAAGACATTTTTTCTCGTAATACAGATGAAACGGCAATTTTTTATACTGTTGGCTTATTTGAAACTATGTTCGGAAAAGCTCGACTGAATAAATCGGGGAAATTTATGAACATGCATGGATAAAAAATCCAGCCACGTGCAGTCGTGTTGAAAGAAAAATGTAAACATGTGGAAGGATTTATGAGGTTTTTTTCAGCTGATTTAAAATTTACATTCAAAAGTAAAATTTCACAACTGAAACTATGTAAACTGAAAAAAAATATAATAGTCATACTTTTTTATAGCTCGATATTACAGTCGTATCATTACGCTGTTATACGAGCTAGGTAAGCAGAGTTAAACTCTTCCTAATCAATTGTTTTTTAGGGTACCGTTTTTTCGTGAAAATATATCAATTTACGCAATTTGATATATATACATATATGTACATATATGCACGACTTGTTTAAATTGATAATTTAATTTATCTCTACAATATTTATTTTTTGTCGTCTATCTATGGTCACTATTCATAATCATAAGATTCTATATGATATAAAATGTGTGAATCGAAGTTGAGTGTAATTGAAGAGCTTCTGCTTCTGTAACACGTTTCATATTTATAATAAAAACTCCAGATACGCTTAACTTTGTAATAGTCATGTATACCATCGCACAAAATCTATACACAAGACAACAACAATTGTAAATAAGAGAATTTGTAACGAACGAAGTCGTAGTGTATTGAAAACAATCTGTCTCACTGATTAAATAACTGATATTTCTTTTGTAACCCATCCCTAATGAAATATAAAAAAACCTTTAGAGATCCATCTAAATTCGCTGTTTTAAATATTAAAGAAAATTACCATAATTTAATAAATGTCTTTTCCTGCGGCTATGTAGTAATATTCATGTTTTATTTTTCCAAGCGGTTTTTGTATTTCATAACAGTAGTACGGTTCTCTTTCATTTGATGTCTTAGAATAACACTGTAAAACTGTTTGTACTTTTCCATCAGATTACTGGCGGCTCAATACAATCTTATCAAAAGACTAGAATTTCTTTGTAGATAAAACATTATATCAAACGGCAAACGAATCATATAGTGATATAGAGAAAAAACTTTATCGAACAAAACTTCAAATCCCATTGTGTCGTTTGCGTTTGTGTAAAATTTCTAACAGTTTTACCAGGTTTCTGATTAAATAGATCACGTCTAAACCACACAATGTTCATAAATATAAAATGTAAACTGTTTGCTTTATTATTACACTGGTTTTAAACGTATTTTGCGTCTTTGAAAAGCATCTTCAGACTGATAAAAACACACAATTTTCATTTTATTTTATTATTTGACAGGGTTATTGAATACAACTCATTCAGCTACGGTTTTTAAGTAGTAAAAGATATAATTTTTCTTGGCCTTAATTAAAAAATATTTACGGAATATGTAAAGTAGTTATAGATAACAATGATAATTTTGTATTAGTGATCATTTTATAGTTTGTGAACATTTTTACTTTGTCTCTATAGAAAAGTTAATGTAAACATTGATATGTTAAAATGTTTATTTGTTCTTCCGTGCAGAATTAAAACGGACAATGTACATATTGATACATAATTTTTTACATCTTATAAGTGCAAATTTTAACTATAACTTTTCCATAGAACGCGTTCAAATTAATATTTTTCAATATATCGCTAAATATGAGCATGATGTATCTTTTCATTATTTATATTTGTGGGATACAAATATACGTGCAATTCGGCACCAGCAACAGTTTTCCTAAAATTATTTTGATGACATTTGGTGGTGAATCAGTTTTTTTCCGCGAATGTTTATTCATAGAATTTATATGTTTGTTTAAAGCATCATTTTCAATTAAATTTTAAAATATAAGCTAATATATTTTCACCAAATATGTGTGCATTTGTTTTTTTGTTCAACTGGTTTAAAAAAATAATATATACATTATCAAACTGCATACTTTAACTGTAAAATAGATGTAAAGAATTTTATTAAATAACGCATCTATATTGTTTTCTTATAATTTCAATGTTTGAGTAAAAATATCACAAAGCCAAGCGCTCAGAAGCCGTTTGTCTTAAGCACCACGACATTAACATAATCATTAAAACATATAATAATGAAAAAATGTAATAAATATCATTTGAAATGTTTTGTTTTCTTTGCGAAACAGGGAAAAGACATTATTTTAAAACTTTTTTCAGTCGCTAAGCGGAAAATAACAAACAAATGTAACAATACAATAATTCCATGGATCGTTGCCAGAATAACACATTTTTTTACAAACATACCTTCTCGCAAATTTACTCAAGAGACAACGCATTACAAGTACGTGTGCATCGAACCGCTTTTTTGAAACCCAAGTAAGACTATTGTAATTAGGTAATGCAGTGACAGAAGCACTACTAGTACAGGTTTTAATTCATTTCATATTAAATACCGGTATTTGTGAAGATAGAAAATTGCTTATATACTGCCAATATTATTAAAATTCTTATCAAATTTATTATGTTTTTATTTTAGTCTATGTTCACTCCCAGTATTGTGTATATGGCCTTCTAATGAGAGCATCGCAACAGAAGTTTTTCTACGATAACTGCTTGACATTCAGTTGCTCAAACTCTCTTAGAGAGCAGGGATATAATCTGACTAGTAGATAGCTAGTTTCTCTCGCTACGTTTTTTTTTTTGATAAAATGGGTGGGAAGGAAGAATTCAACACATCAAACACACTTGTGACTTCTTACAAAAATCCATTATTTGATTGAAAAATCAATCATTCAAAACTGTACATACTGGGATTCGAACTAGAGACTTCCTTGTTATAAAGCCGACGACATTGTCACAAAATAACACAGCCGGCGTTGAAAACTGTTCTGTTGAGGTGAACTATATTATTAGTCCATATGCTACACATTTTTTTTAATTCGTGTGCCCCTCCAATGTGGAGCATATGACCTCCTAATGGAGATATCTCAAAAGAACTTTTTCTACGAGAAATTTTTGTTGCTCAGTCGCTCAACCTATATGTTTTCCAAAGAGAGTAGTAGGGATGGAAGGATTGGAAAAGTGGGAGGGAATGCTCTACGTTGGGAGTGGAATCATGGTCGTGATCTTCATAATAATCAACCAATCAGAAAAACGAATTAATGAATACATATTTATTTTTTTTTACCAAATTCGCTCCTCAAATCTAGAGCATATTAAATCCCTGTAGTAAAACTTATTTTAACAGAAGTTATCATACAAGTACTGGTGAAAATACTATTATTGAACAAACAATGCTTTGTCGATCTAATTTAATTTCTTTAAAAGAAAGTGGTGAATTATAAAATTGTCTCGTGTGAGTATGAAATGACTCAACGATGCAGAACGTAATAATTGCATTGTAGATTCTTTTATTAAATGTTTATATTTTTTTAACGACCCAAGGTCAACGGAAAATTTAAATTACATTTATTTAGTGCAAGTGCACTCGGCGCACTGCCCAGAATATTTACGTATTTGAATGAAGGTAAATATTTTTTGTGTACATTCAAAATAATAATATGACGATTTTTAAAAAGTTCATTATGACATCACGTTTCATTAATGGTGCCACTACTCAATTAATTTATTTCCGTACGTATTATTTAAATATATTCAAAATTTCTACCTTCAGCAAAAACCATTTGATTAATCGTAATTATATTTATAATTTCATAAGTTTACTAATGACTTTGTTATTAATTTAACTAATGTCGTGTCCTTAATTATTCTTCGTCTTAAAGCAGTGCCTCCCAACCCTTTTCATTCTACGGCCCCCTAAATCTGAAAAAAATAATCCGCGTCCCTCCTCAATACAAAACATGTTCTGCGGCCCCCAATCTGGGAAGCACTGTCTTAACCACTTGAATATCAAGAGGACACATATGTAAGCAAACACTGATGTCCAAGACATTTAAAAAATCAAATACTTGGTATTCTAATAGAATATAAGCAATATTTTGATGAATATGTGTAGTGCTATCTATACTGAGTCAATATAGATTTTCAAAATATCGAATTTGAGTGTATATTAGGCAAAATTATTTTCTCAAAAACACGCAGTATCTTTAGGACATATTAACGATTTATTTGCGCGGTATTCAAGCGGTTAAAGTATTAAAATTTCGTGTTTTAGTTTTTCTGTGAAAAGACGAAATCCATGACGTTATTATTTTATTCTATCATTATTGACAGTACGTTTAAAAAGAAAGGAGCTAAAAATATACCATGTTTATTTATTTTTCATTTAAAACGACATTGAAACATTTATCTACTCAATTTTAAATTACTTATACAATATCATCACTAAACTATCCAATTTCTTTTGTCAAATTTACATTTATTTTTGAAGCTGATTATTATGAAGAATTTTATATTTTTTTTTATCCATCATTCTGATTCCAACTATCAATGAAGTCGTGGTTTGTATTTTCCTTAATTGTTTTAGTTTCTTTTATGGACTATATTCGCACTCCATGATTAGCATATGACTATCAACTTGCGTCTCTTTTATAACTCTTGCCTACTATTGTCATCTATTATTGATACACGTTCTGTCGTCTTCATACACAAGTATGCTTCAATTTCACTGATAACATCTTATGGATGATAAACATACAATGGTCTTCTGAAATGCCACAGTCTCTCCGGCTGGCAGATGCGATGAAGAACGTAAAGGTTATTCCACGTTTTACGTGACCCAGACCACTAACATAAAAATAAGAGTTTTTCATAAATTTTTCATTTAATATACACCTATCCCTCGATTTACACGTTAGATAGGTTCCTGAGAAAAACGTGTAAATCGAAATTGTATATTTTTTAATGTAAAACCGTGTAAATGGAAAAGTACACGAAAAACGCATAATTTGGCTGTTTTATAAAATATATACATAAAACAAAATTATTAAAAAGTATAAACATACGTATACTTTTATTAAATAAATACAGGTAAAGTTTATAGAGTAACAAAAAAATGAAATTCAAAAGATTCATTAAAAAAATATTGCAACGGTTGGTGGAGTTTTTATCATTCATCACTACCACAAATCACTGTGACTTGACTTGATGACTTGCTGTGAAAGTATGCTTCTTTTCAAATGAAGAAGAGGATAGTAACTTCTCTTTAATTTTTTTATAAATCCGCAATGCTTTATTTATAATAGCATTGGTATCCGTTTTTGTGTTTGGTGCCCTATCCAAATCATTAATGCCTTCTCCATGTTGTCCATTGCGATATCTCTGATATATGAAGTTGTCCCCGTATTCGTAGTGCCAGCTGCTACACACTTTCTAATTGAGTTTTCATTTTTTCTAATGGTTCTTATTATAGCTTCATTCATGCTATATAATCTAGCAACATCTATTACTCTTTCTCCGTTTTGTAAACGATTCAAAAAAAATATTTTGGTTGCTAACAAAATAACTTTTTTTTTACTTCTTTCAACATAATAAGGCTTCAAATATTATTCAAGATATAAAACACTTAATTTAAAATTATGTACTCGTTTTTTACTTACGAATATGAAGAATTCAAATTTTCAAGTTAACTTTTTTAAACCGTGTAAAAGCGAAAACGTGAAAAAAAGTACCGTGAAAATTGAGGTATAGGTGTGTTTATTTTTTAACCACAATAATGTATCGGGCCAAAAATATGAAAAATAAATGGGTTAATTTTCTTGATCGTTATTGCTTTATGGAAGGTAACCGTGAAACAACGGCTGCATACAAATAACAGGTGCTAGTGGGACAATCGACAACTAATGTATATTTTTGTCGTTATTATAGATTTAGTCACAGTGAAATAAATTTGTATGTTGATTTTATTTTTACATGAAAATTTTACGCAAGACGTAAATATTTAGAAGTACATTTCATTTTTGATTTACTGCACAACCCCGCTCTTATTTTTCAATTCAAGCAACATTAAATAAAATAATCTCAACAAAAATTAGCATGTTTCAATTATGAAGAGTGAACCTTTTCCGCAAAAAAGTCAATAGCAATGGTGTATATCGGTCATAAATAATAAAATAAAAAAACTCTGGTGTTTTTTTGTCATCGGAGAAAGCATTATTTCACATAAATCACCGGTTCTATCAATAGAGAGCTTGGGCGTGGAGTGGAGCGGGCGTGCGGGAGGGGCAAACCGAAAGCTCGAAAAGCTGACAATTGTTTCTGGCGCTGTTTCAATTTGACAAAATCGCGATATTTATTTTGTGCGTTTCCTTTTTTTTCGCAGAGCAAGCAAAAAGTTTTCATTAGCACGACCCACTGACATTTTCTCTCTCTGTGTTAATCGCAGATTTACGAAATCTATCCAGATACATTTCACGATACGTGATGTATCTAACGATTTATTTTTACTTTCTTTTATGTACATGCTTAGATCAAAATGTCAATATAGATTGATACACGAGACATTGAAGAAAATATATATATATATATTTAAAAACACAACAAACAATGTGATCCTGTAAAGAAACATTTTACTTGATTACATATTAACAAACATTAGCCTTGGATTACATATTAACAAACTTATTATTGAAATAACAATATCGACAACGAACCCGAGTATATTTTATCAAACAGTTACCTAAATATAAATAAATCAACTGACAAAAAATTGTAATTATTTTAACAAGGAAACTTAAATATTTTTTAGTATACAATACGTTTTTCTTTTTGTACCAATATAAACTTCATCTTTATAACAATAATTGTATGATATTTTGCCTGGCATACATGTTTTGAATAAATAATGGTAGTTTTAAAACTAATGTCTTTATGGAGTTTAATTTGTATTTCTTTTGCTTATTATTTTTGGTGTCATTTGTGTTCATACAAAAATAATTTATTTCAATATTTATTTTTATTTCCATTTTGTGAACTCATGTATTAAAGATTCTTCAATGGCATTGTTTTAGCAATGTTTCATCTATACTGCATAATTTTCAAAAAAATTCAATAGAAATATATAAACACTATATTAGATTTATTGATTCGTTGCTTTATATTAATCGTGGCAACTATTATTTGAAGCCAAACTTATATTGATTTTAAGATTAAAGCCAAAATTCACTGTAAATATTTGTTTATCTGCTTAACAGTTTATTCTGATAAATCCATTTATCTTTGTCAACACTGTCTAGGGAATCCACTATATAATGGATGACCTAAATACGCTTCGTGGGGTCTGTTGCAGTAGATATTTAAGCCAAACATTCGAACAGAGTCATTTGTCCTGTTGGTCTGCGTAGCACCAACTCTACGATACATTTCTACGGTTCTACAAAATCATTTCGTAGAGCTCTACGCTAATTGATAGCAAAGGCATCCAGATAGTCTAACGACAAACTGTCATTAGTATTTCTAACTAACGAGACTAGAATTTAACATTGTTTTAATAACTTTATTAAGTTTACAGTTGAATTCGGTGAGAATAGTTGATTATCGTTCAGTTACTTCGCGTTACTATCGATAAGGAATTAGTCCCTCGCATATTCGTTTTTTTCGCAATTAACACTTTGACGCGCTGTAACAATTTTTTGTAGACACATTATAAACATCAAGTTTAATAACTTAACTTAGATGTATTTGGCTTAACTCCGTCAAACTTAAATGTTAAATAATGCAAAGTATTTGGCCCAGCATAGTTTTGACGATGGGCTATTGCTTAAGTGTATTTATAAACGGTATTCTTGTGAAACTTGATACATACATAAAATTAAATTTAACCTTTTAATATTTTATTTAATAAATCAAAGTCGTTACATTAAAAGTACATCCAAATCAGCGGTCTATTTGAATTTTATGTGAAGCCCAAAACAATCATAATCAACAGATACTTTTTCCAAGCATCTAGTATTGTTTGCAAAAAAATACTTCGAATACGTTTTTAGTTCAGTAAACTATCGTAATATTTATGTTATGTTACTTTATTATGTATAGTATGTAGTATATTTACGTATTACTATTCATATGCTGTGGTAATGCAAAACAAACCGGCATGCCGCCTAGACGAAAAATAGGATGAGTATCACTGATCCAAATGAAGATCATATTATAATTAAATCAATTCACAAATAACATTTACTAAAATTCAGATTTAGCGAAATCCACAAACATATTAAAACAGAATATATATGCATACAATATCTTTATAGAATCACCATGTTTTTATTTGTCTTATCTATCTAGTTTCTGTTTCATCTATTCATTAATTTGTCATCGTAACCGTACTGATAGAAGTTTTATAGAATGAGAATGAGATGTAAAATAAAGTTTGTGGATATCATTGTTTTGTGCTGAATAACTCAGTTTTTCCAGTTATTCTACAAGTTAGGCAAAAACAACATTTTGTGCATCGGCAATAATCATGGCAGGTAATCGTCCCGAGTTTTTATTTCTTACTGTATTTGTAAGTCAGTATTAATTCATTTTTTCAACAATATAATTATCTATGCAACATAAATATCGAGGCAACAAGCATTAATCGAAATGCTCAAATATGTAATTACTCAATATATTGTTTTATAACTGTAAGTATTTGAAATATAAGCGACAGTATCTCATTAGCAAATGAAAAGTTCTATCAATAAAAATAAATTATTCATAGGAAAATTCTATAATAAAAGAAGCACACTTCACTGTGAAAAGCTTCAGAGCTATTTTTCTCTCTTCAAACATCGTCGTTTTTTGCCGTAAATATACTAACTCGAAATGCTTTGAATAAGTATCGAGATATTTGCAACGCTTAGAAGTATTTTTAAATTGATTTATACAATATAATTAGCTTTAATACCGTCTTCGACGATATTTAAAGTATTTTTATTCAATAAAATGATATTTTTTTTATTATGATTTTTTACCTGGTGTGCCCATTAAAATTAATGATTCTTCGTATTTTTTTTACAAAAACATATTTATAATCAAATCAGGTGTGATTTATGCGCGAAAATTTTATATTTAATCAGTTTCTTAAAAATCCAATACTTAAATTACTGTTATATTATAAAAAAAATCATTGATTCATAAAGAAGATTTTTGTAGTATAAGAAATAAAAATGAGAAAATAGCTTTTACTTTTTAATAATCTTTGACAAAATAAATATATTTGTATGTTTTTGTCCACAAAAACTGTTTGTTACTCAAGATAGAGCAAGAACAGGACTAGTGGTCAACTAACCATTCACGGTATGCCCTCTTATTTACGAATTTGAAAAGTGGAAGGGAGTTTCGGACATCACAAACTCTACGATACATCCTATGTTGAAAAAATCCTTTTTGTACTAGGACTCGAACCTGTGAGATCCATCACGGAAGCCAACGACGTAGACTACTGCGCCACAGGCTCGACAGTTTTATATAACATCACGTAATATATTAAGTAGTTATGACTGTTTTATTTTAAATATAATACATTAGTATAATTATTTGGATACAAAAATACGCACACAATAAACAAAGTACACAATTCTGTTATAAATATTCAATATATTTTTAATTCAATTCACTAAAAATTTGCTTACCAAAACCTTGATTGCTTTTACGATTTATTTGACGTCATGAATTAGAAAATTATTCATTTCACCAGTAACTAGAATGCAAAATAAAAACAAATATTGGCCACTATTTGCAAATATTTTCTGTCAGTAGCTTGGTAACGTTGGGTTATTTTAAGTATTTCTTCCCACCACCCATTATGTATTATGGCTATTTTTTTACGTCTGTCTTAAACACCGATATCGTCAAAAAAACAACTATACCCTTAAAATATTCCTGGACATAGCAGAGCTTTTTTAACCATGATGAATAGATTCAAATTGATTTGACAATTAAATCAAGAATATAAGTTTTCTAATTATTTTTAGGGTGTTCACTGTCAATACTTGGTGGAAAGGCATTATATTAATAAAAACACAATAATCCTTTGTACTTCATTCCACTTTATTTAATATGTCAGGACCGGTTTCGCTCATTACGAGCATCGTCAACTGATTCAGTTGACGATGCTCGTAATGAGCGAAACCGGTCCTGACATATTAAATAAAGTGGAATGAAGTACAAAGGATTATTGTGTTTTTATTAAGTTTTCTAATTCTTATATATTTTTATACTGAGAACCTGTTATTATAGCTTATATAGACTTTATTTGTATATATTAATTAAAAAATAATTCATTTCATTTTTAACCATGCTTGCTTCTAAATTAAGGATACATTAGCTAATTTCAACAGAATTTGATCTACAAAAAATTCTTGTTACTCATCCACTCAATCTCTCTTGTTTCAAAGAGAGTAATAGATTATCTCCCTTCGTTACGTCTTCGTAAGAGATCAGATAGTTGAGACTGTGAGAGAGAAGGTTATAAGACAACTATAGTGCTATTCCCGTGCGGAAAGTACTCATTTTGGACGGTATGAAATACCCAACACGTGATTGTGTCGAATGGTCTGTATCTGGAAGCAGTCCGTTCAAAATAAGTACCATGCACGCGGGAATAACACTTTAGATATCAAACACAACCGATGGTATAATCAATATATTCATTTACAAAACTGTACTTAAACGCGAGCGCTGTAACCGTTCACTGTTTAGTTTAAGTCCGGAATTTAAATACGTAAATAATTATAACAGAATGCACTCGTTTTACCAACTGTTCCTAAACAGATAGTTAAACTATAGCACAGTTTGATGTACATTTTCAATTTGATCGCGTAATAAGACGTTATAAATGCTATAGACTTTATAGAGCATCCACCCACGACTGTTTTGCATTCTTTCGCGAATCTCTTCTAATAAATACGTTTGATTCAGTGTTTTAAAATAATAGTAGTGTATAAAATATATTTTTAACATTCTGGCAGCTTACCAAGAGTTTCTCTTTTTACCATTGTAATGGAATATCTGCGGTGTCGGGGTGAGTTTGTTTATTTTTTGCATCCGTTTTATCAGAAGCGAATCAGTCATAAAACTTTTTTCACGTCTCATTAATCTACACCCGAACTGTTTTATGTGTTATGGAATTCCTTATAAAGAATTTCTTTACATCAATAAATGCATCTATCTAAGTTTATGTATATCTTTGCCGTATTAGCAGAAGTTGGTTAGTTACAAATGGATAGTTCTGAGTAAGCAGAAAATAATAGTTTCATAGATAATTATAACATCAAAATACATACGCATTTCTGTTAATGAAATACAAAGAAAGTTAGGAATTAATAAGATTTTTTTAAATCAAAATATTTGCTGCTTTGCCATGCTGACACAATAATTAATGCACAAACTGAGTTATTCTAGACAAACAATTTCTATCTAAAAAAAAATATAATTTACTTATTTAATTTATATGAATTTCGTAATTTACCAACTTCTTCCATGACAGTGATGAATTATAAATATATTTCGACACAACGTCACCGTCAAAATTATATAACGTATTTACAATTTCGTACAATTTTTTGAAAGTTTTATTCGCAATGTTGAAATGCAAAACTATTCGTGATATTTTAAAAAATGCGTTATATATTTATTATTAAATGAGCCTATTACAGTTAAAGTAAACCAAGGGGTATTTTATAAAAAAAATGGATGCGTTGTAATATTCTTAACATCTTAAATTATCGTAAAAGTGAAATCTTCAATTAATATTCATTGCAATCTCCATATGCAATCCACCATAACACCAAATTAAGACTTGATTGTACTTAAAAGTCCTAGCAAAGAATTTTTTTATTTTAATAGTTGACTCTTTTCACCTCTCGAGGGCCTATACTGTATAAAAAGACTTACTATTACTTAATATATATAAAAAGACTTACATACCAAAAAAGTGTATACTATTAAATCTTATATATTGAAACGTATATCATGTATATTAACAAAATATTAGTGGGCTTAAAAGTTTATTCTTATAATAACGAAACGATTTCATTATTGGTTATATGCAATATTTGCTCTGTGCCAAAAATAGCATTATTTATTTAATGATTGTATTCAACATTTAATTTGATACATTTGTGTTTGAGAACAAGAAGATATTATATTTGTTTAATAAACAAACATGTTGTTGGATTTTATGTTAGGGTTACAAAAAATATTTTTAAACTTAAAATAAAAACGAATAAATCTGTGAGCGTTGATTTCCTCATATGTAAAATTGATTTAATTTTAAATGAACGATTGATATTTTTCTAATAAATAAAAAAATAGGTTGAGCAGCATGATAGTAACTAATTCTTCTGTTCTGTTGATATAATTCATCAGAACTAATACTATTATTTTTTATTCGATATTTGAGAACAGCTTTGCCCAACGAAAGTCTGAATGCATCTCTGTTAATCCATTTAAAATAGAGTCGAAACGTGAATTCTTGTCAAAACTTAGCCTTGAACCTAATATTTTTTTAAAGAAATATACATCATTTCATGAAAAATTCATTTTTTATAATGCTAAAACGCAGTTCGTCATTGAATGAGGAAAATAGAGTTTTATATTTAGTATCTTGCCAATGGTCTTAAATAGAATTTTTAAATGTGTTTTCCATGTTTTAAATTCTTAAAAAAACACTTAAGTGTATAATTATAGAGGTTGAGTGACATAGCAGCTACGTCATTAAAGAGTAGTCAACGAAAAATAATAACGAGACACCAAAATAAATTTTAAAAAAATAGTGGCATATTTTTTCTTTTTATATTTCATAGGTGTTTGACATAGGGCATATCGGTTTTGAAAAATTTGTTTTGGAAACCGAATTTTTATTTTGATTTGCGACATTAAAGAGACGGTTTTTCTCAATTTTTTAAACACCGCTTTTTAATATTATAAATCATATTGTTTTATTTTTCATTATTTAACAAAAACCTAATAATTTTTTACTTTAAACCGACATGGTTACAATGAAAGAGATGAAATATATAGCTTAATAATGAGATGAATACGTTGAAAACATTTTATTTTTATTCACTAAAAAATATTTTACCTACTTTAACATAATTTAAGACGAGGAATAACGAAAAAAAAAGTAACTTTAAGTGATTTTTGTAACAGTGTGAAGGTAAACTTAGTTGAAAAATTATGTTTGAATCGTTCTTTTCTTATTAATCTTTGAAAACTGGTTTAATTAGAATTTAAGGAAATACTGTAATTCTAAAAGTTGGTTTTTGCTAAAGCCCTACTTCAGACCCAAACAATTAAACAATATCGCGTGGTTATTTTGTATATTTGTATGAATCCATGCTCATATTTTACGATAACAATTTATAAGTTAGTCTAATGTTTGTAGACACGACTACGTCTTGCTTTGTAGAGTAAATCGTGATTAAACTGCTTAACGGTTTTATGTTAAGTCATTAACCCTTGATTTTTCTTTTGGTTTATTTAATCACTCTATCAAGGAAAATGCAGCATGAAAAATATCGAGAAAACCTTAAAATTTAGATACCAATTGTAAAACCAATATTAAAAATGATTTGTCTGTGTGATTGCCAAATTTGAATTTTGTGACGTAATTGTTTTGAATACTTTTTTAAATTTAGTAACAAAAAAGATACTTACTTATTATTTGTCTAACGACGTTGAATATTCACTATTAAATACGATTTTATTTACCAAAAGCTTTCATAGAAGCAAAAGAGTGTTTTAAATAAACACCACCAGTATTTATTGAATAAAATTGTTTTAATGACCTATATTTCGGTGAGCTTCATTTGTATTTATATTGAAAATACTTGAGTAGGTGTTTATGTGAAAATACATTGAGTCAGTTATTGAGTTATCGCCGTGCAATTGCAAATATTTACCTGTTCAAATATGTATATATCTTCACTACGTAAATGTTCTACGACGAACTACGTAATTGCAAACAGTAATCTGCTTTTGAGCCAAATAACTATGACGTAGAAATAGCTGTGCGGTGAAAAAACCATAACATGCTTTCTAGTTTTATGACCGTTATCACGATTATAAACATTTCAATACATTCTGTGCCAAAAGCAACAGATTGGTACTGACGTTTCTCAAGTACTTTGTAATTTTAAGTTGTTTTTTAAGAGCAAAATTGTATAGCGTAGAATGTACGGAGAATTACCCGCAATTTCCGGTCCAGTAACAGAATAGTAAAAATAATTAATTTGTTATTTCAATGGACTCATGCTACCATTGCAAAGCAAAAAGATTACTTGTTGAACATCTCAACACGTGCTTTTTTTACAAAAACTTCGGAGATAATGTCGATTGCTAGATGGAGCCAAGAAAGAACTTAATTTTGCTCATCGTTAGCACTAACTTTGGTATTCAGGATCATATGAATGTGAAGGAAAGAATTTAAATACGACAAACATCCATGCTTTCGACAAAAATCTTTAATTCTTACAAAAGATATTTTTTAAATCAATTTTTCGTTTCAGTAATTTAATTTCATGGTCAATGGCAACGAATAAAATATACACGTAAAAGCGTTGAACACTTGGTTACATAACTGGCAATCAAAGCAGTTTGATTCTTTTGCTAGTGATAAATTTATGGTAAATTACCTTGATAGAGAGGTCATGCTTTGACTTTTGTATTTTAGAAGCGAATAGAGTTAAGTAATTTGTGACACTAACAAATTCGTATTTAGATATGATGATTTTGCATCAAAGCTCGTAGTATAAAGCCAATACACATTATATTGTGTGATGTAGATCAACATGACTTAAATGGCTGACCTAGTCATATTGTTTGTTATTTCACGACCCGAGTAATACAAGGTTCTACGTGTTATTTTTTGCGAAAACAGAAGTAACAAAGCGGCAGTTTTCAAAGTACCAAGTACTTGGTATACATTGTTATTTTCGTTACGTCAAAAATTTTCACATAAAACCATGTATGTAGTACATACTCGATTCGCGATTTGTTTCATTGTAATATTTCTTTAAGCCAATGACTTAAAACTGATTGGGTCATAAATATTAGAACAAGGTTAAGGGTTTCCAACTCTTCTGGGATTCATGCACCTGTCAAGGATTCAGGCTGATATTGGTAAACCCTAATGAAAACATGCAACCAATATCAAGCCACTATTTGTGTCTAATATCCAGGCAATTATTGCTTTAAATTATTTAACGGTATAAGGCTGATATTGCCTACAGTGTACATGAACAAAACTAACTAATTTATAGGGCGTGCACTATATAAATCACTTTTAGGGTGTGCACTATCAATACTTGGTAAAAAGGCATACTATTACTATTACTGGGACTGGACTGGGTAAAGGACTGGCTTCGTTCATGACGCGCATTCAGTTGTGATTAGGGATTCTGAAGTCTCGGGGTTTTTAAAGTCCCGGGACATACCGGGACTCAAGACTTTAATTTCCCCTTCAATAAAATTATAATTTCATTAAAATTAAATGTGTATGTATGTATTTTTTATGTATTACGTACAATCAACACCTTTTGAAAGTACGCACTAGTAAAAATCGCGTTTTCTTGGAGCTTTCCTCTTATATCTGCTTTCATTCAATACACATCAGTTCTTTTGAAGGTTTCTTAACCACAAAAATTGTTTTTTTTTCAAAATTAAAATGTAAATGTTATTATAAATCACAGTCATAATTCCCGGGACATTTTCCAAAAAAGTCCCGGGAATTAAGACAGAAAAAACCCGACAAGTCCCTAGTTGTGATGCAGCAAAGCTGGCCCAAACATTTTTTTATTAAAGTGGTATATGTTATTTTTGTAATATAGTTATTATATTTGTTAATCGTCGAAAATTAATTCAAAAAAAGGCAAACTCTTGCCGACTTTGTTATCACATTCATAGCGAATGGTTGTAGGTAAGTTACATGTTTTTCATGTACCACGTTACCTATTTTGATTCGTTGGCAAAGTATTTTATAAAAGTAAAGCTCGCTATGAAAATTAACGTAGAATGTTCTGGAATATAGTCAGATGTATTTCCAATTGAAATACTCTTTATCATGCTTTGAATATTTCTTGTATGCAAACTTTCATCTTGTTTACCGCACAACTAGACAAATAATATTCCTGGAGGATTTTGTTGACCTGAATTGCTTTGTGAGGTATATAAAATGTTTACCATTACAAATATTTGCAGACTGAACTATACGGTGTCTAGCTGATGCGATAAGATAGTTAGTATGTGTTTAATTTCTGGGTCTATTTAGTTGAGCTATATATTTTATTTATTGTACACTATTATTATTGTTTCACAAAATACATATTTTTTATAGGGACATACAAACCTTTTTAAAAAATTTGGTATGCTTACTTTCAAAGAATTATATGAAAAAGGTCATTTTGATGTCTGACTAATGTACTGAACCAGACGTGGGGAACCTGCGGCCTTTTGGCTACTTAAGTGCGGCCTACTGGCTAATTCTGTAATTCTTAAAATGTATGTAAATTCGTAAACTCATGTCTGACCGTAAATTCCTGTTTTCGACCAAAGATTCGCTAGTCAATGTTTACTGCGGCCTTTAGAAAGGAAAAGGTTCCCCAGCCCTGTAATGGACGATCGAATTAAGCATTCAGTATTTTCATATACCGCCTGTGTAGTCGAGTGGTCAACGTCGTTGGCTTCGGTTACGAAGGGCACGGGTTCAAATCCCGGTGCGGACAGCTTTGTAAATTGATTTTTCGATCGATTTATGAATTTCTGTTCGTAGCCATGGATGTATGTGACGCCTTCAATTCCCCACTCCCACCCATCCTATCCTATGAGCGGGCGTATCGAGAGCGATTAGCTTACCAATAGTCTTGTCCTAGCCCTATTCTTCTATCCCTACTCTCTTTGGAAAAAGAGAGGTTGAGCAACTGAGTAACAAGCAGTTCTCGTAGAAACACGCATCATCATCACTCAAACATCATATCGTCATTTATTATGCATGACTTTTAGATGTTTATATAAGTTACGCAATTCTTAAAACTTTTCTTTTCTATTCCGACAACAATTTCAACATGTAACTTAGCTTGAGATAAAATTGCTAGACTGATTTGTCCGAGTGTTTTTTTCTGTCGACGACGGGCGTTCATTCCACCCCGACGCTGACACTACGCCACGAAACTGTCGAAGCTCAAATGAAAGCATCTTCACAAAGTTGTGATGGCGGAAAATCGTCTTTCATTTTCTCATTTTCTTTTGTGCGCCGCAAAGGCCAGGGAGTAGCCGGTGCCGTTAAGGGTGGGTTCCATGTTGAAGGATAACGTACTCTTTATTCGTGACTATTTATTTGACAGACCTGTACGTGGGATACCTTAGCATTTTGACCCGACTTCTTAACACAAGGGTCACAAATTGATGTCGAAAATTGGTATGGAACTGGACCGCAATAAATTTCATAAATCAAGCATGAGAAAATTGTAAATTTTCATTCCAATAATTTCATGTTTTTTAGTTTGATTTTCTGTAAGTGAAAATATATTATGTCATTTATAAACTCGCTTATTGAGGCTAGGAAGACAAAGATACATCTATAAAAATGATTTTCATTACGTTACACTACAGATTTCAATAGCGGTATTTAAAAAAAAATACCGTAATTTTGATCGCAAAACTGAATGAATAAACCAAAATCAGTTGTTCTGTATTTTTTATATTATACATTCATCAAAAGATGTATCATAATCATATGCAGATAATTTTCATGAATATCATACAGTTATTTTTAAATAAAAATACATCACTGAACGTCTCGACAATTCTGAAACATATTAATATTGATACAACTCTCAACAGATTTAAAATATTTAATTTATTGATTCGGTATTTACTTGGTAGAACTCTATTATAATAGGGTAAAAATATCAACGTGTTTTAGTTCTACAGTTTTTTATATTTTATGCATTGGTAGCTATTTCCCCCACTCTGCTTATCAACCCCAGACTGCTTATCGTTCTTTGAAACACTAGAATCAGATCTAATAAGTGAAATATTGTAATTATAATTTGAACTAGTATGTTAGAGTGAATAATATGATGCATTGTGTATCTTTTCGGATCCAGTATATATAGCTGAGCAAAATTTACGTTTAAACATAGTTCTGACGATGGCGAAAGTCGAAATAGCTATCAACGCATAAAATATAGAAAACTGTAGAACTAAAATACGTTGATATTTTTACCCTATTAAAATATATAAGTTTATTGTTAAAAAATTTACAAAATATATTTTTTAATTTATTTTTAGCTTTTTTTTTATCTAGTATAATCAAAATAATAGTTATATTAGATTAAAAATTCTTGGTAAAACCATGTAGGGCTTGTTGGTTTTCAAAACCGGTTGTTTGACTAAATTTGCGACATTCTAAAATCGTTTTATTCAACTTCGTAACCGGTTTTAAATATTTTTTTTATTATTTAAATAAAAAAGTTAAAAGAAAACGAGATGTTATACATGTGTATGTACATAGCCTAATTAATATTCAGGAATGCGGCTTGATTAGATCATCACTAAGTGTCCGATTAGTGGACGCCTTTTGTTTTCTTAAATCATATTTTCTGAAGAGTAACACGAAATAATTGCTTGTTGTGTATCATTGTGTATATAAATAAACAAAATAAAAAAGAATTTTAAACTTTTTTTCGCTATTTTAATTGAATTGTGCCATTCATAATATTGACATTCGAAAACCAGTTTTTTTTCAAAAGTAGGTTTTTTTATATGCTCTAGTATAAAGTAATTAACTTATAACATGTTAATTTGTATGTTTATTTATTTTACTTCAACAAAGTACAAAAAAAAATATCTAATATTGCCATTGTTTTGGTGGAAAGAGCCAAATTTAATAGATTATTTAGAGACGTGTTCAAGAGTTGGCACTTAAAACAAAAGCATTACAAAACTACATTAAGTTTTTTTTAAAACGTCTTTAAAAAGCGAAAACAAATAATTGCCTACTCAGTACAAGATAAAAAGCTGGAAAAAACTTCTCTTAGAACCCCTAAAAAATATATAAATAACAGGCTAGATAATTCATTACGGAAAGATCAACATATGGGCGTGCCGGAGAAGGGTAGCTCTCATAAAACACCCAAAGAATTAAAACAGCCCACATACGGCGGACGTACCTACTCACTTATTTCGGCAATCGACTGGCGAGTGATTGGGAAAATATTTTCCCAGCGCCATAAATAACGAACGAAGGGTAAATGGGATTTTTACAGTGCGTATCGATAGCTATGTGGTCTAAGTAAAAGATCCTTTTGGGGAACATTACTATCAAAAGTGTTCATAACTTAAAAGCTACTGAAATGAATGTGGAAGACTTCAATAAAAACCAATTTATTTTAAATTATCTATTTCTTTTTTATTTAAATTTAATGAATTTAAAAAATAATTGACATTACAGCTTACGCCATTGCGTCAAATATTTTTTAAGTTGAAAGATCATACGAGATATACTGGATGAGAATTTTTGAAAGTCACATGAGATTAACTCAAGGAGAATTGACTTCACAAACACCTGTCTTAAATCTCAAATTAAAATTGAAAAAATCCAATATGACATTGACCTTACCGCGAATCGAACCCGGACCCACCTGAACGGTAGTGCAAGCTCTTACCAACTAGACCAAAGCGGGCGACCTATATTTCATTTTACTATTTATAACTTTAAAAACGAAATTATTCAATTGATTACAATCAGTTATTGCTAACAAAATTATTCAAATGAGGTTTTAAAAAAAAATATTGATGAAATAAGAACAATTAACAAGAAAATTATCACTCGCAAATTCTAAAATCTAATTTACAGTAATTCCCTGGTAAATAATATTTTTTATCAAGTCACGAGACTTTTCTTTTCGTGTTTTTACTATTATGAAATACTCGTATAATCTTCTTGCATCCATTTAAATCCATGAATATTATTATAATATAAACCACCATTAAAAAAATACTGAATGTTAAAAACTACTTATAAAAATAATTAAAAAAAAAAATTAAGAACCGTTATAATTTAAAATAAAGATTCCGTATGTCTTTTTTTACTGTTTGTTCTGTAAATTTGATAATTTAAAGATTACATCTGTATTTAATGTATCCTAAAGATCTTCTCTACGTGAGTTCATAACTATCATGTATATGGCATATACTATTTGAGAATGTTTAATGAAATATATTTTTATAATATTATTGATAAAGACTTGTATTTTTATATTATGTATATGTCACAGTTTAATTGTGAAATCTAGTAAATGTGTAAATTAATTAACAGTTTTAGTTAAAGGTTATATTATTAAAATTTAAAATAACTTTGATTGGTCAATGTGTGAATTAAACTCACTGACGGGTGCTAGATGGAGTAGAAAAGACAGTTCATGTTAGTATACCGACAGACGCTAGGCAAAGAATTAACGATTACAGCTTAGTTCAGACAAGGTTAGTTATATATGCTAAATATGAAAAACACAAAAAGGCAAGAATTAAAACAAGACGTTGAAATTTTTGAGATTATGTCAAATGCCAGATTACAGTAAAACACAACAACTGCGTGAATGTGCGCGCACAGGAGTGGAGAGTGGTTGGCAAAACTATGAGTGAACGCGTGATTATTTTTGAGTTTGTGAACCATTTCTGTGTAGTTTGTGTACACATTGACAAGTAAAAGTGATGATTTGTTTTCTAAAATGGAATACAATAAAAAATATCGAAGAAGCATTTTTTATTAATTAGTCTGGTATAAGTTACAGTGCGAATATTTTGTTCTTATTTTTTCATATATTTTCCTTAAATATATATTCAAATTCTAATATTAGAAAATGTGAAAAATAGTTTAAATTGATCATAATTCTCATTAGTTTAAATAAAATTCAAACAAAAATTTAAGTCAATATGTGTGGTGGACGACGGTGAATGTTAACATTATTTACACAAACTTTAGATTGGGGTTGCAGAATCGCCTGACTCAAGTTTCAGAAAGCTCGGAATCGAACTTCGAAGCTCGACGTAAGCCTTTGCCTCAGGCAACTCGCAATAAAACTAATGCCTTGGTTTCTCCGGGTTTCACTTCACCGGATCTCGCCTGAGAGCTTAATTTCTACGTCCTCCGGTACAGTTGTATTACATATCACAACACTTGTAGCTTTATTCAAAGCTCCTTTGTAGCTGTATCAATTTCTCGCGAACATAATATGAGTGAAACATATTTTTACAGTGAAAATATCGAGCAGCAGCTTAAAGTTGGAAAATAAGTGATAATCATTGTAACAAAAACATTAAGTGGATTTAAAAAATGTTAGCTTAGTTTTTATTTTTTTCAATATTCTTAGTTGACGGTTAAAAGATTAATTAATTATTCGTTACTGCAGCTGAACATCCAATTTGATCACTTGTATAAAATCACTTGTATAAACAAATTGATAACTTTGATATTCTTCTATTGAATATAAAGCTAAATGTCGCTCATAGTTCACTTATTTTAGAATAATCGTCCGGTGAAAGTCAGTTAGCTGTACGACGAAACTAAAAAAATGAATTAGTACGACCTAACTGCCGCGTCAGTGGCGTAGCAAAAAGTTTTTCAACCTGTGGCGGTCCTTGATGTTGCTACCCTCTCCCCCCCCCCCCTCCAACGAATTTTCTTCATTTTTTTATTTACAATTTTAGTAAGTTGAAGGTAATTTTTAATAATAAAAAATGAGCCACAGGAAGCAATATGCATTTTTTTTTCATTTGCAAAAGTCAAATAATATAATTTATTTATATAGAAGAATCACGTTAAAAAATATTTGTTGTCAATGTTCTGTTTTTTTTTCGTTTATTGCGTTTGAGATAGTAATATAAGAAAAATATTATTAATAAATGTATATAAAATAAAGATTACTATTTTTACTACAAAACTGCAGATTTTATTAGCAAATCACAAATCACAAATAAGACGTAAAAAACATTTTGAAGGGAATATAGCTTGTATTGTTTATATGTATAAAAAAAAAAGAAAATTGTCAGCGTCTGAAATTTTTTAATTTCTATTCAAAAATGACAACCCCCTCCCCCAACTGGTTCACCTTTTGCCTTTTCCTTGCTATTCATTGTACCGCGCCCATCGGAAATTTAATAAAAACAAGTGTTATATTGACTATGCTGAGGCTTGAGTCGGATAGATGAGAGCTTTAAGGGAAGGCTCTTTCTGCTGGATTGCCAAGATCGACAATGTTCGCTTTCTTACCTAATTTTAAAGACCTTTTGCTTAACATAAACGCAGTTGTGCTAAAAAAATAAGGTAACAGAGTTTAACCTTTGGTGGGGCTAAAAATATTGGAAACCGTTAGTGATAATTAATTTAATTGGTAGTATGAAATATCAAGCATACATACGTCGTTATAAAATTACCATTATTCATAATGCATTACAAACCAAATTAATAATGACTGTAATAGTGCTAGAAAATCGATAAGCAAATTGGCTCAATATCAATTAGAGATATTAGAAGCTAGCAAAGTGACCTTCCTTTGAAAACAATGATTAACGATTCTGAAACCGACTTATAGATGGCAACCCTATTATCAATATTGGAAATGCCTGGGCCAATAATTATAATAGCAATACCAAGCTTCAATCTATTTCATCGGTTTGTATTGAATTCACTGTAGATGTCTGTATTGATAATGACATGACAGATACTGAATATATTAATTACCTTTGAGATCAAATCATCGAATACTTCATTATTGACACGGTATTTTTGACTAAATGTACAACAGAAATACATACACAACGAGACATTCACTGGTATCAATGTCACATCCGAGTTCAATTTTCATTACACGTCAACTGTTTGAGTAGGTTCGGGGAATGTAAAGTATTTTTAAATATATATTACACACGAAAATTGTTACGTATATATTTTAATGTTAAACAAGCAAAATGTTGTCGGTAAATTCCAGCTGTTAAATACTTTACGACAGTTATATTTTTGTTAAACTATCAAATAATGTACTTTGGGTAGGAGACACTTTTTCACTCTCAACATTGATCGGCTGATTCTCTAATAATAATAAAATTAAATAAATTGTTTTTTTATTATTGTAAAAACATCATATGTTTATGAAGATTACATATATCTAATTGATTTATGAGATATTTTTAACATTCAATCGTATTATTCATTAGATTGATATTGGGTCCATGTTGGTATACAGTAATAGCTTGTCAAAGGTAGTGTAGAATACATGGTCGAGTTTTCAACATCGTTGGCTTCGATTACGGAGGTCACGACTTGTGGACAGTTTTTAAAAATTGATTTATAGATGTTTGTCTAAAGGCATGGATGTTAGTGATATTTTTAATGTCCTCTCACCCATCATATTCTAAATCCATACCGAGAGCGATTAGCCAACCACAATTTTTAGCTCTAAACTTATATTAAATTACCAAATTTCTTTTGGGAATGTTATCATTTCACTCTCTTGAAGCTAAAAGATCGTTTACAAGCTTAAAGCATTTTTCTCTTCTCCTTTGGGGCCGAGTTAATAATCCTAAAATTCTCATGAAGATTAATTTATATGCTCCCAATTTTTTCTTACGTGGGCGAAACTATGAGCAAAAACTTTTATTTCTAAAAATTTATACCTCACTTAGGAGGTATGAGTCACCAGTTCTTTGGTACGTTCGATTGATCAACTCATTGCCTAGAGCAGTGTTTCTCAACCTTTTTGGGAACGTGGCCCCCTTTGAGTGTCTTTATTTTTCTGTGGCCCCCATACCATTGTTTTGTCTTTCCATGAAAATTATAATTTCAAAAACCCACCTTTTTTTATAGCTCTTCCGAGATTTTCGAATCTAGAATGCCAGTAATTTATTTTATTTACGGATTTACAAAAAATAGCTGCGCGACGTCCGCCATTATGCCCTTCCCTGTATCGTTTTATAAATGCCCGTGGCCCCCTTTTTGCTTCCCGGGGCTCCCCTAATCCCCGGAGGCTTCTCAGGGCCCCGCAGTTCCTTCCAAGGCCCCCTAGGGGGGCCTGGAGGCCCACTTTGGGAACCTATGGCCTAGAGAAATCGACATTTTTAGTGATAGTATTTGTTAACTGTTTTTTAAATTTTAATATTTTATTTCTTGATTCTGTATGTTGATTTTGATGTATTATGTAGTTTTAATTTTATATTTTGTCTCTTTATATTTGTCAAGTACATGGTGAATTGGCGTCAGCTGTTATGGCATGTACTATAATTTTAATTTTTAACAATAAATAAATTACTAATCTATTCGAAAAAAATTAGGAGTCCATGTGACATTGGAAGTGGACATGGTTAAAAAATGTGGAATACGAACATACACAAAGAAAAAATACTATTATAATGAAAGTAGAACAACACTAAGGAAAGGTTGCTTATATTCACTTATTAGAAAAATAATCTTTCCCAAGACATTTCGCCGAGGGAAGCAAAGCATTTATAAAAGGAGAAGAAAGGTGCAAAACATAAACTGATTAGGGATTTAAAAGTACAAAATAATTGTATATGGTCTGTAGTATGTCAGAATTGGACTCTTGAGGTTTCTTCCAATGCTGAATCGAATTCTTTAGTTTGATAATATTGCCGTTTACTGAACTATCTAGCGTTAAAAGTTCTTATTTCACGGTGCTTTCACTACGCAGGTGTATTGTGAAACAAAATTTATAGAAGTGTACAAAATTAGAACGATTCAATTCATAATTACAGGTTGACAAATGAATGAACAAATTATCATTGACATCCACGCATAAACATCACAAACATCCACTTCTTCGAAAACTAATAAAAAAAATATATTCAAACTAGAACTTAGACCAGTGAGATCTGACACGGAATCCAAGAACGTTTACCACTGTACTACGGACCTGAGTTTTCATTATGACCATAAATAACAGAATACGTTCTATTTTAAGCATTCAACTACCTGAAGAACAATTTTCCTGGAATAAAAAGATGGACCACAATAGGGTCGTAAACATTACATGTAATTTTAAAACCACATTCGTTTCTTATACGTTGTAAATAAACACCTGTTAGAGTATCTTAACAGATGTTTCATAATGGGAAATAGTTAAAAATTACTCGTTTAGCCTTACTAAAATAGAGCTAGTTAAGGGTTATTATTTAACTATTCATAGGTCCGACGTCCGCTTACAGTATTGGTAAGTTACAAGTCTATATATGTAAGTATAAAAACGTTAAAAATGTACAAAGCGGCCTTTTTGAGAATTAGAACTTTTGGCTGAGCTTTAAAGAAAAAAAAGCTTAGCAAAGTTAATTATTACAATAAATTATATATTTCCTAAAACCGTAAGATTTTTCCAATATATTTTTTATTGGCTGAATGCGAAGAATGAATATTATTTGATGTTTATAATTATTTTTATTAATAATAATTTAATTTAATACTGCGTAAATATTTAATGTACCTATGTATATAAAATTATATTACCTTTGATTTGGAATGATGTCCGCGAGCTTTCACCGCCTAGCCGAGACTTTAAATAAATACGTTCGTTATAAATTCAAATTCCAATTTCAATTTGAACAGATTTATGAATCGCAAAGCTCATTGTGTAAACACAAACAGGAATTCATTTGTTTATTCATTTAAATTAATTTCAATAACGAAGATTTTTGTTTTCGTCATCAATAAAAACTGCAAGCCCACTTCGAAAAATAAAGATTAATTTATATTAAAATTACATACACATAAAACAATTATTTAAAATTAGGGTATTTGTTTTTTAAGTATTTTTCCTCTTTAAGCGGTATATTATATCGACTGTAAAAAAGTAAAATAATGTATGTAACCCACATATGAAATAAATTACAGGAGGCTCAAAAAAAGATGTTTGATGATTTTGGACCCATGATGAAGACAAACTATGAAATATACACAACATTGAACTGCAAAAAGAATTATAAACCAGTTTTTCATTTACGCAATCTTATTTAAATTAAATAAAATTAAAAGGGCCTTTTCAAGAAGTTTCAAAGGCTTTTTTTTCAAACATAAAAGCTAAATTTAGATACTAGTTCAGCGTTTAACACTTAAATCTTTTTGATTGAACGTGTATTAAGTTGTATACATTGTTATTATTGAAAAAAACTGTGGGTTGCGTCTTTTTACCTTTTCACGGTCGATACAATGGTAAACGCTTTTTTTTAATATAGCGAAACTCAGCCGCCAAATCAAATGTTATACGTCACATTCGATGTGTAATTAAGTACTCTACAATTTTGTAACACATTATCATTTCACACTGAACAATATTTTTCCTCTCTCAATTGTCAAGTAAAGTGTAATAAATATCAAAGTGTTACCATCTATTTTCAAATAACAATTTACTTTGCTGATGCTATAATTTTTTTTAATGCGATTGTATTTACCATGTCCGCTCCCAATGTGGAGCATATGGACTCCTAATGGAGTTTATCTCAACAGAAGTGTTTCCACGAGAACTGCCCGTTACTCAGTTGCTTAACCTCTCGTTTTCCAAAGAGAGTAGAAATAGAAGGAAAGGGCTAAAAAAAACTAGTGGTTAGCTAATAGCTCTCGATACGTCCCGTTTTTAGGGTAGGATGGGTGAGAGGGGGGAATTCAAGACATTACATACATCCATGCCTTTGAACATAAATTCATAAATCGATAGAATAATCAATTTATAAATCTGCCCGTACTGGGATTCGAACCCGTGTCCTCCGTAGCGTTTGCCGCCTGTGTGGTCTAGTGGTCAACGTCGTTGGCTACCGCTACGGAGGTCAAATAACAATATTATTAAAAAATATATTAGTTCTATAGAACCGTAAAAGATACCTTTATCATTTTCAAAAGCTGATGCTCATTCGTAGTATAATAACGCTTATATATTTATAATTTGTACCCGTAACATGCCATCCTAAAAAATCACGTTCCCTGCCATGATGTCATCTCAGTTTCACTTTATTGACAGTATTTAAACCTAAGTTAGAAGCTAAAAAATAATTTTAAAAATGTATATATGCTAGAATACCTAAAATGATAAATACTTATTGACAATATTAAGAGAAATATTGAATGATTTAATGGCTCAATTATTTACGATTGCATCATGGGCATGGAGGTGTTAAACGTCAAATACGATTGTTCTCAAGGTTTGATGACCGAGAATCCACGAAGTAAAAATATTTTAATGTAGCTGTGTTTTTGTTTATTGTTGAGGTGGTTTGACACTTTAAAACAAACTATTTGGGTATCTTATAGTGTGGAAATCGCTTATAAGCATTAACTTGAAACATTTCAATTTGTAGAATGTTGAAAACGTTTTTCTCGGTATCCTCGAATATCGTTTTCACAATACCAAACAGCTTAATCAGATGACAGAATAAATTTTAAATTTGGAAGTTTTCCAAATTGATATCGGGACAAACGAAAAAAGCTTTCGAAAAATAAACTTTACCAACCTTGATATAAATCACCGAAAACAAAACATTTCAAATATCTTTCCAAAAATAAAAGAGTGTTACGTAAGTTCTGCAACTAAAACTAGATCGCGCAGTTATCGTAACTGAGTGATAATTTATTTAATTGGCTGATTATCTCGTTTTTTTCCGAAGTGCCAAAACTCGCCTGTGTGGTCGAGTAGTCAACGTCGTTGGCTTCGGTTACGGAGGTCACGGGTTTGAATCCCAGTACGTACAGTTTAATAAATTGATTTTCCAATAGATTTATGAATTTCTGTTCGAAGGCATGGATGTATATGATGTCTTGAATTACCACTCCCAATCCATCCTACCCTATGATTAGCTAACTACTAGTCCTGTCCTAGACCTATCTTTCTATTCCTGCTCTCTTTATTATTTCAATTACACTAGATTTCTGCCAATTTAATTAAGAAACACAAAAACTTTGATAAATGAAAATTCCTTTCACAAAAATGATGTACAAACATTTGTTGCTATGAAGTAGTTATTTTTATATTATTTAAGCAATATAATGATTGATCCCCTTCCCACTCATCCTATCCTATGAACGGGGTGTATTGATAGCGATTAGCTAACCACTAGTCTTTTCCTAACACTTTTCCTTCTATTCCTGCTCTCTTTGGAAAAGGAGAGGTTGAGCAACTGAGTAACAAGCAGTTCTCAAAGAAACTCTTCTGTTGAGATAAACTCTATTAGGAGTCCATATGCTCCATATTGGGAGCGGAAATTTACTATACCTATTTTAAATATAGTGTCACAAAAAAGGTTCTTAATTTCAAAAAGAAAGATTATTTTTTTTCATGTAGGTTGTTGTGTGAAAACTTCTTATAATATATCTTGCAATTTATATTTTCAATGTTAAAAATACTTACGCAATGCAGATTTACTCAAGAAGAGGATAAAAACAACAAAAATAATTTTACATCGGATATGAAATTGTCAATTTCAAAAAAATACGATATCGGTATTGGTAGGTATTCAATGGGGCAGGCTTAAGTAGGCATTTAGTAAGGTAGGCTTACTTAATAATGCATGCAATTGCTTTTAATTTTTGATAAAGCAGTGATTTTATTCAATGCGTCCAGATGTTCCTACATTCAAATCTTTAATAAAAGAAAATTAAAATAATCATATTGGTATTAAATTTGAATCGTTCAAATTATGAACATTCATAGAAGTTTTGTCACTACTTCGGCGTCTTCAGGCGTTCAAGTGCATGAATAAACTTCAACTGACGTTTAGTAAATAAATATATCATGTTTATATAAGAAATAAACGTAGCCGCCTGTGTGGTCGAGTGGTCAACATCGTTGACTACCGCTACGGAGGGCACGGGTTCGAATCCCGGTACGGGCAGTTTTATAAATTGATTTTTCAATCGATTTATGAATTTCTGTTCAAAGGCATGGATGTATGTGATGTCTTGAATTCACCCCTCCTACCCTATCCTATGTATCCTGCGTATCGAGAGCGATTAGCTAACCACTAGTCCTATCGTAGCCCTTTCCTTCTATTCCTACTCTCTTTGGAAAAAGAGAGGTTGAGCAACTGAGTAACAAGCAGTTCTCGTAGAAACATTTCTGTTGAGACAAACTCCATTAGGAGTCCATATGCTCCATAGCGGACATGGAAAAAAAAAAAAAAAATAAACGTATCACTGAGTTTAAAGCTATTGCTGGCAAAATTTATTAACCCATGGGAATGCCTACAGATTTGAATGGTGAGTAATTTCAAGAATTATATTTTATTTTGTTTTCTGGAAAATTTATAATTATATTTACATACATATAGGATACAAGAGTGTGGAATTCGGCGGATTAGCTTGCTAGTTTACCAATCTTAAATGAGCGTTACCGTGACCAAAAGCGTTATTTAAGAGAGAACGTAAGTCGAATATTGTTTCCATGTTAAAATAATAAAAAAAATACAACATATATTATAATAGGTAGTGTTTTAGACGACACCATGTTTCTAGATACAGCAAGATACAAAAAAATGTTTGGCTCTTCAAGTCTCCCTAGTGAAGAAAAGAATTCAAAAGATTATAAACAAACCTCGTCATCGATGATGCAAATTGTTGGATAATGAAATATGGTTTGAGCATAATATAAAGCAAATACAAAGCGTCATGGATATCCGATACCCTCAGTATCGATATTGGCTCCTCAGACCGAGACGTTCCGCCATATTGCCACCGCCGGATATACCTGGTTGAACGAAAATCCGATACATCCGGCGGAAGGAGAAAATAAATTACTCAACAGATAGCGCGCGGGTCGCAGTTTCTGTGATGCCCGACGAAGAAATAAAACATCAAGAATACGGTGTGACAGAAAAAACGCATTTTTTTTGTACGTGCTTCTTTTGAAAATCATCTATCGTATTGACTATATGTACCATATATTTTCGGTACGAATCAATACAAGAACATTGAATATATTGATTTATTACCAGATAAAAGGCTTTACAATATAGCTTTTTATTCATTTTAAAAATCACATATCTTCATTTGGACTTTTGTTTCTATTCATTAATATCGCATAAAAATAGTTCGCGAACGACGCCAGAAACGATATATTTTGCACATTCATAAAAAAGGATATTTATTTTCACTTAGGAATAATTTAAATAAACTATATGTTATATATATCGAATATTTTTCCACAGCTTTGTAAATATGTTTCAATGATTTATTGTTTGATGATTCTATCAAAATTTGGATAATAGCATAATCTTTATCATTAAATAAACTTTACTTGAAAGAAGATGTGTCACAAACCAAGAATGGGCAAATGATTATTTCATAGTGCCATCTAGGAATACATTAACTCCAATACTCGCATTTCAAAACTTCGTAGACAGTAACTTTTATACCTACAAACACGTACGTATTTCAGATAAGATGAGAAATACATCACGTAGAAACCTGCTACACGATGTTTTTCACCATAAACATGTTACTAATCTAACATAGATTATTTTATAAAACTAATTGGCATTAATTTATTGTCTATGCTTGTCTGGTTCTCAACAAAAAAACTATTATTCACTTCTACATATGTAATTGATGTATAGAATATAACATGTGCTGTTTTGGCGTGGTGCCGAGTTTATTAAAAAGATTGAGATGAGTATTGACGTGGTCCCAAAAATCTTAAGCGACCAACATGACCTAGATAGTAGTGAACGCAGGTAAATATCATCACGCATGTTCTCCCAAAAAAAGAACGGATGTTATTAATATGTCAGTGTTGACATTTCCTCATATTAGAATATCATTTAATATCGTTTTAGATTTTTCTGTATGCCGTATTCTACCGAATAACTCTTTTTCCTTAGACATTTGTATTACTTCACCAACGTCTTTGATACCGTACCTCTAACCAAAGTTACTTTGGCAAGAGTAAAGTATTTCCTTCTATCGTAAGTTTTGATTAATTCGTATTTCTTATGGCAGACAATGCAACCAAAGTATTCAGGCTTTAGTTTATAGGTAACTGTAGAATTTCTTACGTTGCAGGCAAATTCAAAACATTCCGATTAGTGACAACATACATACATAGATTCATCTAACTATACTTACACATACACATCCTTATCTCAAAAACTAACAGATATTTAAGCGAATTTCAGTTTTTTCACTGAGTTTGTTGGATTAATTATGCTTTGCTTTACAGTTACAGAAATCAACAATCAGTTCAAATGTGTTAACTTTCAATTAAATTGAAGTGGAAAAATTATAAACAACAAAAGTACCACATCATTGTCAAAACTAGTCATAAACATATGTCATAAACAAATCCTGTGATAACCAATACAATACTAATATTTGTGTCACTAGAATAATAGTGGTGTAACACCAAATGTATGGAAAGTCAATTTATTTTTTTGAAATGTATCAGTGAAATATTAGTTCAATCTATACACACCATTTATTCTTGATAAAAACATTGCCGCCTGTGTGGTCGAGTGGTCAACGTCGTTGGCTTCGGTTACGGAGGTCCCGGGTTTGAATCCTGGTACGGACAGTTTTATAAATTGATTTTTCAATCGATTTATGAATTTCTGTTCGAAAGCATGGATGTATGTTATTTATTGAATTCCCCCCTCCCACTCATCATATCCTATGAATGAGACGTATCAAGAGCGATTAGCTAACCGCTAGCCTTATCTTTTTATTCCTACTCCCTTTGTAAAAAAAGATGTTGAGCAACTGAGTAACAAGTAGTTCTCGTAGAAACACATCTGTTGAGATAAACTCCATTATGAGTCCATATGCTCCACATTGGGAGCGGACATGGTTAAAAAAATAAATATTATACTTACCATAATGTCCATATAAACATTACTTGATCTCAAATATCAGAGTCAAAGAAATACTATTCGCTAAATATACTTTTTTTAACCAATTTGTGCACATGTGTTTAATCAAATTGTTCTTTTTTATACTCCTAAACAAAAAAACCTTGCATGTCATACGAATACTTAAAATTTGATACTGTTTATATTCTACACAATTTTAAATACTAAAATAACGCAACTAGAGATGTACCATTTTGACTTGACTGTGGCAGAACTCAGAACTAAAATTTGTAGCCCTAGGACGTGTTGACTATGGCAACGTTAATGATGCGATGGTGGCGCCCTCGCGGGCAGTCAAGTTACGCTGGTACATCTATAGTTATTGATTCTAAGTGGCAGTTGTTTTTTTAGTGTGAAATAATTGGTTTCTCTTAGCAAGCTAAAAGTTTTAACTTTTATTTTTTTAAATCCATATTTTTGCTCCCAATGTGAAGCATATTGCCTCGTAATGAAGGTATCTCAACATATTTTTTTCTACAAGAACTGCTTGTTACTCACTTACTTTAACACTCTTTCTTTAATGAGTATAAATGGAAAGAATAAGGCTAGAACAGGACATGAAATTAGCTAATCAAAAGGTAGAGGGAATTTCCGGGTATCACAAATTTGAGTGAATTGAAAAAATCTCTTCGTACTAGGACTTGAACATGTGAGATCTGTCACAGAAACCAACGACGTTTACCACTGCAACACGGACCCGATGTATTATACCATATATGGGCAATCACCGGCCCGCCGAACTATTTTTTCCGGCTCTGATTCATCTCGGTGAAGTTATAGAGAAAGAAATTAATAGTTCCAAAGAGGGATCAAATAATGAAGATGACACGGGCGCTTACAGTGGCTCCACTCTACTAGTTTATGATCACCACCGCTTGGACGATATATAAGAAGTAGCAAAGTGTTTTATTTAATTTAATATTACTTTATTATGTTTATTAATTTGGTCCGGCCCTCGGAGGCAGAATGATAATTTGGCCCTAGACCTAGAAAAGGTTGCCCATGCCTGGATTATACTATTAAATTGTGAAATGAATAATATTATTAGTTGTTTACCATTAGATAAATATTATATTACTGACGTTTGATCGATTATATTTTTGCTCTACGAATAACGTTAATTACTATTCTATATTTATTAAATATTGTTCATGACATCGAATAAATAAATATCAGACTTCATTAAGTTCACACTTCGTTGAATTTATATGAATCATTTTCTATGCGAGAAATGTACCAATGAAATTGAAATTAATTGAAAATACCTTTATTTAATTGCATTCGATTTAGCCACTTTTCGCATGTGGTGCTTTATTCAAGCCTTCGTTCAGTTTTAATATTATTAATAATATCGACATCGTTTTATCGCAGTGTTTACTGTCTGACGAAACTGAAACGTCTATTTTGTATATTTTGTCCGGATATTAAATTCTACCCTTTTCTGATTTCACATTCACCGGCCGATCCGTTATTTAAGGCTTCGGAGGATTTTATCGCTTGCTAGCGGCGTTAAATATCGGATACATGTGTAAAAACATCCCCTCACTGTAAAAACATACGCTTTTACCCATTACGGGCCATACATCATCAAACTTTGTTGTGATGCTCGGCTATTTTAAATTAACCATAAAAAGAGAGTGCTAAAATACGTGGTTATATAAATTATTTTTGATATAGTTCATTTATAGTTTAAAGCCATGAAAAACCGTCATTCTCTGAAACACTATTTCTTAAAAAACATAATAAACGAATAAATGTTGACAGCCAAAGAATTGAAACATTGTAATATGTAATATGTTCTCATTTCTTAAAAAAACATTCACAACCGATTATTCTAAACTTCCGTATTTAAATGTTAGCTATTGGTAGCATTGCATGAATTGGTTGTCTTTTTTGTTTTCTATTACAAAAAATCGACTGACATGCTTGCAGCAATGTTGACCAGTCGACCTCGCATCTGGCAGGGGTAACGGGTATGAATCCTTGTACGGAAAGTTTTTCATAAATTGATTTGTGTATTTCTGTCCAAAGAAACGTCTTGAATTCAATGCCACCCATCTTATCCCTAAATTTGACGTAACGAGAGCGATTAGCTAATGACTAGACCTGTCGTAGTATTATCCTTCTTACCCAACTCTTTTAAAAACAGAGAGGTTGAGTAACTGAGTTCAAACACTAATATATATATTAATAGTCGATAATGTCCGTCCGTATGATTGTCTGATTGTCCCAGATTTCTCCTCCCCCTGCCCCTCTCTCTCCTCCTCAGCCCTGCTGTCGCTATTTTTTTATTCATACTAAAGGCACATTTTTTCAATACACTGACATATATATATATATATATGTGTAAATCTTCCAGTTGAGGCCAACGAGCTAACAGCTAGTTTTTCTTAATTATTCAGTTAAATAAAATAATTCTTTCGCTAAAACCTTCTTAGTGTTGAGCTTTCATAAGTTCGCCTGTGTGTGTATTGAGACTGGATAACCCACTTGAAAATCGAGCCTATTAAACATATCCTCGAGCACATAAATAAAGAGGTTATATTGCTTCTTTTAAAATGCACCTTACTGTATCTCGTGAGGGAAAAATATAACTAGAGGTATTATTTTATGACGTTCAAAGAGATTTAAGTACCTTATTTTCAGTATATTTTATTAATACTGTATGTTATATGTAGTTATAAAATTATTTAATATAAATAATTTTTACTAATATAAAAACGAAAGTATAAAGTTTGTTTCGTTGATTTTTATTAGTTATCTATGCAGATTTAAATGGAAAATAAATTTTATTTTAAAAATTCATATTGTGTGTTTTAATTATATTTTTGTTTTTAGCAATCAACAGTTAAATTTGATCTTCTTTTATCACCTAGTAATACTAAAACCAAATCTTCTTACTATATCTGTGTGCAAAAAGAAAAAGGCGTTAAGTCTTTAAATTTTAAAAATAAGTTAAATATGTCATATTAATTACAATACATATATGGGTAAAGAAGTAAAAAGACTAGAATCAGCAAATAAATAACTTCCCTTTTTCTTATACACACAGATATTACGACTTGTATGTTAAATACATATATATTACTTTCATGAATTTAAATCGTTCGAATCATGTACATTCACATAAGTGAACTGACAGTTCAAGTTCATCCGTGCACTTGAAGGCCTGAAGATGTCGAAAGACGAAACACGGGTCGTTAGTGACAAAACTTGTGTGAATGTAAATAATTTGAACGATTCAAATTTAATACTGAAATTCTACCAAGCACCTTTAGTCGAAATCTTAAATTATTACTTTCGTGCTTAAAATAAATATTTTTTTTAACACGTCCGCTCTCAATGCGAATAAAATGGACTTGTGATGGAATATATCTCAAAAGTGTAAAATTAAATTTGAGAATTTTTTTATTCTATTTTTTGGGTTACAACTTGTGACACGTTGTGACCTTCGTTGAGAAGCATCATCAAACAGAGTATCGCATTGTTTACGAATAAAATGATTGTTAGATATGTTTAACTTTTTTTTTTCAAGAAGAGTACGGATAGAAGAATATGACGACAATAGGACTAGCAGTTAGCTACACCCGTTTTTAAGATAGGAAAGGTGGAAGGGAATTTAAGACATCACATACATTCATCCATGGACCAATTGAAAATTAATCGATAAAAACTGTCCATACTGAGATTCAAACTCTTGAACTCCGTAACCAAAACCAAAGACGTTGACCATCCGACTACAGCGTTTTATAACAGTGAAATCATTGAGATCTCAAACCCTGAACATGATAATGTAAAAAAATATTATATATAGCTACTCTAGAATAAATTGTGCAGTTTTTTTCCTCGCATAAACAAGTTGTACAAAAGGTCTAAACAAAGTGACGTCGGCGATGGAAGAAACCTCACCTCGTTTCAGCAGCAACTCTGGTGCCCCCAAGGCTTTCACGGAACCTACGTGATTAGAATCCGGTGAACAACAAGCCTTTGTTTTTTCTATTTTGTAATTAATATTAAGGTCTGAGTTGCCCGCAAAGAAAACAATTCACTTCAACGAGATACGCTCTCAATATTGATGGGATATTTTTGACTCATGTTATTATTTATGGCTGTATTAATGCTTATTTTGCTCTTAAGTTTTGTTTGTTAATCTATTATTGCAATATAAAGTGCTCATATGTTTCATATTAGTTGTACAAATAAAATAAACAACGCATCTTCTGTTTAATATATGAAACAGGATTTGTCGGTAAATGAAAAAGGCTGACTTCACATTTTTTTATTTTTACAAAGCTTATTGCACCCATATTTGGATAGAAGTCACAAATGATTATTTTATTGCAGTTATTGTGGTATACAAAATATTTCGTTAAATGTGTTTGATGATTATAATTATTTTCCTCCTTTCAATGTTTGTCCTTAACTGTCAATTCTCAGTGGGAAGACGTTATATTTAAAAAAGAAAACACATTACTTAGTCCAACTTCCAATTTAAACTAATGAAGATTTTGTATGACTGCTTCGTTGTTAAAGAGAATTTCCAGCAAAAACATAAGGCTTGCAGTAGAGGTCTGCACGGGCCAAAATTTTACAAAACTACCCGGTCCGAGCCCGAAAAACTCACGCCCGACCCGGCCCGGGCCCGAGTCTAATGCCGCACTTGTTACCCGAACCCGACCCGAAGCACCGAGAAATTTGAAATCCTCGATTTGGTATACTTTTTCCCCAGATTATCTCCGAAAGTCCTTTTTTTTTTTTTTTTTAGCTCACCGAGGAATTTGAAATCCTCGATTTGGTATACTTTTTCCCCAGATTATCTCCGAAAGTCCTTTTTTTTTTTTTTTAGCTCACCGAGGAATTTGAAATCCACGATTTGGTATATTTTTCCCAACATTATATCCCAAATTCCAAAGCCCGGCCCGGCCCGAGCCCGACTCTCGATTGCGCTTACCCGCCCGAGCCCGGCCCACGGGCCGGGTCGGGTAAGAGCCCGTGGGCCAGGCCCGGGCCCGTGCAGACCTCTAGCTTGCAGTGAACAAAACCGGTATTTACTTTTGCGTTTTTTTTATTTTTAAATCAACTGAAATATAATATATGAATATAAAACTTTATAATATAAATTTAATTTGATAGTTTTGTTATTCAACAGTTTGTATAACAAATTGTAACATGTTTTTCACCTATTTAAGAAGTATCGTCAGACAAATTGTTGTATGGTTATTTATGAATAAACTAAAAGTTCGTATCATATTTTTTTTGTATGGAATAATAAACTTAATAATAAAAAATAATTTACAACAAATTTAGTTTTGACAAAGGTGTGAAGCTAATAAAAGCAAATAAAAAATATGCAAAACTTAAAACAGATCCAGTTTATAAAAATTATAAAGTTGTTCAACCAAACAATTTTTAATTAAACAATAATAAACACATTCTTTTCAAATAACGTTTGTTTTTAAATAAAATTAGACAGAATAATAAGTAAATTGAAAATACTCAAATACGTTTGCCTCGACAGAACTTTCTATTCAAAACATTAAAAAATAACTGCAATATATTGTGATTATAATTGAAACTCCATCTCGTCGTATTTGTGTTCTATTATACTTAAATAAACATCAAAAATAACTCTGTGTGGGAAATAAAAATACAATAATCATATTTACAAAAATAAATGTCACTTTTCATCTAGGTAAAACAACAAATGTTACACGTATATATTGTATAATACCGAGCCTAGATATAAAGATGTAGAAAAACAGTTTTTTTTTCTCAAGGCTGTCCAGTCAGCAATTTAGTTAATGGCGGCAGTGCTTAAATAAAACTGAACCAGTTTTCACGACGCAGAAAATGTACTTTTCTCCATGAGCTTGGTATGCGCATGGTAGAAGCAATTCAATAATTTCTGTTTCCCGTCGTAAAGGGAAAAGTCTCGGAAATATTCGATGAAGGAATTCTTTTTAGGTCACTAAGTAAAGGGTTGTTCAAAACAATTTTCATAGAATATTTTAGAAAACATTCTTACCAACGAACTGTTTGTAGTATCTCATATTTTCTATAATATATATCTTCAGAATACCGGTGCTAAGCTTTCAGTATTTACAAACTTTGTAATTGATAAAAGCTAGCTTATAAATCAAAGCGCTACAAATTCAAGTCCATCTATATGGCAGAGGTGGCAACGATTTGGAAATCGATCACGACACAAATTGTTTACTATATTCACTAAGAATTGCAATATTAACTTTGAAAAAAATACTGATATAATTTTATACTTATAATTATATAATTATATAACTTTTAGGGTGTTCACTCTCCATATTTGGTGGAAAAGCATTATGTTAAAAAAAACACAATATTCCTTAGTACTTAATACTTTCTTTGTGGAAGTTCATTTTAATATAAATAACTTAGATTATTCCACGTATTGTGGTACAAACTGTGACACGTTTTTCGCTTCTTTCAGAGGCATCCTCGGACGATCTTACGTTCACAAATGCTTGTTTAAGTACGAAAACTAGCATTTGTGAAAGTAAGATCGTGTGAGGATGCCTCTGAAAGAGGCGAAACACATGTCACAGTTTGTAGCACAATACGTGAAATAATCTTTTATACTTATTTCTACTTTTATTTACCAAGATCAGTACCGTTTTCGCTCATAGCGAGCAATATCAACTACTACTTGCCATGAGCAAAATTGTCCTGATTTTTAAAATAATATTTATTGCAAACACATAATACTTTTATATACACCATGTATAGTAAATACGTTTTATGGAATCGGTATCTACCGTCATAAAACGAATTTGAGCAAAATCGTTGCTTTTGTGAGCGATATTTGTTTCCTCTTCCGCAGCTATCCACACACACTTTGCAACCCGTTGGCAACCATTTTGTTACAGTAACAAAAGGTGTTTTTTAGTTTATAGTAGTACTGTTTTATAAGATGTTGTTTTAATTAATAGCTCATTGAGCTTCATTACCATTTTTTTTTCTTATTTTGAGCTTGACAATCAAACACGTATTTTCAAGTCCAAAAATACATACTTATCATAATAAATTTACATTTTTTTATTTTTTCTTTAAAAAAACTTTGAATATGAATTAAATTTGCCATAGCATACGCAAATATTAACTTTCACGAAACATTACCAAACCAATTATCTGTGTAAGAAATCAGCATTTAAAATACAGATAGTATACACGCAATCATTATTACTTATTCTAATGTAGAATACTTCCGAATGATTATTTTTTGCAAAGAATATTTGTACGTTTGCCAACAGTAACAAAGCCTTACAGAATAAGCAATTGAGGTATTATGGCCATCATGTTGCTGATTTCTGTCTCAGGGCAAGAATTCAGGCGCAAACAACTAATTTCGGCGAGCAATTTCAGCGGGAAAGTCGACCAAACAAGGCTACCCCAGTGAAACTTTTAATTTATTATTTAAGTTAAGCGACGAACTGTGTCTTTGGGTGCCTTAATTGCTGCTTCTTCCTTACAGACTCGACGTCATATTGAGGTAAACACAATACTGAAATAGAGACGACGATTGTTGCAGAACAAAGTTATTAAACATTTTTTAATAAGTTTTCTCATAAAAGACGTTACGTATTTTATTAATATTATTAAAAGAATACTTTTTTTGTGAATTCGTGAAAATGACGACGTTTTTAATGTAACTTTCTTTATAATTTATTTTCTTCATTTTTACTTTGTGTTCATACTTAAAACGGGTGCTATAAAAAAATAATTGACTAGATGATATATGAATTTCATAAACTTAACTATCTTCGAACGAAATTAAAATGTATTTAATCTCCGGAATAATCTCAACGATTATTGACGAAAGACTACAGATTTAAAGTTTTGTGTTTTTTTGGTTTTATTAATACTTACAGAAAATATTCATTCGTTTTATATTTTTTAACCTTTCAATGCTGTTATGCATTTTTAACATTTCAATTTTAAAGTATCTCCAAAAGTCATCTGAAGTTCCAAGATTCAACTCTAAAAATACTCAATTACTAATAACGGCTTAAATTTTAATACAAAACAACTTTTATTTAAAATAAAATAGTTTGATATTCATACAAAACCTTTTAAATATAATAAAATCTCTCCCCCGATAACAATTTATCCTCATTTAGACCAACCGTTTTCGACCAATTATTCCACTTTTAAATGAATATATTTTTTAAAAAATATTCAGCTAATTCTTTTACTCGTGAAACGCCTGCTCAGACTATCTCAAAACGTAATTGTGGGCGTGATGGAGGTGCTCTCTTTCGGCCAATGAAATAAAAACGGTTTCTATTCACTCGCTCATTCAATTCATTCGTCGAATCACTCGGCCAAATCTCGTGCGTTGCGTTCAAATTTATTTTGTATTCGGTTGAGTTCACTCTCTCGACCGCGTACTCGGTTGGTCTAAATGAGACATTACTCGACCATCCATTAATGGTAACATTGTTTTTTTAACGATGCTGCATTTCGCAAATAGTTGCACCTTTAATTTGAAAGTCCACCAAGTCTTTTGTTGGTCCTGTACCTGTGTTACCAACGCTCTTAGAAGTTTATTTTTATAATGGTTGCTAGCAGTCCGAATCCTTAAACGTACTCATTCATTATTTGTTTATTCAGTATATTTATGAATTTAATTAATCTAGTGTGTAGTAAACACATTTTTTGTTATTTTTGAAAAATATTTAGCCAATGCGCCAAATATTTTAAAGTAAAAAAAGCATCAGTCCAGACCGAACTCGAGAATTGACATCACAGCCCCCGCGCACACATTCCGGGTTGGCGCACACTACAAGACAGTTGGTCAATTAATATTTGATCGGTCCGCGCATCCTCCGCGCAGCCTTTGAAATTTCCGCGCAGCTAATTTCTTGCCTTAGAGCAGGCATGGGCAACCTTTCCTAGGTATGGGGCCAAATTATCATTCTGCCTCCAAGTCAAGGGCCGGACCAAATTATTAAACAAAATAAAGTAATATTAAATAAAATAAAACACGTTGCTATTTCTTATATAGTGGTGATCATGAACTAGTAGAGTGGAGCTATTGCAAGCGCCCGTCTCATCTCCATTATTTTATCCCTCCCTGGAACTATTAATTTCTTTCTCTGATACTTCGCCGAGATGAATCAGCGCCGGACAAAATAGCTCGGCGGGCCGGTGGTTGCCCATATATGCCTTAAAGAGAACATTGCTCCCAGCTACAATAAAAGCTTTACTAAAATAATACACTTAATTAGAAAATATTATTCTTAAGATATCTGTCGAGAATCCTATTACGCATATCATTTCTTACAACCAACGAATGGGAAAGCAGTGGCGAGCGAAAGAGGGGAAACAAGTCGACCACTTTCAATGTCGAAATTGACCAAACAAACTCGGGCTCAAATTATTATAATTTATAATTAGAAAACTTTCCAAGCACACACCGTTAAATATAACACGCGTGGCGTTCATTGTTGTAACTTAGGGTCCTTTTAAACTTGTTACAAATCACATAAGTTGCCATTTGTACACAAAACAATATAATAGGCACTTACCTTTTGTTATATTCCAAGCGTGTAACTGTAAACATAGCGAACTACAAGCCGTCAGCGATTTACAAAATATACTTAACCTAAATATAATTAACTAGTTACAAACAAAAAATACCACCCTTGTCTATACCAGGGGCTGTTAACCGGTGGAAAATTTCTCCAGGGGAGGGAATTTTAGTGTTTCAGGGGCTGAACTGCTAGATTCTTGCATGTAAAGTAGTACAAAACGTCGCCTGATGTGGCCTAGTTGGTTAGAGCTTGCTCTAACGATCACGCAGGTCTGGGTTCGATTACCGGTCAGATCATAGTGAATTTGAGTATTACTCAATTCAAAGTTGTGATCGAAGACTGGGTGTTTGTAATGTCAATTCACATCATTCCCTCTCCTCCCATTCTTCTGATCCTTTAATAACTGGGTGTAGCAATAGCTTTGAAAAATGTGAGATTGAGCGACTGAGTAACAGTTCTCGTAAAAAAAACTTCTGTTGAGATACCTCCATAAGGAGGCCATATGCTCCACATTGGGAGTGGACGTGGATTAAAAAAAAACTACAAAAATATAACTTTTGATACAGCATGGTATTTTTTAAAAATATTTTTTCATATTGACGACACTTTTTATGTTAGTTGTAAACTCTTCATTGTATAAAATAAACTTAAATACCCGAGAATAAGGTCTTACTAAAATACATAGAGGAAAAATTGTGGGTAAATCCGTCGTTAGATTTTTCAGTATGATAAAATAATTGTCCCAGATTCAAACCCATGCGCTCCAGATTTTGTTTGCTCGTAGTGTCGCTCTTTTTCTCTCTAAAAAAAACTTCTTTACAGATTCTAAAGCTTATATTTTAAGAATATCGATCGCAAACAATGAATGCATGGTACCGAAAATGTATTAGCATTCATTGCTTCGCCATTAATTTACTATAATATTTAATATAAGTGACCAAAACTTCTTTTTTCTTAAATAATATGAAAGTTATCTCCATTTCTCTGTTTGGCGTAATTAAAAAAGTGAGATTGATGAACCAGTAAGCGAACTATTTGAGCTTTTTTCAAATTTAAGCCAAATAATCGATACACTTTATTACAAGCGAGACTACAATGCTTTATTTTGTCACTACACTATATTTATTTTCGACTGAAAAAAATGAATATTCATTTTGTTTTAATATGACCATTTCAATTCATTTAACTTAAGGTAAAATTGTATTGCATGAAAATCAACAATTTATGTTTTGGAAACAGAATGATAAATTTAAAAATACATTTTTTTTTAAATAAACACTTTCAAGATAAGATTTTCACTGTGAACACTTGGTGAAATGCATTATATCAAAAAATAAAAAATACTTATTCCGCTTATAAAAAATAAGATCAAGACCAATTCCGCTCATTACGACCGTTTTTAACTGATAAAATTATATTTAAATACTGATTTACTTATACAAAAACAAGTGAAACGAATACAAGTGTAACAAACAATCGGTAATAGCTCTACACTATTTTTATTTAATATCTTTAACAGCAATACTTTGTCACCACATACTTGAAAATTGTATCCATAATTTACCAGAATGATACTGCAGAAGATAGAAAGTTTTCCAAAGAAAAGCATATCAAAATTATGTACGAAGATGTCGAAGCATTGATCGAATTCAATCAACGTTTAGCGACAATACATAATACTCAAATTCTTCATATTCAAATTTAAAAATAAAATAATGCAAAAAAATGAGTAATTGAAGCCCCTCCCTTGTCAAGCAATTAAACGATGAAAACTGTTTCTTTATTATTATTGGTAGCTTAAATTATCCCGTAACGTGCCATCCTAAAAAATCACGTTCCCTGCCATGATGGCATCTCAGTTTCACTGTTTATTGACAGTATTTAAACCTAAGTTAGAAGCTAAAATAATTTTAAAAATTTATATATGCTAGAATGCCTAAAATGATAAATACTTATTGACAATATTATGAGAAATATTGAATGATTTAATGGCTCAACTATTTACGATTGCATCATGGACATTGAGGTGTTAACATTGTATTAGGCTTTGAAACTATTCTCTGGTGAAAAGCGATGTCTTATTTTAATGTATTCAAACTGTTGTTCAAAATTGCTTTTCTACACTCAACAACAAAGTCAAATGACAAAGATTTTCATCAAGTGTACGTAAAAGACCCCACCCTAGAAGAAGAAACAAAGATAAAGTAATCATAAATGAGAAATTGTAGCAAGCTTTACTTTCAAAAACCGAAACGATACCTTATTTATATACACTATCATATTTTAATTTTAGCCAAACAATAAGCTCATTCGTTTATATGTTTATCAATCTTTATTAAAATATTTTGTGTAAAGCACAGTGTTGTTTGAAACCGGTGCAAAAAATACTCAGGTGTTTCTGTTCGGCCTAAATAGTCCTATCATAAATCTATTGTTGTATGGTTTTGGGTAGGAAATGGGTTTCCATAGACACACATAAACCTCTACATTCTGCCCATGAAGCTAGCTATTTGAAAACTAATATTCCTACGCACTTCACGAGAACATCTCTGTAATTTGACAACCCCTATCTTGTACTATTAACAAGGAAATAGATCGAAATACCTGAGGAGAACGGTGGACTGACAATTGAAACGAAATTTGTTTGTATTACATTTAGTAAAATATAAATAATTACAAAGTAATACGTCCGCTTTTCTTGCGAATCATTTTTTAAGGAATCGTGGATATAAATTATAAGTCGCAACCCGAGTACTGCGAGATTCTAAGTGTAGATTTTTAGCGAAACAGAAGTAGCAATGCGGCAGTCTTCCAAGTACCATTATTGGTATCCATTGCTATTTTTGTTTCATCAAAAAATTATACATAGAACCTTGTAGTATTTGGGTTGCGAAGCGTCAACCTGCACCATTGAACATGGCACAAGAAAAAGCTTAAAAAAATAAACGGTATTGATTTTGATATTGACATAGCACGTGTGAACGTTTGTGACTTTGAGACTAATACGTTGTCACCTTACTCGGTTGGCTTCTTTGGCAAGTTCTTCTGCATTATTTTATTTTTTATATAAAAAGCAATTAAATAATAATACATATTATGAAGCGTCTAGTTACAAAAAGCGATATACCTAAACACTTTTCAATATTTGCAGAAAACAATGTTTAAACGTTTCAAGCAAAAAATATTTGTTTTGAGATAATTTTGTTTTATTCGAGTCCATGTGCACAGTGGCCATTGTCATTGGCTTCCATGCCAGACCTCACGAGCTCGAATTTTAGTACAAGGCATTTTTCAATATATTTTTCGATTTCTATTCGGAAGTATGGATATTTGTGATAATAACGAGATGTATCGCGAATGATTAGGCAACCACTAGTCCTGTCCTTACTCTTTCTTTTATATCCCTACTAACCAACTCAAAAAAGAGAGGTTGAGCAACTGAGTAAAAAAAATGTTCTCGTAGAAAAATTCGTGTTAAGATACCTTAATTAGAAAACCACATGCCCTACATTGTGATGAGACATGGATAAAAATTTGGTATTTTTTTATATTTTATGTATCTTTAACACTTCCCTTACGATGCTAAAAAAAAATTAAAAAAAACATGTTTTAACACTTACCGCCCCTTTTGGTGGACGGTAAAAACCCAGGAAGTATATTTAAAAAAAACATGTTTTTCAGTTGGGTTCTAAAGGGTCAGCAACATATCGAAAGTATTTTGAGCACCGTAGGGAAAGTGTTAGATAAAACCAAACTAACAGCGCTTTGTAGTCGATAGCCCATACAATAAATAAATATATTCACAGACATTTGTACACGTTTATTTAATAAGATCAGATACTGACGATTGAGCATTTTTTTTAAATATAATCTTTTTCCACCAATTATTGGCAGTGAAAGTAATAAATAAATATAATAAAATTTACATCAGACATCATAACCAACCATATTCTATCCATGTATACATATCTAATTATTATTTGATTTTTTTTGTGGGCTTATGTTGAGTTTTTGAAAATAAAATTGCGCGTAGGATAACCACATATTTTTTTATCGATTTTGATAAAATTTGGTTTTGAATCTTTTTGTAACTTGGCGCTTCATTTAGAATATATATAACCAAACGATTAAAAATTGTCAATGAAAATAAAAAATAAAATGTCTCCGAACTATAGTAAACATTATTATAAAAATAAATAACTCTCCTTTTCGACATCTCCGATGCTACATCTCTATTTGGAGGCTGAGTGTCTACTTGTAATACACGCGTGTTCACTTGAAAGTTGTGTGACATAGTTGTCCTGTAAATTAATACTTGAACTAGCAATACCCACTTGAAATTTATTGAACTATAAAAATGGCTATTGGGTTCATGTATCACATAAATATGTATTTTGAAATTCGTTTGAGATTTTAATTCTATTTGTTTTCTTTATTTTCAGGTAAGTCGCGATATCATCACGTCTTTCCGATCACTTAAACATCGCAAAGTTTGTACTACTGTTTTTGATTAATAATTTAATCTTAATTGGACATAGAACGATATAATTTTTTCTACTAAAAACTCAATGCATATTTTAGTTTAGTTGCTATTAAGTAAATTCATCTTTGTTTAAGTATTGGATGCTAGGAAGAAATTTTGTATTAGTTTGTAAATTAACATAAAAGAGGACTTTTGCTTATTTCTTATTCCTTTTTTTTTTTTTATTCCATATCCGCTCCCTATACGGAGCATATGGTCACCACGAAGTTCCTCCATGACTCTCTATCTCCAGCCAGTCTCCTTGCTTCCTCCCAGGTCATCCCAGCGTCCCGCAACTCCGCTGAAGTACATCCTGAGAATGGTCCATCAGTGCCTTTCACGACCCGGTATCATCCGTAGGAAGAAGAGTACAGGCAGGTTCAGGCTCTCTTGAGCATCCTTAACACGTTCCAAGCAAGACCACCGGCCGCTTCTTATTGGGAAGTATTAGAGGCTGGTTTTCCGCTCTCTAATCTCCGTATTCCTGACAAAGTCAGACCCCTTCACTCCATCATTCGCCTACGCAGGCATCTATTTTCGAACACAGTTATACGGTTTACTCGCGCTTTCGTAAGGTGCCAGAGTCGCAACCTAAAGCATCACTGTCAAGATACAAGCCGAACAGAAACACTTGGTTCTGACCGTGTACAGGCCGTGAATCCCAACTTTCCGCATTGAGTTTAAAGGTTGCTCCAGCTATCCCTAATCGGATTCCGCGACTCTTTACACGGATAGCCATCCCCGTGATGTTTACCCCAGTACCTGAAAGCCGTCCGGACTCTTTTCGATGTTTGACACGCGCTCTCAAAGGTATTGTGGGTCCGGACAGGCACTGTTGCAGAGTACATTGGTTTTACTCGCATTGATTTTAAGACCGATGCGATACGAGTTGCTCTGCAGTTTATCCATTGTATCTTGAATACTCTCGACAGATTTGTCAAATATAACAGCGTCGTCTGCATACTCGAGGTCGCATAGCTTTAGATTGGGGGCAACGGTCACACCTCGGTCAGGTGGAATTGACTTCCTCAGAATGAAGTCGAAGATTATTCCTTACTGATTTCTTATTCCTTACTAATTTCAATTTAAAAAAACACAACTCTTTGAAGAATTCGGCGGTAACTTATTTTGAATTCATTTTAGAAATTGGAAGTGGTTTGGCGTTTGACGATTTTAAAATGTATTATTTATTTGGTATCAAAAAAATACACAGTGTTAAAATTGCATTATAAAAATCTTGGTCTGTTTTGTGCCTTACACAATATAAATAGATTATTACATTTCCCACTTTTCTCTACGATACTCTTACCCCTTTGCCACGAGATAAGAAGCATATCTCTTTTCCTTTGTTTGCATTTAAATTATCCTTCACTATATTTGCAGTCCTACCTGACCCTTCACCTGGCACACAAGCAACGAACGCGCCGTCGCTTAGCAACCAAATAAACCGCCTCTGAATTTTGCATACTTATATCGTAAAGTCAAGTGTTTAACATCATATGCAGTACAGAGATATTGGATGAATACAGATACAATGTTAAAAAGTTGAATATTTCAAAAACGTATTAAATAAAATACGCAACACAATGTCTTTATTTACAATCTTTGAATAAAAATCAATCAGTCTGTTGTTGCAAGTCAATGATAAATAATTCGTTAATACAGGATTTATATACAGTCAATCAATCGTCTTATAAAAGTCATTTATCTTAATTTTGAATATGTAATATTTGGTGGAACGAGATGGAAGTATTATATTACAGGCAGCCACGCCTTTTCATTAAATTTCATACACCGATTGGAAAATCAATATAATATGATCGTTTTCATCAGGTTATTCGAGCTGTTAACCGCACACCACTTGCGTTACTTATATTTAATTATAAACGTTATTTCATAATATGTATCGTGTCATATTTTAACCTTTAAAATGTCGTGGACTAGAAAATGATCACACAAAAACGTTTGGACAGTAAATATTATAATTTAAAATTGCTTCATAAGAATAGTTTAATAGTTATTAACGTATTTTAAAATTATGTAGGTAATGTAGAATTAATTATTTATAATTGAAGTTCAGATAAATATACTGTCTCGCTTATCAAAACTGGTCCAGAGCATACTAAAACACAACTAGTAATGTTTTTTTTATCACTTTTATTGTGCTTACTGTCAATACGTGGTGAAAAGGCATTATATTAATAAAAATAAAATATTTCTTTGTACTTTATTCCACTTTATTTAATAAGTCAGGACCGGTTTCGCTCATTGCGAGCATTGTCAAATGACAGTTGCAAAACCGGTCCTGACCTATTTAATAAAGTGGAATATTGTGCTTCAATTAATGTTTTTTTACATGTTTTTGTAGCCGTGTTCACTTCTTAAGTGTATTATATGACTTTCAATGTAGTTGTTATGTCAACAAAACAAATACAGTTGCAATTGAAGTGTAATAGGACTTAACCACTTCTTCCTTCATTGTTTCCGTTTCATACCACATCTATACTGAGATTTTCTATACCCCTCCCCCTCCCCGTATGGAAAATCTAAGACTTTTCAGACATCTGTGCTTTCGAACAGAAATCCACAATCCTAACTGTCTATCATTCAATTGTATTAAAACAATATTTTTAACTTTAAATGATTATAAATAGTAATTTTAAAATTTATCATACGTTTTGTATTTTCCATGACCTTAAATAAACTCCATACGTCATAAATATGGCTTGAAGTAAAACGTTGGTAAAGAAAGACATATAATTTATTGAATAAAAATTTCTTCGTTTTCATAAAGCAATTCCTATTCTTTGTCGTAGAGTGATTTTTCCATTGAATTTTTCTTCGTATAGTTTATATTGTCACGCCGGGCAGTGAAATATCCCATTCTTATTTATACAAGTATGCACAAGCTTTACCCTCTTGCGGTGTTTATATTTGCATTACAGTGAAGAAGGAAAATATTTCACCCTCGTCCGTCAATTTGATTCTCGGAGAGCTTAAAGCACATCGCGAACAAAGGACCTCGTATGAGCTTTTAATAATAAACAAGTGTCTATTGGCAGAGTCGAATCGAGAAAGAAACTTTTTTAAGTTAACAAATTTCAAACAGTAATAATGATTTTGTCTTTATGATTTTATTTTATAATGCTCTAATTTGCTTATATTATATAAATATAATATTGTATGTTTTCTTAAGCTTATGTTGTTCATAACATAAACCAAATACTTTTAATAACACATTTTAGATACAATTTTTTTGATGAATTCGTTTAAAAACTATTTACTCAAAAAAAGTGTTATTTACAATTGATTCAGCACCATTTGGTTTATCTGAAAGTTATATTTAAACTCAATTAATCAATTAATCAAATATATAAACGGCGCTGTCTTATGCTCTCTCTAACCATAGAATTACTCACGAAATCGAACCACAATATCTTGGTGTTGATGGTTTTTGTCAGGTGCCATGATTTGCTACCGAAAATTTTTCTGATAGAACGTTTACTTTACAAACAGGTTTTGCATATTTTGTTGAGCTCAGAGTATTTTCGAACCAAAAAATACGATATTATACTAATCGTTCATAAACAATTCATGAAACAGCCACAAATAAAAATATTATATCTTCACAAATATTTGAAAATATTAAAATAAGGGCCTAAATAAAATTAATACAATACGTTATTTAATGATTTGTAGTTCTTTTTATGATCATATCTGTTATGTTTCATTTTATATGCGTATTAAAGTAAATAAAAAAAACAGTTGTCATTCATTCGTCAAACAGCAAAGTTGTTCGAAAAAACGTAATACCGAAAATTACTGGATCTCTTTAAAAAGATTTTCGTCATCTTCAGCCAATCAAAATTAAATAAAACTGGGTTTATCGTTACGAGTCTCGACCGAATAAACATGTTTCTGTTTTTTGCCTATATGGAGAAATCTCTTTTGCGTATAATTATATTACTCACATCCTTAGTGCGGAACTGCTTATCAAATTTTCAGAATAGGCTGCGCGTGAACGACGCCTCGTCGCACCAATAAAAAAAGCAGCTTAAAAGACTTAGCCCGTACTTGTAAGCCTTCGAAAGCTTTTGATAAGCTGCTAGGTTTTACGGCTGATTTGCTCTGAATTTTGATTAACCAGCTACTATGTTTCGACTCGTAGCTGACTGATACTGGCGTGCTGGATTTGGGCCAAAGTTTTTGTATTATTCTTTACATTATTTTTTTACAACCTAGTACGAACCATTGTCGTTAATATTGCACGGTGCGGAAAATGCGCGATTCTTTTATGAAGAATGAATATTAAGTGTTTTTTCTTTCGTTCGAAAAAATATGTCAAACACGACGTTGAAAGCTTATTTGTTTTATAGGAAAGATTATACAATCGTCAGATATAAGATTAAAACATTCATTGTATTATATTATCTTATATTTTAACAACCAAACGCGTTTACTCAATTTCTTTTGTATAAGGAAGCCCACGTAAAACCTTGGGCAATTTAAAATATCATTAAAAATCATGTTTACAAGGTTTTTAAACAGCATATAAATGTTGTAATACAAGGAAGAATATAATTATAAAAATAGCCGTCAAATACATTTCTGACTACATGTTAATTTAAACTCTGTAACTTTTTAAATAATTTGTCGTATCATGTAAAACAATACAATACCATGTGTTACCTATCGTACTAAGCGCAAAATGGGAACTCTTATATCACTATTCGTCCTCAAATAAGAACTTTAACATATATTATACATTATATACACTGATTGAAATTCACATGACTATCAATATTCAGGATGTTTGCATTTCGTCACTATGTTTCCTTATCTTCCGGCAATTGCTTTGCTTCCTCCTATGACATACATGCATCCCTCAGTTTTTTATCCTCGACGGTTGTCCAGGATGCCGGGATTTCACCAGTGTTAAGACGAACTGAAAGGATGAAGGCATCTGCAGCACGTGAAGCAGCCAATTCTAACGTCTTTCTATGACCACTAACGTAACAAGACGCTGTCTTGTACGTTCTCTTATCTACGAGTTCTTCACGAAATCAAGCCTTCTCACCTCCATTATCTGACACTAGCATATATTCTCGAAGCTCAAGTATACGGTTTTGCTGACTCCATGATTTGCTACCGTAAAACATCACTGGTAGAATGCAAGCGCTAAACAATGGCACTTTGTTTTAATCGTGTACGGCTGTATGTCCCAGACAGTCCACATTGCGTTAAATACTAAATAATAATGCTAAATTTTGGTGAAATCTATCATATAAAATATGTATTTAAATTAAATACGTTTGTTGTACTAATTCAATAATTTTATCAAGTGATTAATATCAATTTCACTTAAATTTTTATTAAAACATATATGATAAAAGGCATCCACACCACTATAAGATATTATAAGATAAATATAATATTTAGTTTGACTTACGTCATTTCTTAATACGTAGTATAAATTATAATTGCCTGTAAAGCAATTAACATAAGAGCTAATTATCATGTACCTAAATTAAAGCCTTAGTTAGGAACATCTTTCTGAAAACTACCCTGTCGACAATTATGTAATCGAACTCAAAGCTAGGTTGCTATCAGCACAAAAGCTATTTATTTAGAAGGTTATTTTATAGTAAAAGCTCATTATCTGTAGTGTGTTTTCATAAAATAGCAAACGGTTGACGGAGACAGACGTCACTGTTCAGATTTATATTTTTAATCGTATAACTGCTTAAACAATAAACTAATGCTCGACATTGAATCATAAATATTTAGTTTTGAATAAATATACTATTTTTATATTTTAGGCGAAATCTTTTTTGGTATAAATTAAATTTGAATCGCTTAAATTTTATATGTAAATTCTCATAAGTTTTTTCTCGAACGACATGGGTTTTTTTCAGTATCTTCAGATATAAAAGATAACAGATGAATTTTAACTGACCGTTAGTAAAAAGTTTCTATTGTGTATATACAAAAGTAATTGAGAGGAATAATATCAATAATTGCACAAGATATTAATGACGATCTGGATTATCTTAAATATTGATTTGATATTAATGATATTTTACCTTAATTGGAAACGTAATCTCATAAAGAAATACAACCTTAATATGTTTATAACGCAATCAGTAGAATAACAACGTTGTCAAACTGTTTTAGTTTAGTATCATAACCTCTATTTATCTCTATGCAATACTTGAGTTATAAATTTTACGTTTATATATCTTCTTACTTTGTGATATGAAAATTCAACAAAAAGGTTACATCAATATGTAATCATTTACTTTATTTAAAAGCAATAATAAAGCATATGATTAAGGATTCAATTATTATGAATAAGAAGGTTCAAATAAACAATCTAACCTTGCCAAGTCTCCGTAATCGAGTGCTCAGCGTCGTTCTCTTTTGCGCGGTTTCAGTTACTATTTTTTTTTTTTTTTTCCATGTCCGCTCCCAATATGGAGCATATGGACTCTTAATGGAGTTTATCTCAACAGAAATGTTTCTACGAGAACTGCTTGTTACTCAGTTGCTCAACCTCTCTTTTTCCAAAGAGAGTAGGAATAGAAGGAAAGGGCAAGGACAGGACTAGTGGTTAGCTAATCGCTCTCCATACGCCCCGTTCATAGGATAGGATGGGTGGGAGGGGGAATTCAAGACATCACATACATCCATGCCTTTGAACAGAAATTCATAAATCGATTGAAAAATCAATTTATAAAACTGCCCGTACCGGGATTCGAACCCGTGCCCTCCGTAGCGGTAGCCAACGATGTTGACCACTCGACCACACAGGCGACAAAACAGTTACTATTACGTATTATATATTTTTTTTTTAGGTTTTAGATGTTTTTATTTTTAGGGAAATTTTAAATAATTTTTGTTCTTATCTAATTATTTACGGTGTTTGTAAAATTCTATTTCTTAAAACGTATAATTTATATTACGCATAATAATCAACCACAAGGACCCGTTTTTTATAACTTTTGAGCGCTTGCGTTAATTTTCTTTCGATAATTAAAAAAAAATATAGCAATAGAGAAAAATTTGAACAATCGCCCATACCAAATACCTGAAAACATTATATTAATAAAACAACATTTGATATTTCAGTCGCAGTTCTTAAACCCAAACGATTATGTTGGTAGACTAGAGAAACCAAATTTAATAAGAAGACAATTAAAGTAAATAACAAATTAATAAAAGACATATATCTTACTTATCACTTTTAGGGTGTTCACTTGGTGGAAAGGCATTATATTAAAAAAATATATATGCATTTTTTCTAATTCCCACTTTTATTTATTAAGATCATGTATATATATATATCCCACATACATCCATGCCCTTGAACAGAAATTCATAAATCGATTGAAGCATAAGCCGCCTGTTGAGTGGTCAAAGTTGTTGGCTTCGGCTACGGAGGACCCGGGTTCAAATCCCGGTATGGACAGTTTTATAAATTGACTTTTCAATCGATTTATGAATGTCTGTTCAAGGGCATGGATGTATGTGATGTCTTGAAGTCCCCCCTCTCACCCATCCTATCCTATGAACGGGGCGTATCGAGAGCGATTAGCTTACTACTAATCCTGTCCTAGCCCTATCTGTCTATCCATACTCTCTTTGGAAAAAGAGAGGTTGAGCAACTGAGTAACAAGCAGTTCTCGTAAAAACACTTCTGTTGAGATAAACTCCATTGAGGAGTACATATGCTTCACATTGGGAGCGGACATGGTTTAAAAATATATATATACAAACATAATTTAAAAAAAGATATTTGTAGCTTTATGACTATTCAAGATAGTTTCTCAAAATAATCTAGAAAATAGATAGTTTGTTTATGCAGTATATTTATAACGCGGTGTTATAGAAAATTTATAAATATATATGTGTCATAAATTGTCTCAGAATCTTATATCAAAACACTCTATATCAAGATTAGTTTCCCAGCGACGGCATTTTTCTTGTAAAGACCTTGGTTTTTGTGAAACATTGAGCCGATTTCTTGAGCTTTTTTTCCAATTCTCCCCCGCCCCTTACCTACAGTAATAAGTCAAAGACGAGTATCTTTCCGATTCTGCTGACTTCCCAGACGTTAAAATATATATGCGATTGAAAATAAAATAGCGATCGAGAAATGTGCTGTGTGTACTGCCTTGGAAGCACTGTTATGTTATCTCATAGCTTGAGGTATTCTTGAAAATTAATTATGAGCATTTTTTCACAGTAAGCGAATCGGTAATTCAATGTACTTTCGTGCTTTAATACATTAACTGGTTATTTTTTGCTGTTGGTTCACAATACTTGCTGACGTATTGACAGTGATCACCTTAAATGCATTGTTATTTGTTGCCTCAAAAGAACGCAGATCAATCAATTAAATCTCAATCTAAACAATAATGGCTATATGGACTAATAATGGCTATTTAGATATTGATTTTTGAATAGTTGCTTACATATTGTATTGTATTTTAATTTAAATAGATAATAAATCGTTTTCTCTTAAAATAATAAGAAATATTGACATCAACGAATCAACTAATACATGTGTTATGAATATGGATAAGCTAAATCAACCACTGTAAAATGTTGATTGCCCCTGACATAACATAATTAAAGTTTGTCATATTTGATTGCAATCTATATTGTATATAATTTCAATGCAACAATAACTTTTCAACGGACAAATAATTATATTGATTCCTTCCACTTCAGTTAAAATCAAAGTTCAAATAGAACGGTCGTTGACTCAGTAGAGACCTCTTGATACTCACGTCGTTATTATTTAATTATAAGATAAGTGATTTATTAAAGTGTACAAAATTATGTTATTCGAATAAAAGTTGAACAAACATTTAAATGGTGTTTCAGTAAAAATTATATCCTTAACACGTGATTATCTAATATATACAAATGAATGTTTGTTTTTTCGTACTTTATGCGTTGACACACCGCTGATCTGATTGCAATAAAACTTTGACAAACTTTTTGCTTGCACTTCCGGGTAGGTTATAGGTATAGTAAAATAACTTACAGTAGGTTTTATATAAAAAAATCGATGTTTGTATGTCTGCCATACAGTTAATTTTGACAACGTATTCTTGCACTTACGCGATGTTTATAGTACAACTAACTTACAGTAGGTGGCGCGTGTGTGGTACCAAATAAAATGTGGCACTGCAACGCTTCCCGGGAACCGGCTAGTATGTATGTATATCATAAAAATGTCTGAAATTTTCTAATTATAATTTCAAAACGACGGAGCAATTCTTCAAATTAATTTATATCGAAATTACTTCTTTCAAGTCAGTAGTATTATTTATTTGTTTTGTTAATTTATAAAGAGCATAGTATGGTTTCGAATAATGAAATGCATCCACAATACAAATGTAAAAATACGTTTAGCTATGTTGAGTTAAAGATATTTTTTACACAACAGTCTTAGCAACGACTCAGACGAACAAAGATAATAACTGCACCAGTTAAGTTTTCAAAGGAATCACTAAAAAACCAATCGTTTTATGATATAATAAAAAGTTTGTTTTCAGCATGACGTGATCGTATAATAATAGTTTGTCTCATAAGTCTTTGCGTATTTTTATTATATGAAAGGAACTGTTTTGGTTTGCTTTTTGGTGGAATAATAAAAATAACCTTTTTTTAATCACATAAAAACAATGAAAAGTTAGATGAAAAAATCTTAAACTTAGACATAATGGAAGTATGGCTCAGCGGTAGGCTGCCAGTACGCTAACAAGGGGCTTGCTTTATATGAAAGCAATTCTTGGTGTTCTGGAGAAGCAGTGAGTTTTTTTTTTATCACTCCGATGGAATTATAGCCAATACTTAAATACACAATCGATTGTTACTTCATACACTTATAATATGTAACAATATGCAATTTACAGTGAATTTATCAATGTAAATGGCCAAAAATGTACTACTATCTATACTGAAGCTGTCCTAGATAATGTATAAATCAGAAATTGCAGTGATGTACCCATTTGATCTGAGATGTTTTTTCTCTTAAATTAACAAGAGGGTCGGGCGACCCTTCTGAGCCCCTTTTAGCCCTCCCACTGAATGGCTCTTGAAAACGTATGTTCCGTAATAAACAGTGATGCAGTAAAATTAAAAAAGAATCAAATTTAATTTTAAAAAATATATATTGGTATTAGATTAAAAGTTTTCAAGTGACTAAAAGATTAACGGGTTTGAAAGTTTATCAATGATTAGATATATATTCACATATATTTCAGAACGTCTAAAAACCTTTTTTATATTAACTTCTTTAATGGTAAGCGAAAAATACGCAAGTACTTATGATACAACATAAATATAATTTAATTCGAGCGTGATGTCGAAATGACTATATTAATTAACCATATTTTATTGATTGTGTATTCTTGTAAAGCTAAAAACGTTGCTTTTTCAACTTTTGCATAATATTGTATTAACAAACAAATACCAATTCTTTTAATAAATTTACCAAAAAATGCTTTCCACCAATTGCTGATTATTTGACCGAAACTTCAACAAGCTTTTAAGAGGGCCGGCGGTGTACAGACTTTTTCTTTACTAGATGCGGCGGTAACTTTTTTTCAAAGCTCTGAAACTTTTCTATTTGCTTCAATGAGCTCACAAACAACAACAAAAATCGATGCTCCGAGATGCTTGCTCGTACAAAAATATTGAGAGTATGTATTTGCGAGAAACCATTATAATTTTGAAAAGTTTGTGTAGAAAGATAATAAACAATCAAGTTATTTCATTAAAATTTACATACTGATTTTGAACAATTTTAAACATGCCACATCATACAGAGTATCAGTAATAATATGTTGTTTATGAAATACTGTATTTTTTTGACGAACCTGATGCTGTGAGACTAGAAAAAAGTATAAGATCTTTAATTATCTCATCGAAGTTAAAAAAATTACAATCTTGATTTAGTAAATGATAAATAAAACTCAATTTTTAAAAATTATAATAAATGATTCTAATAATAATTACTTTTTTCAAAAAGTATTAGTTTTAAATTATTGATCTCTTATTAAAGAATTTATTTTATTTGTATAAAAAACTTTCAAAGGGGTTTTTATTTTATTTATTCCATAGATTTATGAAACGATAAATAAGATGCATCAAAAATCATTTTGTAAAAACAAATGCTAATGAAATTAATCTTACAGTATCAATGGTCAACAATAAATCGATGGTATACTGCCTAAAAATGTTAAAGTCAAAAATTGAGTATTTTGAATAATGATTGCAGGTCGCTTTACAAAACCAGCTTATTCATTAAAATATTTAAATTAAGTAAATAAATACTTAATTTAAATATTTATTATTATATTTTAGTTATTTAAAGAAGTAAATAAACTAAAGCAGAAACTTACAATCAAATTAACTTAGCTGTAAGATTTCTTATTTTTATAGCTGCCCAAAGACGATTAATCGACTAAACATTTTGATCAGCTATTGTTAATTCATTTGTCTTACGTCCACGATACATTTCAGTTCGTTTCATGATATTCGAAAAAGTCAATTAACGCAAAACAAAAATATTTGACAGTATACCGACGGTAAATTTTTTTGTTTATATTTTTACTTTCAAAAAATATACATTTTAAAATGTTTAGCACTAAAAACTGACTCAACATTGGATAACTATTTCTTATTATCGGTATTATCTCTTTAAGTAATTATAATAAGCGCCAAACGAGGCATTGATTGTTATTACTGATTCCATAACAACAGAATTCTCCTGATCTAACGTATGGATAATAATAAAACTTGCGTAATCCTCTGTAACAATCGTTATTCGATATGGTTCTGTAGCCAGAAGAGAATAGACGAAAATATTAAATACAGATGGACATGTTAATGATACATGACAGTGGCTCTCACAATTGCGTCATACTAATTTTGAAATTTTGGTAACTGTACTACAATATATTAGCAATGAAGCGAATAATTTAGATTATAAACAGTTATTTAATTGGGTAAAAATAGCAAGATATTTGGTTCTACAGTTTTTATATTTATTAGTTGATAGCTATTTTGGCTTTCACAATCTTGATATTTCATTCTTAATTTTCTTAAACTTCAATTTAACTGTTTTTATAAAACACATGCATAGTAACTCAAAATCATTCTTAAAATGACGGGCAATGACGCAAGTTAATAGATGTATTTAAATAGAGAAATGATTTGCACGAAATAAAACAATAAAATATTTGCAATTCGATTCGTACACTTACGACAAAACCTTTCAGAAAATATATTATTGGAATACCTTATTATATTTATTATTAACGTAAATGTACTTCTACAGCACGGGGCTTTATAAATAATAAAATATAGTAATTCCTTTTTTTTGAAAATATACATTTTTTATAAATGTTAATAATAAATCATACTAAGTACTAACATCGAAAAGAGATAAAGTAAATATTTTTAACGTATACCAATACATTTGCAAATAAATTATATTTTCCAGGGGTAGTCTGCCATTGGTTCAACGGATAAAATCTCGACGAAAAAGGCGAGGATTTACAATTTAAAAAAATGCTTCATCAAAATCGTTGGTCAATTAACAGTCAAATTAGATTATAAAAGACATACACACACAAATATATACAAATATTATTAATTTATATTATAATAAAAATATATTATACATAATACATGTATGTTATATAATGCTTTAAAACCCGATGACAAACATTTTTTATCACTTCATAATATGGTGGAAAAAGTATGTATTTTATTAGTAAATACTAATCTTCATGTTAGCCGTCGATTTACAGATACTAAAAGGATATTTGTTTTTACAAAACAACACAGTCTTTTAATCAACAAAATCAGCTCGCTAACCAATAGTCGCGAATGACTGACAATATTGGATATTTCCGATACACAAACACAGAGACAAAGCATTACAAGGCGGTTACCATGGTAAATAATACACCCAACCTAAAGTAGGCTTTGCTCGTCGTGTTCCCCGCGCCGCCATGTTGTGGGGGCTGTATTCTAAAATGAGCTTTCACCGGGACAGGCTTTTGTATTTACGGCTACTCTTATTTAAATCTTAGTTATATTGATAATTTCAATTGAACGCATGGTTATAAACATGTTTAGCAAACCTGTGAAATTGTTAAGACACAATTAAATATAACCTACTAAAATAAACATGTAAAAAAAAATCTAATCTACTCTACTATAATTCAAGTAGACAAATTTAGCAATATTAAAAAAAAGTAATTTTATTTTTAATTACGTAAATATTGAATTGAAAAATATTATTTAAATTCCATTGTATTACAAAATATGCACTCATATTGTAGAAATTATCAAGAAAAAGCTATAAATATCTTTATGAAATATATTATATTTAGGAAACCAGTTATATACCTATATAAAACATTGTTATTTGTTTAATATCTATTTCTAGACTCTCCATCATTAATTGGTGTATTATAAATGGATTAAACCATCACGTTCAAACAACACAAATAAGTAAATCAATTGAAAAAATAGTGTCAGCTGGTATGCGATAACACTCGTGAAGTTTTTTTTATTTAACTATGGTCATTAGAAGAATGAAAAGCATTTCTAAATGGTCAGAATAAGAAAAATATCAGGTAGGATCTTATTTTATTTATTGATAAAATTAGGTTCTCCTCAGATGAAAAGATAAGTGGATTTATTACACGTTTTGGAAAAATATCACTACATGAAGATCGACAAATATTAAAATGAAATTTCCCGGTGAAACAGAATACTCAATCTTTGAAAATATCATAACTAATAATAGGTATTTAATTAGGTTACAATTTCTGCACTATAACATATTATGAAGATAAGCTTATCACCTGTGGAAGATCAAACATTAAAAGAATAATCATAAGTCGATTGATGTTTCTTTATTATAAAAGAGTTGTAGCTGCAAATGTTTTCTCAATGCTTTTTTGAACAAGATCTAGTTAGTAAGTAATTCAAATGGACGTCTATTATGAGAATTTACAATGGAAAACTTTACACGTGCTTGGAATTAACTAATCTCGATGTTCAGCAAAACAGATTTGATACTCTTTTTTTCAATACACATAACATTTTCTTAGCTAGATTTTTCTTTGATTGGTTGAATTATGCATTTATAAATTTTATTGGTCACAGAATTTGTTATAAAATGTCTGGCGAAGGTTGGTAAGTGACAGATTGAGTGTTCTGGGTAAACATAAAATTTCAGCTTGTTATTTGAAACCTCTAGCGTCGATATTGTATGTTTCATGATATTAATAAAAACACAATATTCTTTTGTAATTTATTTCCACTTTATTTAAAAAGGTCAAGACTGGTTTCGCTCATGGCGAGGATTGTCAACTGATCTGTTGACTGTCAGCTATTGATTGTCAACTACACAAAAGTGATAATTATAATATAAAAATATAGATGCATTAATGCATCCATTACCAATTGATAGGCAGAGATGATTGCCTTTCTTTAAAGCAGCAATGATAATTACTGCACATACACGAATAAATGCCTTTTTTGACAAACTGGTAAAATATATATTTATATTATATTTATGTCCGCTCCCAATGTACCAATGAACATATGGACTCCTAATGGAGTTTATCCCAACAGAAGTTGTTTCTACGAGAACTGCTTGATACTCAGTTGCTCAACCTCTCTTTTTCCAAAGAGAGTAGGAATTGAAGGATAGGGCTAGCTAGGACAGAACTTGTGGTTAGCCAATCACTCTCGATACTCCCAGTTCGTAGGATAGGATGGATGGGAGGGGGGAATTCAAGACACACATACATACATGCCTTTGAACAGAAATTCATAAATCGATTGAAAAATCAATTTATAAACCTGTGCCCTCCGTAATCGAAGTCAAAAACGTCGACCACTCGACAACACAGGCGGCATTTTAATCCAGACAAATAATTGATATCATTTTTGTAAACCTTATCATTTTTTTTTCAGTTTTGTTAGTTACCAACTTCTGCCTGGAAGTTGGCGATATTTTCTATAACATGTGTTTTTTTTTCATTTCTTTAGATACATTTTGAACGAGAAAAATGGTTTGGTACAGTTGTTCTTTACATAGGATCAAAATTATACTCTTTATTGATTTCAGCTAAAGCAAACCATGACGCATTAGATACTTTTACAATAACTAACATCTAATATGCGACTCCTCTTTAGATCAAGCTCAAAGGAAATTAAGCCTCTTAACTACTGTAGATTCTAAGTTTATAACGCATGTGTTATATAAGTAACATGTTACTTATACAACTTCAAACAAAGCTGATCACGTCAGGATACTAAAAGCTTTCCTATGTCAAACAAATTAATTGAAGCAAATCAATAAAAAAATATACCCAACAGGAAAACATAAATAAAGCATTTTCATATCTTGAAAACTTATATTTCAAAAATTGAATAATTGTTCGTATTATTTGTTTTTTTTTTAACCCATTTTCCCCAGTGTTTCAATATTAGAACATTTAGTGTTTTTATTTACACTCCATTTATGCATGACGTAATAAAAGTTTAGACTGTATCAGTCTCAATCATTCTACAGCTAAACAAGTGTGGGAATCGTTTCGTTTAGTATTTTTTCAGATTTAAACCTGTCGGAGTGAACAGTGTTTTTTTATTTGCATCAATTACGGGGAAATTCGTACAAAAATGGGTAAAATATATTACTTGCAATTTACTTGAAATTACTTTTATTGAATGCAAACAACCTCAGCAATTCTACAGCTTGGATAAAATTATCAAAAACATTTTTTTTACAAAAAACATTAACCATGTTCGCTCCCAATGTGGAGCACATGGCATCTTAATGGAGGTATCTCAACAAAAAAATTCTATAACAACTGTTTGTTACTTAGTCACTCAACTTTTCGTTTTCAAAGAGAGTAGTAGGGATAGAAGGCTAAGGCTAAGACAGGACTTGTGGTCAATGTATCGCTCTCGCTACGCCCAGTTTTAAAAGATCGGAAATGGTACTAAGGACATCACAAACACGCATGCCTTCGAACAGATATTGATAAATCGAAAAAATGCTGTTTGTACTTGGACTCGAACCCATTAGGTATGGCACGGATGCCCACAACGCTAACCGCTAGCCTGATTAATAGTTATTAAATATTTAATATCACACTTTATTGCATTTTATTTCGATGTGGTTTGTAGTGTAGTTTTTAAAATATTTGCAAAGCATTGCATTTGCGACTTGAGTTGAAAAAAATAACATTTTTTTTAAAATTCATCAAAGTGACAAACTAACATTATGTATTAAATTATATGACTTAGGGGTAATATTTTTGGAGTAATTCTTTATTACACAAAAACGTAATATTAGCACTTGAAGTTATTTTTCATTGCATGATCGATATGTCAAACATTGGTGAATTTAAGTTTTTACAATAGCTCAAATTTTCTAAGCATGAAGAAAGTTCTGGAAGACCGCGACTTTGCTGGATAAATGAGGTGTCATAAAACTTGGTCAGCGCTTGACACAGGACGACGGAGAAATTAGTGGAGTAAGATTTAAGAAGATGCGATTGACTTGAAAATGCTCTCATCTAATATTGATTTAATCCAGAATCCTTAGCATGTTTTGTTAAAACCACAGTTGGCTATTTATTAAAAGCAAACGAAAAGTTTCTGCACAGCTCAGAAGTAATACGGGTTTCACTGGATAATTGGTAGCATGCATACATACATAAACCGGAAAAGGGGCGAAAATTGGCTGACAATTCGGTTTGGTTTAAAAGGCCCTCCACATATTGAAAAAGTTTTTTCCCTATTTCTTTTCGGGAACAATTTTTCGCCTACTTGCAAAATCGACGCAGAAACTGGGTTGCAAAAAAACAAAAGAGTTCGATGAAAATTTCAAATTGGGAACGAGATATTTTTATGAACCGTCGGGGTTGTGCCACCTCTTGGAGTAATTGAGTTATAAAAATGGCTGATTCTTCAATTCAATTTATGGAAACCGAATATCCAATAACAATCATTGAAGGGCTTCAAAAAAGGTTTGAAATATCAACAAGAAGATGTATTCTGCAGATTAAAAATATAGATTCTTAGAATACAATTTTAAATGCTTATTATTTAATTTTATAATATCATCGAAACCAGTTTTTCACGTCACGTTTTAATTTTCAGTCGATGAAAAACATCTTAAACAAATTGAAATGAATTAAGTGGAAGGCATACCTACATTCGTTTGGCTTAATTAATTTACTTTCGAGTGAAATGTAATATGTTCAAATGTGTATATATAGATAAGTGGTATGAAAATAAAGTCGTTTAAATTTATTTGTAACCAAATAGCAGTAAATAAATATTTTATACTTATTCTGTACAAAAAAATTGACCAATATAATAATTAGTAAAAACACAATATTCCTTTGTACTTCATTCCACTTTATTTAATATGTCAGGACCGGTTTCGCTCATTACGAGCATCGTCAACTGATAAGAAATATAATTTAACAATGCTATTTATACAAAAATTAACAGTTATAAACAACAATTGGCATTGAAAAGAACCAATTACATTAAAAGTGATTCTAAAATAACACAAAATTAAAATGTTTAACACATCTAACATTTAATTAAAAATTCATCTCAGATTAATAAATTTAGAATGGCGATTGAAAGTAATTACAAATTCCAAATAAAGTGGAATGAAGTACAAAGGAATATTGTGTTTTTACTAATATAATGCCTTTCCACCAAGTATTGACAGTGAACACTCTAAAAGTGAATATAATAATTGCTTGATTACACAAAACAACTTAAGTTGATACTTTCGATGGATTCGGCGGTAACTTTGTGGAAGTTCATTTTAATATAAAAAAAATAAAAATAAAAATAACTTTGATTATTCCACGTATTGTGTATCAAAATGTGACACGTGTTTCGCCTCTTTCAGAGGCATCCTCAGACAACTACTTTCGCAAATGTTTGCTTAACTACGAATTTCATCGTACGTGAAATCATTCGTACTTAAGCAAACATTTGCGAAAGTAGTTGTTTGAGGATGCCTCTGAAGGAGGCGAAACACGTGTCACATTTTGTAACACAATACGTGGAATAATCAAAGTTATTTTTATTTTTATTTTATATTAACTTAAGTTGAGATGATCTCTATTGTTCAATATACTTCGCATCGGTATCGGACATGGTTCAAAAATGTTATATATATTTTCTGAAAAAAATCAAAAAAGTATTTGCGAACAAACTGTATCGTGTAAATTCTAAACTACTTTTTGTTTCACAAATTATCTCGCCTTCGTAATGAGTGAGGCACTTAAGTCCCGAATTTATACTTAGCACTGAAGTGTCTTAAATACAAAAAGCTCGCTAAAGGAGCTTTTTAAATTTAATGTGACCCTGGTAACGATACTGCCCAACTGCTTCGCTGAACTTATTTATCATAATCATTAAAACCTTAACTTTTATCGTATTTCTTACGCCGGGCGTAAATTGTCGCAAAATTTTAGTTAATTTGGAAAATTTGTGCTACATAATACATCTTCTTATGTATGTACGTTCATTCAAATACTGATTATAATCCAAATTGATTAGTTTATAATTCATGTTTTAGATCATTCTTTTCAAAAAAATTTGTGTTGTCATCTTAAGACATATGTTAAATTATTGATTGATATTGCATGTAAGAAGATTTGCAATCAAAGATTTTTTTGTTGAAAGCAAATAAGTTTGCCTAAGAATTATGTTGAGTTCTCACGGTCTACAATTACACCTTATAATTAAGACAAATTATTCAATAACTTATTTACAAACATTCGTTTATTTGATAAAATCTAGCCTAGAACGATGTTCAAATCGTCCCAGTTAAGTAAAGCATTCATTATTATTATATTTTAATAAAAAAATTATTGGTAAAACATTAACAGGAAGCTAGTGGCGTTCTTAAGCAGTGACCTATTACTTTTTTTAAAATATTATTATTGGTGTACGTTTTTAATGTTTAATAAATTATCAAAAATAAATAGTAATACATTAAAAATACATTTTTTTATATAAAAATATAGGAGGTCTCTGCTTAAACACATCGTTGGATCTCTAATTGTTTTTCACAGATAAATTTTATAACAAAATAATAATAAGGAATGCCTAACTAAAAAGGGACTAATTTAAAATCATATAGAGCTCAATTCTAAAGAAATTTCGATGACATCCTATATAAGATGAAAACGCTTGTGATAAATAATTAGTAAGAGTATCTTTCATACTTTATTCCAGAGTTTCTCAAACTATGTTTCGCCTAACACTGGTGTTTCACGGAACCTGAATAATTACTCCACGAACACCTACATAACTTGAAAACACCTCTTTTGCAATATTTTCCGATAACTAGTAAATATGATTCCATGGTTCAGAATCCATTTTCCGTGACCGTTAAACCAGTAGGCTTAAGCGCAAGTAGTAAAAAAGTGTAATTGATGTAATCAGTGATTCTGATGTGAATAAAAAAAAAACGAAGATTAATCATAAATTACTTTTAGTTAAGTTTGTCAGAAGAGTTCTTCAAAGTGTTTTAATGGCATATTTGATTGTATTCTAACTATTAGGAATTACTCAACCTAAAAAAAAGTGTTCCGCTTAAATTTTCTAAGAGTTCCATTGCAGAAAAAGTTTGAGAAACTCTGCTCTATTCGATTGTCAAGAAGATATAACGAGAGAACTAAGCGTGATATTAAATTACGAAACTGAATTAATTAACGAATTTCTCGAGTTATTTCATGATATTATTATATTTGAGAGGCGTGCAAACCGACCTACTCAGCGTCGCAGGCTCTCACTCTGTGACGCGTCACGTGACACGTGTCACTCCATTCATTATTAAACAGGCAAAACTTTTGTAAAGGGCAAGATTAAAACTTACGGCAATATAATTCCGTTGAAATTACCCAAATCAAAATTATGCATCGGTATTTATATGAGTAGTAAACTATTTTACGGAAGGTGGTTACGTAATTAAAGAAAGTTTAACATTACCTTTGTTATGTCATATTAAACGAACTTATTTGAATGCCTAATGAAACAGTGATTTGGTACTAAACAAAACTTTGAACACAGAGGCTTGAGTAAAACCATACTATGATATATTATAAATTTATACGCATAACAAGAATATAATGACTCACGTTATTATTTTCCTTAACTGAACCTGGTGTCTTATTGAACTAAAAATTACATTCAAATTCACAGGTGAGTGAGATACGCATAATAAAATACTTTCTATGGATTCGCCGGTAAGTTTGTGGAAGGTTATTTCACGTTATATAAATTAAATTATAATCCCCACTTTTTTTTAGTACTTATTCCACATACAATTTATTTGATCAGTACCGGTTTCGCTCATCGCGAGCATTATCAACTGATAATAAATATATATAAACAGTGCTATTTATACAATTTTAAATTGAAATAAAAGGCGTAAGCAATTATTAACAATGAAAAGGATATACAAATTACATTATAATTACACAAAATTAAAATGCTTAACACCTTTATAACATACAATTAAAAAATCATCAGACTAATAAATATAACTGGCAAATTATGTCAATTATAAACCCAATTAAAATTTGGGAATTTTTTAACAAAGTGAAACTCTACATTACTAAAGTAAATAACTTAATGATGATTTTGTGTTTGTTGACAATGCTCGCGATGAGCGAAACCAGTCCTGATCAAATAAATTGTATGTGGAATAAGTACTAAAAAAAAATTATTATTATTTTTATTATAATGCCATTCCACCAAGTATTGACAGTGAACACCTTAAAAGTGAGACAATTTATTGTAATTATATTTAAATTGAGCAAAAAATACTAATGTTTTTAACCCTTATTTTTAATAACAAATGAGTGTTTTGTTTTATTTGAATATTTAAAGAAAAACGCAGTTTGCAGTAATTCCATCAATTATTATTTAAAATGAAAACAGTTTTGCTCATCACGAGCACATTATCAATTGAAAAAAGATAACATTGATTAGGGGTTATCTACGCGTAACAAAATAACTCTTAAGATATAACAAACAATAAATAATATAATGATACAAAATATAAACGTGTGAAACTAAAATTTGTGTAACCACATCAATTAAGTATGGTAGATCAAACGTATCTTTGATATACATATTTGGGGGTTACTTTGTGGAAGTATATGTTGAATATAAAATTAAATTTCATAACTTTGTTTTTCCACTTTTTGTGCTACAGCTTGTGACACGTGTTTTGCCTCTTTATATAAGACTCTTTATATAGACTGTGGAAAGGAAAAAGGACGTAACTCACAGGTTTTTTTTCGATAATCACAATATATCAAACTTGATACACGTTCTATCAAAAGGATGCAAGCTGAATATGACGAATTATTATTCAAATTCAGTTTTTAAGTTTGAAAAAGACGACCTTGTAAAAAATTAAAACCAATAAAAAAGACTGAAATAAAGGTTTTTCTTAGACAAATTCTTGAAATAATATAAGATTATGTAAATTAAACACCATTTTAGATGTCTCCGTGCACTTCAACGTTGTGTATAATTCATAATTTGCATATGTCACAAAATCATCAAAACACGTTTTAGCGCCTCCTGTAAAATTTGATATGTGTGGGTTACGTCCTTTTTCTTTTCCACAGTCGATATAGATCACATATTATTTTAGTTCCACACTTTTATATGTATTTTTTATCATTATAATATTTACATTCATATTTTTATTACTAATTGCTTGTTATATTTTTGTTATTCTTATTTTGTTTCGCCTCGATTACCTTAAATGTATTTTTTATTACATCAAAAACAATTATTATGATAAAAACGATTTTTAACAGTTTCCGTTTAAAGTTAAATCCTGGTCCTTATCTTAATAAAGTAATTTGGAATTTTTCAATGTAATGTTTTTCCACCAAGAATAGACATTGAATATTTTTTTTTTGCGTTAATCATTTATAGAGACTGAACTTAGAGTTAAACGACAGCATCAAGTAAATTGTTGTTCGTTATTTGTTCAATCATTTAGAGTTAGTGCCTACTAACTACAAAAAAGTTTACACATTTAGAGATTTAATCATCTGTGGGTAACTTAAATGTAAAACTTTTTCTCACAAAAACAAAAAGTTAATTGCACGTCACTTACATATTTAGATAAAATATGAAAGTGCCTTAAAACTCTCTCTAATTTATGACTTTAATCATGTTGTAATTTTTGGGTCTTGGATTATGCAACGCTGTTTTGCGAGCTGTCATTTACTTTTAAGCCAGGAGAGACCAACTGTCATATGTATTAATTATTTAAACTGACACTTTTGGTGGTTAGTGCCTAGAGATTTAGAGTATAAAATTGTAGGTTTGTTGAGTTATTTTCACTTAAATTATTCTTGTTTTATGCTGTGTTCATTGGTGAAACACTAAAATAATATGGTGAAAAAAGTATTTTAGTTCTACAACTTTTAAATATGGTTGATAGCTATTTTGGCGAATGCTTTTATATATATATATAGTATTTCTATTCTTGTCCGCTCTCGATGTGGAGCATAATACGGCCTCCCAATGAAGGTATCTGAACAGAAGTTTTTTTTTCTCCGAGAATTGTGTGTTACTCAGTCGCTCAACCTCTCTTTTTCGAAGAGAGTATAAAGAGTAGACAATAAGGCTAGGACAGCACAAATGGTTAGCTAATCGCTTTCGCATCACCCAATATTTAAAAGATCGGAAAAGGGTGGGAAGTAATTTTTAGACGTCACAATCACCCACACCTTCAAACAGAAATCGATATATCAATCGAAAAAATCTTGTTCATACTGGGAATCGAACCCGTGACAGAAGCACACATCGCTAACCACCACATCACAGTACCCGATATGTATCTTTGTATTTTAATAAGAATACTTTGTTATTTTAAGTACACTTGATTTCTGCCAATTCAATTAAGAAACACAAAAGCTTTGATAAACGAAAATTCCTTTCACAAAAATGATGTACAAACATTTGTTGCTATGGAGTTATTATTTTTATATTATTTAAGCAATGTAATGATTGATCCCCTTCCCACTCATCTTATCCTATGAACGGGGTGTATCGAGAGCGATTAGCTAACCACTAGTCTTTTCCTAACACCTTTCCTTCTATTCCTACTCTCTATGGAAAAAGAAAGGTTGAGCAACTGAGTAATAAGCAGTTCTCGTAGAAAAACTTCTGTTGGGATAAACTCCATTAGGAGTCCATATGCTCCATATTAGGAGCGGTCATGGTTTAAACAAAAAAATTGATCAATTGGATATAAACAAAAAAAACGTAGCTATTTCAACGGTTAAATAAATTAAATTCATCAATTATCGAGTTCATCGTATAACGGTTAACGTCATTGGCTTTCGTCTATCCCTACTTTTTTTTTAATAAAAAGAGAGGTTAAGCAACTCTCAACTGTGTTACTATTGTAGAAAAAAAAATGGGTTGAGATACTTTCATGCAATAGCTTTATTCTTCACCCTGAGAGTGGACATATTTGAGCTAAAATAACACACATTTTAAAAATATAATTTTGTTTATACGGTTCAAATAAATAATTCCTCCCCTGTCTCAAAATGATATATTTTTAATGAATTTAATTTCAAACAATTTGTAGTTGAATAGCTTTGAATACAAATATATTCTTTGCCATTATCTAACAATTGTTTTTTCTTTTTTCAGGTAAGTGCCAATTCATTTAACTTTGACAGCATCAGATAAAATGCGGTAAGGAATTGATAGAGATTATCATCATGGTTGATTTGATTATTAATTAATAAAATATCTTATGAAACAGGTATCTCAAAGATAATTAATCAGTTTTATTACCTAAGAATAAATCAACCAATTTGCGTTCCGTTTGACTAGAAAAACACTGTTGTTAACCAAGAATTATATCAATTAACACAATATTAATGTTTATTGTTGGGTAACAATGCTTACATATTCTATTTGAAATAATAGTGACCAAATAATTATTGATTGTATTTAGATAACAATTGATCACTATTTAGTTTTTAGAAATGAGTGGCATAAAATCGTTAAACGGATACTTATGTTACCAAATCAAAGTTTAATATTTTTAAGTCATAGCTTATTAATTTCCCTTTTACATAAAATTTGTGTAATGAAATACCGCAAAGTACTAAAATCTTATAATTAGTTCTCAAATTATATTTTTCACATATTAAAATAGTTGTATATTAGTATGGTTAACGCTGGCTGTGTATTTGGTGTAGTGGTCAAAGTCATTGACTTGCGTATCAGATCTCACTGGCAAAAATCCCAGTACGAACAGCATTTTTTTCATTTCTTATTCTTTTGAAGAGACGGTTTTTTTGACGTCTAAAACATTCCCTCTCACTTTTTCAACATTGAATAACGACTTAACAAAAGCGATTAGCTAACCACCATCACTGTCTTACCACAATCCTTCTATCCCTAATCTCATCAAAAAATGTACGTTGAATTACTGAGTAACAAGAAACTATCGTAGAAAAACTTCAGCTGAGTTAAGATACCGTCATTAGGAGGCCATATGCTCCACATTAAGAGTGTACACGGATTTAAAAAAATGTACTTTTTTAGCTCAAACTTAAGTTATCTATTTTCTTTAGGTTTTAAATTGATGATACATTTTTGAAAGATTTAATTATTCTTAGCATTTTTGATAATATCACATCTGAATACACAATGAAAAGCAACTAGACATGGCTTAAGTTTACAACCCCTGTGTATAAAAAGTCAAGAGTACTTACGTAAGGGATGAGACATTATAATACTATTATTACTTTGCCCTCGCTTTATGGTAGGAAGGGTTTAAAATACAATGTTTATTATACCTAGTTGCAGAATCGTTATGTGTGGAGTATAATAATACTCATATAAAAAGACGGGTATGTTTTACAAAACTGGAGGTAACATTTGAATGCATCTCGTAAAGATAACATATTTGTTTTTTGTTAGAAAAATATACTCTATAATCGGGGAGATCGGGTTGTTCAAAAAATCATATATGTTCATCCATACCATCGAACAGAAATTTATTTATCAATTTATAAAACTGCCGTTACTGAGATTCGAACCTGTGACCTCCGTAACTGAAGCCAACGACGTTGATCATTCGAACACGCAGGTGACAGTATTTAGTTTAGAACTGGCTTTACTTATTCCAATGTAGTATGCCATAAAAATACGGTCTTAACTATTCACCTAAAATTGTTTTAAATAATTTTGATATCATTTATCGTTCTATTTTTATTTGTTTTGCTTACAAAAAGTAAATGTACACTCATCGTATTTCTCTAGTCTGCTAGTCAACTCTTAACTTGTATTGATGAAAGTAGACACTTGTTAAGCTAAAGTGTTTATTTAACTCCGTTGAATATAAACATTGACTCGGCAGTATTAAATACAAAAGAATTATTTTGGTATGACTTTATTTGGCTTTCGAACAATATTGTTTTCTAAATAATGAAATGATATTGTGAAAAGTTTTGACCTTTTGCAAAAATATGACAGCCAATACAAAAGTTGGTATTATTATTTTCGCTAACCTTTGGCATTTATAACCCCAATACATTGGTATGATACCGATACTCATGATATACATGTTGATTTTAAACAATTATTTAAAATATTGCGCGCTTCGATCGGAAAATAACGTTTGAAGTATTGAGTAAATAAAGTATGAACTTTGATCGCTATTTTAAATTTAAATCTTTTTTTTTTGAACGCCTATGCGTTCTCTATAGAATGTATATTTTTTTACATTTCGAATTGCTTGTTGCGCAAATTCTCTTTTTCAAAGCTATGGTATTTTATTAGTGTTAGCTCAAAAAAAGTTGAGAATATTTGAAAAACACTACAAAGCTATGAAACGATTGTACTTTAATTATAATTGTTGTTCACTATGACTCATTTTAAATAATTTATTCGACTGTTATATTAATTCAGGATTGCTAGTATTTACTCATGTTTTACATTAGTAAAAGGTTTAAATTGAAAAGTTTGTAAGCAACTTAAAAGCTTTTACTGAATTAATCAAAACGAAAGCTTTCTAAGATAAACGGAGTTAAAATAACATTACTTCGTAGTTTTAATCAAATGCATTCTAAATTATTCTAAAAGTGTCATTGCTAATACACTTGTCATGAAAGATGATTCATTTTTGTTTATTTAAATACTTAAATAAACATTTAACTTTTTTATCTAACAGATGTTTGTAAAATAATATGAGATTCAAATGTACAAAACTCGCATCAAACAAATAACAAAAATAACTGTGGGCTTTATTTCTTGTACGTGATATATTTCCAATTACTTTTTTTTTAATTTTTTTAATGAAAAATATTTGACATTACAGCTTACGCCAATGCGTCAAATATTTTGAAGTTGAAAAAGCATACGAGATATACTCGATGAGAATTTTTGTAAGTCAATTGTGATTGACTCAAGGAGAATTAACTTCAAAAACACCCATGTCTTAGATCTCAAATTAAAATTGAAAAAAATCCAATTTAACATTAACCTTACCGGGAATCGAACCCAGACCCTCCTGATCGGTAGAGCAAGCTCTAACCAACTAGACCACAACGGGCGATAATGTTTCCATTATATCAAACATTCTTAACATTACTGAAAAAAATCGTTTTCACTAAAGTAAATTATTATTTTTTTACCATGTCCGCTCCCAATATGGAGCATATGGACTCTTAATGGAGTTTATCTCAACAGAAATGTTTCTACGAGAACTGTTTGTTAGTCAGTTTCTCAACCTTTTTTTTCCAAAGAGAGTAGGAAATAGAAGGAAAGGGCAAGGACAGGACTAGTGGTTAGCTAATCGCTCTCGATACGCCCCGTTCATAGGATAGTATGGGTGGGAGGGGGGAATTCAAGACATCACATACATCCATGCCTTTGAACAGAAATTCATAAATCGATTGAAAAATCAATTTATAAAACTGCCCGTACTGGGATTCGAACCCGTGCCCTCCGTAGCGGTAGCCAACGATGTTGACCACTCGACCACACAGGCGGCTGTAAGTAAAGTATATTATTACAGGCTGCTTTCTCATCGCGCTTACTCGATTCCATTTCCAATGATAAATAAAATACATAAGAAGTAAAGAAATTATTAAGTATATAAATCGATGAGAAGTTAGATTGTATGAAAATATCCATTAGGTGATCCGAAACCTTTATAAAACATAATCGTTTCAACATTATCATTCGACTGAAGGATCTTTCTGTTATAATTATTGAATAATTATAAATGCATTGGCAACCAGTTGACAGGAAAATACATTTTTTTCCATGTTGTTTTAACTACCATGTGGTAGTTGTTTTAAAAAAGATATATAATATATATTTGACAACATCAAGTAATTATGTGGAAAGATTAGAAAGAAAATTTATGAGCAAACAATATAACATTTATTGTTTTGTCGACTTGTATTATTAATTATATGTGACGTTTTTATGTGTGAACTTAAGACACAACTTCTGATTAATTAATAAGCGAAAATGAAGCAACTTCTAAAAAGCTCACGAGAGCTTAACATGCTTTCGTGTCCGATGCTCAACAGTATACAATGTAGTAATGTGACCTCACTCAGTTTGCACTAAATTTTATCCCTGAGCAAACTTAAACTAAGCGAAGAAGTTGACTGCACTTCTGAAGACTTGATACTTTCTGTTTGCATTTGTCTTGATTGCTGTCTTGTAAATTTAAACTCTACTGTATAAGGCAATGCTGACAATGATTTTATTTACAAAAGGCAGACAAGAATAATATAAATGCAATCGCAGATTGAGCGACGCGCGGAAAAATCAAAATGTCATATTTATTTATGTAATCGCAAATTGATTTATATATATATGTTTCCTGTAAATCTTCTCTTCTTCTTTGGCCATGTTCGCTCTCTATGTGGAGCATATGGGTCAATTGCTTTACTTCCTCCCATGACATGCCAGCATCCCTCAGTTCCGCCGAGTACATCCTATGGATAGTACCCGACGGACGTCCGGGACGCCGGAATCCCACCGGTCGAAAGAAAAAGCAGGCAGGATTTAGGCTTTCCGGAGGCATCCGCAGCACGTGACCCAGCCAGTTCCAACGTCTCTCCATAATCACTGACGTGACGGGACGCTGTCTTGTACGCTCCCTTATCTCTGAATTCCTCACAAAATCAAACCACCTCACCCCCATTATCCGACGCAAGCATCTGTTCTCGAAGCTCAGTATACGGTTTTTCTGAGTCTTCGTCAGGTGCCATGATTCGCAACCGTAAAGCAGTACCGGCAGAATGCAAGCGTTGAATAAGTGGCATTTGGTTTTAATCGAGTACTATATTTTTCCTGTAAATATCATAGTTATATTTTTTTTGTTATAATACATTGTTATGAAGTGCTTAATATAAAATTATTGTATATTTTCAACTATAACAGATATTTTACTATTAAAAAGATGTTATTTTAACACCAGCTTAACTCCAAATGTGATAAAAAAAATATTGCACAAATATGTGATTTTTTTGTGTAGATCTCCAGCGAGCTATTCTTAAATGTATTTGAATGCAGATATTAATTACTCTAACGAGTGCATGGTAATAATTCTCACGAGTACAATTCCCAGAACGAGCAATCAATTTATCGAATTCTGTTCAACGGTATGGATGTTAATGATATTTAAATATTCCATTCTACCATCACAATTCAAAAATAACGGATCAGAGAGAGACAGTAGCTAACGTTTATGTTCAAACTCTCTTCAAAAAAAGATAGACTGAGCGTAACAAGCAGTCCATAACGAGTCTTTTAATGGCTTTAATAATTAATACAAATACAAATATACAATTTTAATATTTTTTAGTATTAGTTAAGATAACAAAGAATGATATTAAAAATGTTAATACTGATAAACTACTTAAGAATTAGGCAAAATGTTCAAATTGTCTGGCTCGGCCGAAGGATATTTGAAAATATCCAACAGTATATTTTTTGATATGTACTTAAGTATTAAAAACCTGTCGAAGAAATACAAAATACAACAGTATCATAAAAACAATTTATTTAATCATCTTAACAACCAATTACGGAATAATTTGAAAGTTTTAACAAAAACGGTACACACCTCGTCTTCTGACTACTTTACCTTATCCTCAGACATCTATGTTCAGACATTTTTGTTGTTGCTTGAATCAGCTTATAACAGATCTTTAAAATGAATTTGGAATTCATTCTAACTTACTGGTACTAAACCTATTTCCATCGAGTTTAAATAGAAGTAGAGACAATTATTTTTAAGTTCATTTGACAAACAATGTCGTTTTTCTCAATCTAACTTCAAATGGTGGCTGAATTGATTTGCCAATGAACAATAGATCATTGAAGTATTCTGTACACAATAAAAAAAAACGTTTTATTTTATTTGTAATTAAAAACATAAGAGAGGTGTTTTACATTATCTTTCTAAGATAAAACTGCTGAAAACCGAACAAAAATGCATTATGATAAATTCCAGCTCTGCGTAGCTATTTATGAAAAAAAATGTATTTCATAAGCACTTTATTTCTAAGGTATTTCAAATTGCGATATTTTAAAATGAAGCATAAATCTGACAACATGTTACGGCAAATCTCTTTAATATGATAAATTCCAGAAAATATTAAATTCACCTAGAAGATTAGTAAAATAGCAGCGTATTTTTAGTTTCACAAGCATAGGGTTACCAACTTTATTATGATTTATTCAAATCATAATTTTTTCAATCATTTTAATATAAACAACAAAAACGTTTCATTGCGGCGTAAAAAGTGCGCCTATTCTTGGAAAATGTAATTTATACCATAATTATATATATAAGGTAGACAGAACAAAAAGAGAGTTGATATCTTCAAGTATTTCAGTGTACATATCTTGGAAGGAAGTAAAAAAAAGAAAGAGTTCGATATTCGCCTAAGAATAACTAGAGCCGGATTGATCCCAATGCGGACTGTCTGGGACACATAACTGTACACTGCCATCAAAACCAAAACCATTTGCTTAACGCTTGCATTCTACCATCCCTGTTTTACGTCAGCAAACCGTGACATCTGACAATAATCATACAGCTTTTAAAATGGATGCTTGCATCAGATGTTGGAAATGAGTTGGTGTCTGAAACTCAGATATTAGGTAAATGACAATAAAGAAGCATTTTACATCTGTGGTCATGAAGAGAACATGAAACTGGCTGGGTTATTCACTGTAGATGCTTCCGGAAAGAACCAGAACCAATGGAATTTCAACATTCTAGTTGTCAGTCGGGTACTATCTGTTTGATGTACTTAAGAATGCTGGTATGTCAAAGGAAGAAGCAAAGTAATTGGATAGAGACAAGAAGTCATGAAATTTCCACCTAGTGGTCATATGTTCCACGTAAGGAGCGATTATGATCAGCACAATAATATTTCTGCTTTATGAATAAAATTTGAGATATTCTTCATTTAAATTGTTCTTATATTAACGAATAAGTAGTATTTGATATTGAAAAAAACGAAATTACATTTCAGGTTGCCTTACATAAGCACGAGACGATTTTCTTTTTATCTTTGCATATTACGAATAAAATCTTAACGCCTTGGGATCGCCGACGGTTTTCTTTGTAATAATTGAAGACGTTTTGCAACATTTTACGATTTTTCCTTTGCGCCATCTGCTGAATCTATAAAAAAATATTATATTCACTCAGAGAAGAGTTGAAAAAGTCTTTGTTCCGACGTGATAAAAATACTTGCAAGGCTGGCAAGAGGAGCGTTGCATATTTTTCTACTAATTTTATTAAAACTTTGATAGTTCGATCACCAATAGAACATGAGGTAAAATTGAAATTCAGATTATATTAAGTATAAAAGCTAAACGTTTGAACTTTCCATGCCTTAACCCTGATTCCTAAAATATAATTGGTAAATAATAATGTCATACTATCGGTCACCAGTATGCTACTGTAATGCTAAAATAAAATTTAAAATTAGCATTTACACAAATTAAAAATATAATCGATTTATTGATGCTATCACTTTTAAGGTGCTCACTGTCAATTCTTGGTGGAATGGCATTATTTAAAAAACAATACACTTTTTTTACTAATTTCACGGTATTTAATTTAGAGCAGAACCACTACACTACATGTTTTGCACTACATGCTAAAGAATATCCAAAATGTTTTAATAAAAATGACGTGGAATTAATTTATGGAGGTTTTTTTTTCACATAAACTTAATGCTTATTTTGTTGATATATGAACACTGTTATATGAACACTTATATTAACTATATTGTCATGCTTTCTTTTCAGTTTTGCACAATATTCTGAATACCGATTAGAAGAAGAAAATGCATAGCAAAGACAACTTTATTTTTTACCATTCCTGTTCTCGGTGTGAAGCATCTAATGGAGTTTGCTTCATCAGAATTTACAAAAACTTCTCAGTCACTCAGTTTCTAAATATTTTTAATTTTTCAAAACAGTAGGAATAGCTGTAGATGACTTAACCAGGGCTAGTGATTAGATTATCGTTATTGCTACGCTTTGATTGTAAAATCACAGACACTGATGCCTTTGAAAAAAGTCCATAAATCTGTTCGTTCTAGAATTCGAGCTAGTGAGGAACACAACAGAAATCATCGACGTTGACCACTCGACCACGACCTACCGTGGTCTCTTTAGATCTTTATATTCCTGCTATTTCTTGAAACGAAAAATACAAAAGATTTTGCTTTAATAATAATAATTAATATCTGATCCATTTGTGGAGCATATACACCCTCAACATCAAAAACTTATATCGTGTACATTTTATACATATTACCCAGCATTCATCGTTAAGATTTTGTTTGAATAAATACCAACTCAACAAAGCTTGGTCTCATCATAATGCTGTCGCTAACTTACTGCCATGTTTTGTAAAATAATCCACTGTTAACAATTTTTTTCTTGGTTCGTATTACTTATATTGGCAACATCTTTCGTGAACAACAATATACCAATAGGTTTGTTATATCCAATAAAGTTTTTTTTCAATATGTATTAAGGTTTAATAACATTTCTAAAATACATACATACGTTAAAAATATTCGAGAATTTTATATTGGAATAGTAATAGGATTGTCGTTATGTGAAATATTTGTGTTCAGACAAAGAATGTTATTCTAAGCAAGCATTCTAAATTTTATTTAATTAAAAATTCTTTAAAAATAATAAAACTGTCACAGAATATGAAAATTCTTCAGATATTACAGGCTAGGGATTGCAATTAAACCAGTTTTACCGGAATCGGGATCTCGATAGTTCAAAAGTTAAATAACATACTGGTCTTAAAACGTGAATACCACTTATTTGGTAAGTAATTCAATATGCAATAATTCTGTTATTTATTAATTGATCGCTTAATTAATTTTGAACCTGAGAGTCCTTATTTGTACAAAGATTAAATCTTAACAAAAAAACCAGCATTGGTGGTAAAATGACTCATATTTTTACAAATTTCACAATCGTTTTTTTATTATGTATTATGCCAAAACATTTTCAAAATACTACATTTAATTTTTGTGAAAATAGTGACGTGATATTTATAATGTAAAATATAATAATTTAACATATCGACTGAAGGAGCTATTGAATTTTTAATTTTGAATCGTTCAATTTTTTTACATTTCTATTTATTTTGTCATTAACGACACGGGATTTGTCTTTCGTACTTTTCAGGCATTCAAGTGCACGAATGAATTTAAGCTGGTAAATACTTCATCGCGTGTATATATTATATATAAGAATTACATTTTTACATTACTTTTAAGACGACACAACGCTATAAATATGTTATCAAAGACTGTGAGACACTGTGAAAAATAAATTGTTCAAATTATAAGTGCAGCGTAATACTCAAAATTGTCATATGCCCGTAGTAATTTTCAAACAAGAAATGTGTTTATTCAGACTATTGTTAATAAAATCACTTTTTTCTTTATATTATATTATAAAACAAACAATAGATTCAAGGTATATATGAAATCATTATTTGATGTTTGTGATATAGATATTTTTAAGACATTTGAAAACAAATATCAAAACACCGGTATCGATGTATTAATCCGGTATTACATTGTGCAATCCCTACTCCAGACAGCTCTAAAGTATGTTATAACATGAAACATTTGAACGTTAGCTAAAATTGTATGTATGCTCATAATGTATAAATTTCGTACGAAATATTTTCTTTGTTTAAGAAAGTTGATACTTGGTATTATTTTGCCCGATCAGTTAAAATGAAAAAAACATCGTTTTAGTTATATTAATATCAAAGATGTTGAATAATAACTTAGTTTATTATTTCAAACTCATTTATATTCAAGAATATTTACAAGTGTATCCCAAATGTAATTCACTTTATGACTATTTCTTTAGTTTTTATATATTTTATTTAATACAAGATGGAAATAAAATAAAAACTTTATTTAAAACGTTTGTTTAATATTGTTTTAATGTGGAGCGTATTGTCTTCTTATGGAGTCTATCATAATGGAAATTATTCTTTAATAAATTTCTCAACCTTTCCTTTTTCGAAGAGATTAGTAGTAATAAAGTAGACTTAGAGAGTAGAGAGTAATGAATTTGGTTAGAAAAGAGAAAGCCATTAGCTTATCGCTCTTGTTTTTCTCCGTTATTAAGGATTGGAAGAACGGGAAAGAATTTTTAGACATCACAAACATCCATGCCATCAAACAGAAATCTATGAATTGATTAAAAAGATGCTTCTCACACTGGGATTTTAATCCGTGAGGTCCGTCACGGAGGTCAACGACGTTGCCCATTGCAATATAACATTCATTGAAAATAAGTTAAAACAAAAAAGAACCTTAATGAGAAAAGTTGATGCTCTTAATGGTAAACTGACTTTATTTTTATAAGACACAGACATGTTTGACAAATTTTGATATGAGTTTTGCTTATTTGAGAATCATCCTTAGACAAATTATCGTAATGTTTGCGAATGAACTAAATTATAAAAAAATAAGCCCAAAGTAAGACTTTTCTACTGAAAGCAAGGAGGTCATTATTAAATTTGATTTTATATTTTAAAAAATATACACTAAGCTACTAACGAATCCTTCAAAAATTTTAGCGTCATTATGTTTCATACGTATTTTTGCTATTTGGAAAATATCTTCAGACTAAAACTAAGTCATGTTTTGAGCTATAGCGTAAATAATGTTTAAAATTCTTTATTCTTATAAGTTCTTCATTTTCCACGAACTTTTAAATAAATTATGTTCATTATTTTTATCGTAAGAACGGTTCAAAGAAAAATATATATCAAATAACTTATAAAGAGTGGAACAAATTCTTGAGAGTTCCACTTTAATAAACAAACCGGAGAGCTTTGCATATTTCGAACATAACACTTGATCAAAGTTAATCGAAAAACGCTTCCTCTTTAATATATTTGGGACCTTTTTAGAATCCCCATATGTTTAGACTTCTGGCAGAGGTTTGCATTAATATCCGAAGTGAACTTGACTGCGATTATCTCTTACACAAACGAATCTACATTCCTCTGATAACTTGTTCAGAATTTAGTTTCATTTATCGTTGAAAAAAAACTATTTTATTACACAGTGGTAAGTTTTTTTCCTTTAACCCCTATAAAAACGATAACCGTCACTATTTTGAAATGATACTGAACAATAAAATTTAGAAACAAATTAAAAATATTTTCGATAAAATCACCGGTAACTTTGTGAAAGTTTATTTTTAATATAAAATAAATATGATATTTTTTTTATTCTACCTGTTGTGTTAAAAAATTTGGCACGTGTTTTGCATTTTTTTAAAGCATCATCAAACAAAAAATTGCACGGTTTACGAATAAACAAAAAATTGATTCCAATTCTTAAGTTAAGCTCAGATAAATTTACATGTTTAGCCACGACCAAAAAATTTACTGCATACAAAATTATTCATTCTCTTCTCATAATACGGTGTATGGAGTTTTATTAGGAATATATTTTGTAACTAAATATAATTTAATCGATCAATTCATATCAATAAGATAAAAAAATAATGTCTTTCATTTTAGATTTATCGACAGTCAAAAAATTTTAATTCTATAATGATGAAATAAGAAACAAAACTGCTGTAAGCCTTTTGTTTTCTCAACTATACATTTTGGATAGATAATATAATTATGCGACAGATTAACCTTTTAGCTGCCATAGATAATTAATAATAATTACCTAGCACGCCAGCTATAATTTGCAATTATTAAATTAATTAATTATTGACGCGATAACTCGTCTCTAGCGTGTTGAGCACGAAATTTTTTACGAGATATCTCGTCTGTGGCAGCCATCGAGTTAAGCCTTCAGCCAAACTAATATACATCAATATAAAAAAATGCACAAATAAAAGTTTGAAAATAATGCATTAAGCTCACATTCCTTTGATAAAAAATAGTTTTATATTATTACCTTACGAACAAATATAACAATGCATCACTATAATAATACATTGAATCAAACACTTATCAAAGACAAGTTATAAGTAAAAGACAATTCAAGTAATATTCTCTTGATCAAGTAAATTGTGTTGCTAAATTGCCTTCGTGGACAATCAAGTAATCGTTAAGGGTGAAAAACTCCCTGTTCTAATCCCCGTTTAATGGTGAACGTTCGTGTCCACAATAACTAGGAAATAGTCGTATTCGGGCCAAGTGGCGGAAAAATTGCCCATTAAATAGGTATTACATATATATGAGACGAGCAAACAAATTGCAAGGGCATTTAGTCTGTATTTAACACTAGGTAATTTACGGGTTAACCAAATATACAAATTTTATTTTAAGCCTATAAAAAACAATAATATTATCAATGATCGTCAGAAAAAAATGTGTTTAAAGACTTTCCTAAATTTGATAAAAATAATCGTTTATGAGAAATATTTTTCTAAGCCTCATTATGCCATCTTCTATTGAATACACTTAGTTCTCTTTTAGATGGATTTAAAGCAACGCGGTCTATAAGATTGGCATACAAATCGGTATGAAAGCGATTGTTTGCAATGAAAAATGTTTGAAATAATATTAAAATATATGATCCTTCGAGAGGTAAAGTGAAACAGCTATTAAAACGGTAAAACTTTTTTCTCGAACTGTAAGTATTATACAATCACGTCTCTATTTAGTGTTTTTATGGATTTTATATTGTTATTTTACGGAGATAACACTATTGCAATGTGTATTAACTGAGGTTACTTCTTTTTACGATACTTTGAGACGTATTGAATAGTACAACGCATTTAACTTTTTGTTCCTAAAATATCACTTGGCTCACGCCTCTAATGGGTCCATATAGTATTAAAAAACTGAATAAAAATATTTCTGTTATTCATTTTATTGAAATTGGGCCACTTACTTATATGTAACTTACGGCAAACAAATACGCTCCTACTCTTTCAATCCAAAATTAACGGAGAGTAACGAGAGCGTCAGCTTACAACTAGTCATGTCCTAACACCATCCATTATATACCAACCGTCTTCGAAAAAAAAAATGATCAACTAAGTAACAAGCTATTCTCGAAGAAAAACTTTTTTTGGTTACTTCCATTAAGTTATATGTTCCAAATTAGGATTGGGCATTGGGCATTTAAAAAAACTTTCGTTGTACAATTCTATTTTGATTTCTTATCATCATTATTTGACTCAATATACTTATAAAATATAAATAAACTGTAATTAAATATTAATTTCAACATAACGAACTCTCATTGGACTTAATCGACTTTCTTTTATCTACGAATCTATTATTTAAATGTCAAAATGAACCTAATATCATGAATTACTTAATAAATGTGAAAGAAGATAGATAATCTATTTCTATATTTGTAATAAATGTAATACTAATTGGGTAAAAATACGTACTAGGTCGGTAAAGATTATCGGCCATTCAATTAATTAAGCTTCCAGCTACTCAATTATACAATAATCAATTAATATTTTGATGAAAGCATCAACTGTCACCGGTAATCGTCTAATAACGTTTGTTTAATTCGATAAGCGATCCAACCATCCCTCCAGACTGGATTAGTGTAGATTAGCCGGCAAACACTATGTTGATATTGCTGTTCCAAATTGTCCCATAAGACTGGTTGTATCCACACGACATATCTACTAACAGTGGAATAAATACTGTAATATAAACTTCAAATTAACTAACTGTAAGTCTGTGTAACAGATAATGGTGTAATTATGAAATGCAATTAAAGTATAATTGATACAAGTGTATTTCTAAAACGTTATGAGTCACATTTTTTCCAAAAATGAGTTAAGTATGCAAACATCTTCAGAATACCTAAATACACAAATGTAATACAGAAACTTTCCATGTTTGTATTTTATGTTATCAACTCATTAACAGTCTTCCGATTTTAAGCGATCAGCTGCACATGCCTGGCTCTCCACTTTTATACCCTATATAAATATAATCATCAGTCCTTTTCCGACAAAAATAAATAAATATGATTCTTAAAATTACTCACCATTCAAATCTGTGGGCATTCCCATGGGCTAAACTTTTACGCCAGCAATGGCTTTAAACTCAATGATACATTTATTTCATATATTAACACTAAAAATTCATTTACTAAGCGTTAGTTGAAGTTCATCCGTGCACTTGAACGCCTGAAGATGCTGAAAGGCGAAAACCGGGTCGTTAGTGACAAAATCTCTGTGAATGTACATAATTTTAACGATTCAAATTTAATATTGAAATTCCACCAAGCACCTTCAATCGAAATCTTAAATTATATCATTATAGAGCATTGCAAAAATGCATGTAAATTGAAAATGTAACAAGTTCACATTAAAAACGGTGAGCTTAATCATAATATATATCCTTGAAGAAAAAACAATGTTTTTCGATAAAATACAAGAGTTAATACCTACTATATAATGTATACTTCTTCTTTTTCTTTGGCCTATGTATAAAGAAATCTAAAAATCATTTTTTCAAAAACTGTTCGAACTGGGATTCAAACTCGTCACATATTAATGGAAATTATTTCAACAGATTTTTTCTACGAGAACTGATTTTTAGTCACTCAACATTTCTTCTTCCAACGAGATTAGGAATAAATGATACGGTTAGGACAGGACTAGTGGTAATCTAATCACTTTCGCCGCAGTTTGATTGGGTAGACAGCTGGAGATTATTTTAAATCTCATACATATCCATACCTTCGTACAGGAATGTATAAATGTGTTATGAAACATCTAATTGAGTTTAAAATTATTCAATCGATTTTGTTGAAGTATAAACTAGGTATTACAACTTTTGCTTATAATATTATTGTTAACGATAAATAATCAAAATATATGACATCATTATAAAAGATTTATTGCAAAACAAAATTTGTATAATTTGTCTATTAGTGCTACGCCATACTGCTACGGCGTAGCAATTAGGGCATCCAATCCCGGGATCCAGTTCAATTTTCTGATCCCGAAATTTTTAGGAAATCCCGAAAATTTACACAAAATTGGCAAATTGTGGATTTCAAATTCCTCGGTGAGCTAATCCCAATCCCGGGATTGAAAATTTATCAATCCCGGGATTGGAAAAAGGCTCCGGGATTGGATACCCCAGTAGCAATTTGGAATTTGTTTTGAGTATTGTAAAATTAGATTACCAACAAGAATTAATCGTCAGTAGACTGTTTTGGATTTTTTAAAAAAATCTTTCAAAAGGCACTGTTTGTCATATAATGTTATATAAAACATGCACGCAGTCTATGAAAATCTATTTTGAGTAATGTTAAAAAAGTATAACGTTTTGCTTAACAATAACACTCCCAGTAAATAATTGTAATAATCCTTGTGTAAACAATTGTATGTTGTAACATTGACGAAAGAAAAAAATCGTAAACAAGGTCTGAGAATTTTCTTGTTCGAGGAACTGAAAACAAGTTCAAGCGTTAAGACAGAGTAGCGTAAATATAACGCCTCCTTGTATTGCTTTTATTTATTATGTCTCTTAATCGTAAACTTTTACCGTTAACTTACACGTAACAATAACAGTAATAAATTCATAGTAACAACTTACAAGTTATACCTATTTGAGCAAACAGAAACTTCGCCGTTAAAAGCATCAACCATAATAATATGTTGCGTCATTTATCTTAGAAAACTTATAAAGCTTTTGAACAGGTGATATCATTTATTTAGTTTATAGTTGGAAATAGGCCTATGCCATTTTGTTTTTTTTTCTTTATTTCACACCTTTTTGTCATCTTTTAACATCATTTAAGATGTAGTATGCATATTTATTATGTCTGCTTTGAATAATTTTTTTTTAAATCCTTTTTATTCTATCATATTAAATATAAAATAACAATCTTCTTCAGTCGAAATCTTAAATTATAAAATAACAACCAAATTTCATTATTTTTTCAGGCCTACAAGTAATTCTCTTAATGAAAATAATAAAATATTTTTATTATGATGCCATTCCAGCAAGTATTGACAGTAAACACCCTAAAAGTAACTCTCTTACTTATTATTTGTGTATTTCTTGTGTGGCACACATAAGTGGGCTTTTGAAATAAGTTAGTTGACATAGACTTGTTTTAAATCGTTAAAATAAAATGTTATAAATAGTGTCAAAAACAATGATAATTAATTTAGGCTAGGTAGGTAATTTAATCAGTATATCTGTCCTTTTCTCAAGATAAAGAAGACACGACGTCTAATTTACGGCGTCCATTTAACCAGCGCCGTTTGGTCATTGTTTTAGTGCTCAAATATGGCGGGATGTTTTACATGATTTAGAGAGGGAATCCAGAGGCCGATGTCTGTATACGGGGCGGTGAAACTAACCGAGCCACAGCAGGGCGGGCCTCTGGGACAGGGCGAGCCGGAGACCCAAATGGCCACCCCCTCATTAATAATTCAAATCTTAAAATGCTCATGTGGACAAACGGTCACCAACCGTGCCTCCTTTACGACATTTCACGACCCCACTAACTAACCAAATGATATGCAGTACGCGTGTTACATTTTTGGTTTTATTTAATTACCTAGTAACATCATACCTGTGATATTTTAGACACAAAACGTTTTATATATCAACATTGTGAAAGAAATATACCATATCGACCCTAGAAAGGCAAAGAAAAGTAATCCACACATCACAAATTTTCCATTTGGCACAAAAAACCTTTTTGCTGATTTTGAGACAAACGCCAAATATTAAATATACACAACCATTAAAAAACGACAACTAATAAACTGGTGTAATTATTGACTGAATTTAATATTAGTTTAATATATTTTTTAAGAAAGCATTTAAGTAAGATTTTTTTGTTGGTAGCAGTTTTCACATGCCCTCTTTTTGTCAAATTTAAAAATTAAATTTAGATACTAATTCAGCATTTTCAGCTTAAATCATTTAGATTTGTTAGTGTTTTAAAAAAACCTGTGGGCTACGTCGTCATTTTGTTTTTTTTTCTAAAGTTGATATGGTTAATATTTTTTTAAAATAACGAAGTTAAATTACTGGTTTTACTGAGCTACTAATATGCAGAAGTAAAAATGTTTAACTTCTGTCTTATGCCTTGTTTCATTTGATTTATATGTACATAATATATGGGTAGCCCGAAACCTTTATCATAGAAAAATATTGATACGTCATATAGATGAGTGGAAAAAATTCTTGAATTTCTACTCAGTAACACATTTAAAGGTTCTCATATATGTTACATTATTATTTTATTCATTTCTTCTCATTATTTCTAACTTAAAGGTTAAATATATACGTTAATTTGTTTATTGCTTATACATTGATTTAATTAATTGTATATTCTTAGTAGAACTTAAATACAGCAACGTATTAAGTTCCACAAAAATATAAAATAAAGTTGATATCTTATTCGGATTTAAGAACTAAGACTTGGTTATTTTTAATCAAAAAGATAAAACACTCATTTATACTTATTCCATTTTTTAAATTAAAAGTAGAATTTATACAAATGAGTCTTTTTTTAAAAAAAATATTGCCTTTTCACCAATTTCTGCCAGTCTAGCATAAAAACTATTAAAATAACTTATTACCTTTTTTTACCCCGTTTTTATAATCTTTTTTTGCGATCGTTGAAAGTATATTTCGGTTAATGAGTGATAATGAAACATTTATCGTTAAAACTTTCAATAAAATTGAATTGTTAAAAAATATATTGCTTCTATTTCGTAAATATCCATGTATCGGATATCGGTACATGGATATTGTGTAAACATACTTACTGTCGATATTCATATTATTGTATTCCTTTCAAAAAAAAATAAAGGTATCCAGTCAATGTATAGTATTTTTAAATTGAATTACCAAAGGCACTTTTTTAAATATATTCTGTTAGTATGAAGCTAGAATGGAAATTGGCAATCGGTAAAAGTATGTAGTTCTGTGGGATTGAGTCTATAAAGGAATTTGTGGAATAGCTAGATGATTTTATATCCTGATATTCTATATAAAACTGCAGGCGTTCTTCCATCTCTCCCATAATGAGATTGTGGAGACAAAGAGTGGAATAGTGAAATTGTAGAAGCGATTCCACGTAATGTAACATGGAATATTGTAGATATATTGATGTACTCGAGTAAGAATATTTTTTTCGTATATAAATTTACGAATTTCAAATATCCGTCATATCAATGTAAAGAACTCAGACTTCACGTAATATTTTTTTATGTGTCTACAAATAAAAATTTCTTATTTATTTAATTATAATGATAAGGTATAATTCTGGAAACATTACTGAATTCATTATTTGTAAAATTTGAGATAATAATTTTCTGTGTGGTCGAGTGTGTTTCTGTGGCTTATGTGGTCGAGTGGTCAACGTCGTTGGCTACCGCTACGGAGATCACGGGTTCGAATCCCAGTACGGACAGTTTTATAAAGTGATTTTTCAATCGATTTATGAATTTCTGTTCGACGACATGGATGTATGTGATGTCTTGAATTCCCCCTTCCTACCCATCCTACCCTTTGAACGGGGCTTATCGAGAGCGATTAGCTAACTACTAGTCCTGTCCTAGCCCTTTCCTTCTATTCCTACTCTCTTTCGAAAAAAGAGAGGTTGAGCAACTGAATAACAAGCAGTTCTCGTAGAAACACTTCTGTCGAGATAAACTCCATTAGGAGTCCATATGCTCCACATCGGGAGCGGACATAGTTAAAAAAAATCTTTTATATATTCGAATATTTTTTTGCTTTCGTTTATCTTTATTATAAATCGTTCAATAATTGGGGAAAAGGGTACATAGTTACTTCTGTTCATTATATCAAAACTAAATTGAGTGATGGTTTTATGAGAAAAACATTAATGATGAATAAAAGGTTGACTGCTTATTTTGTTCAATGTAGAATTCAACAATCATTTATATTTTTCTATTGCATGACACTAAAATAAATGTATGAAATGTTATTTTTTTATTGTAAGTAATAATAATAAATTGAAGTAAAATTATAAGAAACCAATTCATGTGCTTTTTCAAGGGTTGAAATTTGTGATCCAATATGAAAATAATAGCCCGAACTACGGTGTTTTCCCATTCAAATTTTCCAATTCATACACATAAAACCGCGATAGTTAGATCTAAAAAAGAAAGGTAAAAAAATTCCGGGACCGATACGTCAAAACCAATGTGGTCTTTAAAATACAGTAAACCATTGATATAACGATCTTGTGATGTAATTGATTGTAAAAAAATGGTCTGAAGTTTTTGCGACTCGCATATGGCATACGAAAGCAAACTAACTTGGATAATTAAATCAGCATTTACTAAAAAGGCAAATTAAAGTTAATATGTGATTTAGGTGTGAACATTAATCCCAAAAAACGTAGGAAATTGGGTCTGAAAACCTAATTTTATAAACCAGTCTTCTGGCCTCAATGGGCACTCCTCGCCGGCAACGGTCTGTTGTATCAAGATTCTAATGTAAAACGAAAAGCATTACAAAATAAAAGTAAAACAATTCAATTTAAAGTAGTATTAATTAAGTATTTAAACTGAAATAAAATACTATACTCATTTTATTTATACATAGTTCATTTCTAAGTAAAGAATTTTATTTAACCGATTTTACAACAAAAGCTAACAATTATTTGTGTCTTATAATTATAAAAATAATTGTTTTATTTTACGTGGATTACTATTCGGAAGTTTCCCGACTTTTTCCGGCTCATGAGATGTGGATATTTTTTACGATCACTTTCATATCGTAAAATATATTTTCTGGTCCATATATGTATTTACGGGGTGTTCCGACTTTGGTGAAATCACTGTAATAAAAAATACTCGACAGTCTCTGAGCCGGATTGATGATCTTCTAACCTTTTTTTTTACTTTTATTGCGCCTAATAAATATATTTATTTGACCATTCTTACAGTATACACCAAAAACACTTACCGTGCACAATTCTCATCTAATCTTCACGTCATAAGGAATAATCTAGCCCAACAGATATTTTGTAAATGCAATATAGTGTCACATATTGTTATTTATTTATATTTTTCAACTTCAAAAATATCACCATTTCGAATTCTGTACATAGAAGGTAAACTACAACTTGTAAAAAGTGACAGTTTTTCACGGTGGTATGTCAAACTTTCTTTATTTATTTCATGTTTAAAGATCACTGGTTTTCTTCTAATATTTTTATTGTAGGTGCAAAGAATTATGTTGATATCTCAATTTGGCCAGAATTGACAAAGTGTAGTTTCTTTCTCATGTACAGAACTATACGCTAGATTACAGTTAACTTATAAAAAACAAAATAAAGAAACTAATTCATTTTCTAGCACGTTAACATTACGTTCTTAAAAGCCGACAACATTTTATATAGAAGATGCTGCGTGACTTTTGTCAGATGTTTTTTTCAGTATAAAACAATTCTTAAATTGTTTTTTAAGTCTGATAAACAAAAAAAGAAGTCACAACAGTTCATAAATGAACACTTGTAGTAATTGTTGCTGTTTATACGTGAACTACTTTACAGTACAGTACGTCAAATAATTGACTAATTCAAATTATGTAATAAAACATAGAAAATACACTTTTATTTGATTTGCATCAAATTATATTGAGTAACATGTGATCTGGACTACATTAGGAATTTAAATAAAACGACGGGCCGCAGGTGAAATACTAGTCTCAGATATTCATTATTTACTTTAATAAAAAACGAATAACATCATAAATTTAAAAAAATGTTTTTCGTAAATCTGACAACTTAATGAGTTGCACAAGAATACGCATCGGGTCGTATTATTTGTAGACTTCAGCAGCAGTGCACCCAATAAAAGCTTGCAAAATTTCTTTATTTTTATATGGCACAGCTAATTGACAATTTTCTAGATTGATGTTACCATTGCATGATTGTTATGTTTTTCATTATCCTCAACCAATTGATTACATTACAACGTGGGATGAAGAATGCATGTCTTGGTCATTTGATTTAATAGTTGAGTTAATATAATAAAACGTTTGATTAATTTTAAATAGCAACATAAATATTTTGAACCAGTTGTTCTACCGGTCTTCTTCTAAATAATAATTACTAAAGAACTAATATTATTTTCTACGCATTATAGATAAACTTTTAGAATTAGGGAATAAAATGTCAAAAATGATTATGGAAACCCTGCACTTACATAGCCCACCCAATTTCTTAAAATATATGCTCACGTTTCATTTCATATTAAGTATTTTTGATATTCCCGAGAAATAAAAACGTTACAATTGACGGAGTTTGTATACAAAATAATATGATCTTCTTTCTTAATATTTTCTTTATTACGTGAACGGTCTGCCGTTGCATTATCAAAACCCACCACCTGAAAATAAATATAAATGTATTTTTATATTAAACAGTGAATTAACTTAAATAATAATGATTTAAACAAGAAATAAATACTCAAAATAATCAACTTTAATTGTTGAAATATTGTTGACTGTAAGTGAAAAGATTTTCGTAAATTTCAAGTTAATTTAATGTTTAAATATATAGTTTCATCAGTAATTAATTCACAATTTAATTTTCGGAATATATTTTAAAGTTAATTCGTGTAATTGATTGGCTAATACAAGTCAATGTTAGTAAACTCATTACACAGTACAGTAGTTGAAAAAACACATCCTGATAAATACTGAATACTTTTTTTTTTAAATATTGATAGTCAATATTTACAATGATTGTTCTTTTTTTATATTTTCTATATATTATACAAAGTGTCAAGCAGAGAGAATTGTTAGCTGTACAGTAATTAGTTACAAATCATAAATTGTTTTCACTTTGTGAAAAATTTCCCCAGTTATCTAAAATACTTTTTGGTAGACATAACATAATTTCAATTGTGCAAGTGTATTACTGATGTAAAACCAGCTTAAACACTCTAAAATATTACTACGTAATTACTCAGTAATATTTTAGATTTTGCTATAAACTTTAAAGCCGATTACTTCCATTCAGAAAATATTTTTTGTTTTTTTGACATTTGACAAAAACACTATATGTATGTTATATTTCAATATATTATAATGTATATGGCATATACACCCTCGAGCATTAAAGTGATCTAAGTAGTAAAATGATAAAACTCTTCTATTGAACTCACGTACACAATCACGTCTTTAATTTATGTTTTGGTGGGGTGTATATTTTTATTTTATGAAGATAAAACTATTGTCGTGTGTATTTATTGATCTCACTTTACATTTAAGAGACTTAAAGACATGCAGAATAGTATAACGTTTATAACTATTTATTTCCTAAAATACTACTTGGTTCACTTCACCTTTTCAGAGTTTCAATTATGTATGAATAATGTTTATTAAATACCAAATTCTTTCTAGCGTACAATCATTTTTCTAAATACATTTTGTTTGCTAGTGACTGAAATTCACAAATTTAAGATTTAAGTATCCTTCAAAAGTAAATCGATTCAAGTAAAAATAATCAGTTAAGCAAAAAAACTTTATTTTCTTTTATTAATTAACACAAAAGTATATGAATATAGTAAAAGTAGGGCCGTTCGATTGATCAACTCATTGCCTAGTGAAGTGGACATTTTTAGTAATAGTATTTGTGAACTGTTTGTGAAATTTTACTATTTTATTTCTTGATTTTTTGTGTTGATTTTTATGTATTATGTAATTTTATTTTATATTATGTGTCTTTTATTTGTCAATTACATGGCGAATTGGCGTAAGCTGTTATGTCATGTACCATAATTTTAATTTTAAACAATAAATAAATAAATGAAAGACTAATAATATGACACAAATATTCAGTGAGAGACAAGAAGCAACAAAAGCGTATCTATTTTTCAATTACTAATAATGCAGATGGAAGGCTATGATAATGGACATAAAATATATATGTTGGTATACATATATCTATATATATATGTACTTATCCCTCTGCGCTTAACAGGAAAGGTCTTATTCCGTTCCCTTAGTTACACAAAGCAAACCTTCCTTTGCAAATACGTACCTATATATGTATTGAGATATTACGTGAATTGCAAAATGTAAGCGATGGCTAGTAATAAATTATTATACCCCTATGTTCGATAAATTATAAAGATACGCTATATTGCTATTTGGACAGGTGAAAGATGAAGAAATATTATCGTCATTTTTATTAAAACTATGTTCATTTATGAACATAGTTTTTGACTATATATTCACTTTTTTTCAATATTTCAAATTACTTTCCATAAATAAAAAAGCATATTTCTATTTGATATTTTAGGAAAAAACAAAATCGCAAACAGGCATGCACCAAATTGTTTACATTTTATCACCAATTTAGCCTGAAAGCTTGTTATCAATAAATATATAATAGCAAAGTTTAATCGTCTAATTCTTGTACACTACTAACAATCCAGGTTTCACTTTTCAGCATTTTTAGGCATTCAAGTGCACATATCGACTGTGGAAAGGAAAAAGAACGTAACCCACAGTTTTTTCAAATAGGTTTTTTTCGATAATCACAATGTATCAAACTTTATACACGTTCTATCAAAAGGATGCAAGCTGCAAATGCCAAATTAGTATCTAAATTTAGCTATTAAGTTTGAAACAGATGACCTTGTAAAAAATTGAAACCAAGAAAAAAGATTGAAATAAAAGATTTTCGTCGACAATTTCAATAATTCATAATAGATTATGTCAATTAAACACCATTTTAGAAGTCTCTGTGCACTTCAAGGTTGTGTATAATTCATAATTTGCATATGGCCCAAAATCATGAAAACATGCTTTTTGCGCCTTTTTGTAAAATTTTATATGTGTGGGTTACGTCCCTTTTCCTTTCCACAGTCGATATGAACTTAAACTGACGATAAGTTAATAGTTTTGTTTGTAATAGATACTATATAATAAGAAATATACAAACTTTCAGCAAATCAAGCTTCATCAAAGTAATCAATACTTTTTTAAGAATGTGAATTTAGCTGCTTGTTTGTGAATTAATTGTGCTAAGCAGTGTCAAAATAAAAATAAAACATCGATCGCGTTTTGTTGGTGCACGCATAATATATTGATGGCATTTGCTTCCTGCGTTATAATGTAAACGTCTGAATGATGGACACGTTTCGTCCCAATTTTGGTCCGAACATGATTTTGCTATAAATTAATACCGCCATGCTCCGATGATTTAACAAACATGCCATATATAAGGGGTGTTACATTGATTACCCGATTCGTGGCATTAATAAACTATATTAGTTCTCAATATTGCATAAAATATTCGAAATTTAATCTTTGGATTTTTTATTAATCTCCACTGCTAATGTAAGCATATGACCCTTTTATAGTGATACAGTCAACCATCTTATAGCGGCAATTTTGAGATCACGCGTTAAAGACCTACCCTATTGGAGACTAGGCACCCATACCAAATTTGGGGTGAAGTTTTTTTACTGTATTTTGTAAATTGCATGAAATCAATTTTTTTTTTTCATTTTTGCACATTCATATAAATTTTAATTAACTTACGTCTTACATCGTTATATGTTTATATTTTTAGCTGAACTCTTTAGGTATTTTTTATACTCATTATCTACGACATCTAATATAAAATCACCTTATCTTAGCATTTAAATGTCGATTATTTGGTGGACTATATTATCAGCGTAACATAATTTTTACAATGAATCATTTTTAGACAATTCTTATGAATTTTAATGAAATCTATAAAAAGGGTAAAATCTTTGATGTTTTATGTAATAAGTCAACAACGAGATCCTATCGATGGCTTAGTACATGATCAGTGTTGCTTCTACTTTTCCGACTTTATTTAATAGTTTCTGGTTATACTTAATAGAAAACAAAAATAACTAAAAAAGAAGTATTATTTATTTCCAATATTTAATAATAAAAAAACACCCCTGACGAACAAAGCATTAACTAATTTTTGACTTTGTAAAAAAAGAGTAGAATAGAATCAATCTCAATAATTTATGAGTGATGAATACTTTAAGCTATAAATTAATAACGTTTTTTGCTTTTATGAAAAAATACCAAAACTGCGTTACTATTTTTTTTTTGGTACTGTAGAAAAGGTGGTTGTTTATTATAAATTGCATTGAAAAAAATTTAATTAACAAAAAATGCAACGCGACGTACGTGTAATTTAAAACAATACAATACCGCTTTATATTATATAAAATCGTGTATTTTAATTACATAACGCGGTGTGCATAGATAAAGAAGCACCACACACATGCTTTTATTAAAAGCGATTTTATATATTCCAGATTCTAACCACTGTATGAAAGGCAGCTAAGGTTTTTGATAAGTAAAATAAAAGAAGTTAATTAACCCAAGTACCAAAATAGAGAAATAATTCTTTTTGTTTTTACGTTAAAAAGTGTTTTTATGGATTGATTAAATATTTTTATTTTTGGGAAAAAAACACTATTTTAATGTGTATTTACTAAACTCATTCAATTTTTACGATACTTTAAGACATGCAGAATATTATAACGCATCAAACTTATAGTTACCTAAAAAACTAATTGACTCATTTCACTTATCATGGATTCATAATAAAAAAAATGTTTCAATGCTCATATTCTTAGAGGTATATTATTTCTTAAAATGATCCAAAAAAATATACTGATAAACAGTATCCATGTTTTTGAATATTTAAAAATTATTTAGGTCCATGAAAGATATTAAAACAAAATTTGTATAAGATGTAAAATATTTTAATGTGAGTATTTTTAATGTAACCTTCTTGTATTACTTAAAATTTGATACATAATAAACCCATAATAATAATATTATTCAACCATTATTTTGTTAGAAAATGTATCGATATCAACGAAAGCGAATGCGAAAAGAATCTGAATGGTGGGATTGATGGATGTTTTTGTATCACGTTATCAGATTACGAGATTTAGCCGGCATTATGTTGACATTATTCTCTTTGATGTTAATGTCTGGCACGTTATTCCAAGTATTCCTTCGCAAAAATATTACAAACCATAATAATATATTTATCAGACGTAGGTTTAATTCATTTTGAATAGACGGCGGTAAACGTGAGGCTGTACCAAATAACCTTTTGTAATATGAATGTATTTTAAATGAATTGTAGAGAAACGATTTCGTTCAGATATCACGTACATGAGTTTGTCGTCATGAATTAGATTTAATACTTTTTTTTAACAAATCTGTATTCATTTTAATCTTTTAAATTCAACTTTCGTTACAGTAAAACAAGCCTCAAAAAACGTATCAAACCTAAAAGACAATTGAATATTTACTATTAGTGAAATATTAAACCTAAAAATATATTTATATATCAGTTTCAAAGAGTTTTAAATCAAAAGTTTGCTGTTTTGATTTCAGTATGACAAAATGCTTAGAATACCGATATGTATTTGTCTGGAACGTAACAAATGGTAATGTGTGGTAATTATTCTTTAGATATAAACCACTTTAAAAATGTCCATTATCAATATGTGGTGAAAAGGTTTTATATATTTAAATTACAACACTATTTTGTAGTAGGTAATTCCACATTTATTTGTTATGATTTGGCCCAGTTTCATTAATTGTGAGCTAAAACGGTCATGGTACTAGTAAATATATGTGAAATCAAAACAAAAGCGTGCTTTTTAATTTTACTATAAATATATTTTATTATGTCATTAAAATATTTAAAAAATCAATACGCAGTACACAATAAACACTACCCAAAATCTTGACTACTTACATCAAAACTGTGATTACATTTAACAAGATTAAGGCTGCCTAAAATCAAGTTTTTTAATTATCTCGAAACCGTGCAAATTGTGACACGTTGGAATCGAGGCATTTATATATACACATGATACTTCTACTAGTGGCTTTTTTATAAACTCGGCCTTCTCCCATTTAATTACGATTACTAGGATTCAAACAATGCAATGTGCTGGCAAAAAGAGTGATATCCAGTAGTCTAATAGGGTGCAGACGAGCAAGATTTTTTTTCTTTTAGTGTTTTACTACTGAACGGAGCTGCGAATGCCTGCCGTTTGAGCATGGCACTTTGAACCAAAAAAGGTGAAACGAGTTGTGTTGATAATGATGTCTGTCAAAAATTTCAGCCACCGTTTGTATTTAGTCGTTTTTTTCAACCGATAGCTTACGAAAAGATACGGATAGAAGCAATATGATAAAAAAAGAACTATAGTTAATCAATGTTATTTCTCTTTATAATCCATTGAAAGGTTTCTAAAGAAGACATATGGAAACAGTGTTGTTAACATTAGATAAATTTATACACAAATATTTGAACACAAATACAGAAATCTACTGAAGTATATAATGCTCTTTGTAAACCATCTAAATTTGTTACTTATTATACGTTGATAGTGTTCAAGATTTTCTTTTCTTCTACTCGTAATTGTAGTGAAGCTTAAAACATCAAAAACAGAAATCGTTAAAAAAAATAGATTTGTTTTAAACTTTTCAGTACACGAGAAAAGAAACTGTTAAAAGAAAAAAATATATAAAATTAATTCTACACTGCATTTTTTACATTTCACTGCTAATTTCAAATAGGTAAATAGTACCAAAGCCAAAATAAGCTATTGTTTCAGTAATAAAACCAATTCATAAATAATTTCATTTTTTGCACGTCTGTGTTTAAAATTGTTTTACGGTCTTCGATTTCATCAATCGGTCTTAGATGAATGAATTGAGACTTGGCAGCTTGCCAAAAAAACTGTTTTTGACGAAAATAAAAAAAATATTCTAGCAAACGTACTCGATACAGCAGTAAAGTATTAAGTTACTTTCGGCAAGCCTCTAGACATAATTTTGAATTAATATTTAGCTTGAAATGAAAAGTATAATACGTCTGCAGTTTTTTATTATGTTTATCAATAAAAAAAATGTATTTAAAGTTACAGTATTACAGTATTCATCGGAGGTTTCGGTTATCAGAAATGTACATATAAAAATATTATTCTACTGTAAAAAGGTATTTACAAATGTTCATGGATTTTTGACCAATCACACATTCAGCCGTTTTAAATTCTTTACGCCTTTCAATTAAAAAAATCTATTGAAGTGTTAATTAAATATCATTTTATTTATATAAATATAATATTGGCATACAATAAAATTCTTAATAATTGCGACAAGAGTTGAAAATGAGAATCAAAGTAATATTTAACAAAACTTTAAGAGGCACATAAGTTGATTAATTTTATTTGATCCAACACTTAGTCAAAACAAGAGCTTACCGCTATGATAACGTATGAGTGTTAATAAAACTATGCTAATGTTACGAACAGGGCTGTAGAGTCGGAGTCGGAGTCATAAAGTTGAACTGTTTCAACTGATGTCGAACTAAAAAAAAACTAATTATTTCGAATCCTAAAAAAATGTGCGTTCAAATCATGAGGGTCAAAAGTGGCACCACTTCATGCTACTATGTAATTCTAAAAAATAATTTAAATTGTGTTTTAAGCTAAGGTCAGAGTCAGAGTGTTATTTCTTAACGACTCCACAGCTTTGGTTACGATATGGAGTCAAAAAAAGCATGCATTGTCGATAAGTCTTCTTTCTTCTTTCGTATCGAACGCAATCACTAAATATTTGAACGAATAAAAAAAACAGAAGCTTTTTATAAAGAGTTCAACATTATCAAAATCGCTATTATGCCAATAAAAATAACATTCATCGATTGTGGAAAAGGAAAAAAGACGTTATCCGCACATCACAAAAAACGTGTTTTGATGATTTTGGGCCATATGCAAATTATGAAATATACACAATCTGGAAGTGGACAGAGACTTCTAAACTAGTGTTCAATTGATATAATCTAATATTAATTAAAGAAGTTGTCTAAGAAAAACCTTATTTTCAGTCTTTTCTCTTGGTTTCAATTGTCACAAACTCATCTTTTTTAAAACTTAAAAGCTAAATTAAGACACTAATTTAGCATTTGCAGCTTACATCCTTTTGATAGAATGTGTATTATGTTTGATACATTGTGATTATCGAAAAAACTGTTTAAAAAAATAGGCTTCATCCTTTTGCCTTTCCACAGTCGATATGTTAGGTAAAATACCGTTTTATTAATGTCTGTTTCCTTGATGAGTATTTATTTTATCTTAAATTATTTTCTTTTTAATATCTTTTATTTCTAGATTTACTTTAGTTTTGTAAATATTTATTTTTCCGTTTATCTAAGACTAAGCGAGTCAGTCATAAGGTTCTGTTCGTATACATTTAACTAAAGCTTTTAATAATAATGTTTTAATATTCTGAAAGAAAACAAATCTTAGTAAACAATATATTTGTTTAGTCTTCATAAAATAATTGTCGTATATACTTTCGTGCAGTCATTAATAAAGTATTATTTAATTATTATATCCAGTTCTGAACAAAGATTTGATTGATGAAAATATTTTGATTAAATTTATATCAACAACTCGTTCAACGTTTACTCAAAGTCGATTTCTATTTTGCTCATTTATCATTTTATTTTGCTGTTTACAATATGTATGTTTAGCCTTACTCAAATATGGATATTTGCTATAACTACAAATGATTACATATAACTAATACACTTAAATTTTCACGCTATTGATACACATTTTTATATTTAAACACCAATAATAATCACCCTTGCAAAAATATTTTATTTTACAAATGAAACGAAGGTGGTGAAGTAGAAACTCTGCATCAGATACGTTCTGTAGTTTTAAGTGTTTTAACTAACACTTTAAAACGTTGTACACTCTTTTAGTATATATATTATCTACATCGTTTTAACGTTTTTTTTTAAAACATGGTCAGAGCAACTTTAGAAAAGATGGTTATTTTTCTTTTTTGTTTATTATCTAGAACATGTTGGTAAAATTTGCGACACTAGCCAATGTCGAATTAAGTTGAATAGTAAAACGTTATCCTAGAAATTGGTAAGCAATAAATTGATAGTTCGGAGTTCTGACTAAACAGCAAATGAAAAATTTGAGCTTTACATTAAAGCCTCTACTACTATATTTTGTGCTACGTAAATAATTACACTATCAAAATACTTATATAAAAATGAGCCAAATCTCAAATAATTTTAATTATTAATAGGCGAGGAGATTGATATTTATATGAATCATTGATATATTGCGTATTGATGACATCTTTTTTTATGCTTTTAAACATTGAAGTAGTTTTTGTATAGTTATTAAATTCAATCTATTTTGTATTACAGTGTATTCAGAGAGATAAGTCTTACTATTTTGAACTTAGATCTTAATGCGATATTTTGTTTGTAGTTCTGACTGTTTAATAATGTTTTTTAATGATTAAAAATCAGAACATCAAACTTAAACTAGAATTACAATTTAATATTTGCAACTTATTTATTTCTGAATAAGGTTGTAAATTTCCACAATATACTTTTAAATTTTAATGTTACAAACATAACAGATTATTTAATTATATGAATGTGTTTTTAAAACATATACTGCGCGTTTATTTTATACAAAAATATATCTTGAATAATTATTTAGAATGTTCTTTTATTCAAATAAAAGCCAATGTCGTTTCTTTTGAATCTTTATTTGATTGAGTAATATAACTGACGGTAAATTCTTGCGAACGATTGTCAAGCGGTAATAAAATCAATTCCGAATAACGGACCCCACGTCGTTATCAAAATCAATAGAGCCTCGAACATAATATACGACTTAATTGTCTTTCCCCAATTCACACAACGGAGCTTTTGCTCGCAAGTCTAAATTCGATAATGAAAAGGAGCTTTGCTGAAATTGTGCTTTAAGCATATTCGTTGCAAAGAAAGCGATAGGGAATGAATCTTTACCTTAGATTTCTTAGTTATTAGAAAAGTTTCTGTGGAATAATTGAAATGGAGAAATAGAATAGGATAAAAGTGGTTCACAATTAATTAAGTATTTTTTAATAATTTAAATTTATTTGTGATAAAAAGAAAAACACAATTTCGCATGGGAGTCTTCTTTATTAATTTAAAAATAAAATACAAAATGCAGGTGGAACTCACTCATTGACAAGAGTTAGTCTCAATATGTAAAGCAATATTGACTCTTCAGTCAAATAATACTAGACATTTTGGAAATTAACTAAATTCGTGTTTTGTTATTGAATAAGCAGAGAGAAATATGTTATGTTATCAGCCTAGTTACGACATAATATTAAAGTAAGTTTTTTCACTTGTGCTACAAATTGTATTTTTCACATCTTTAAGAAACATCGTTACACAGTTAGACACCTCAAGATTTACGAATAAACTTAAAATAGATTCTAATTCCAAGGAATTAGAATCTATTTGAAAAGAAAAACCTCAATAATAGTAATATTTAACCAAGGTTAAATATTACTATTATTGAGGTTTTTCTTTTCATACTGGACGATAAATATTGTAGAAATAATAATTACACGTTATATGTTTCTTAAAGAGAAGAACACGTTTCACATTATTTTTACACAGGTGGAGTAACAAAGTCAACCTTTTTATAACCTTTTATCTATAATAAATATACTTACAACTCTTTTTAAAAGTACGTATTTTTAATCACATACTAAAACAAAAGTTTTTTTTTTAAAAAAAATTGTTGTGATCCAGTTGTTCAACCTCTGTCTTCGTAGAGGAAAAACGAATAAAAGAATCACAGAAATAAATTAATGTTTAAACAAATCCGTCACTTAATGTTTATATACAAGTTGGTTTCCCACCATCACCCGTTGTGTATATGCAGCCAACGTAATGTTTATATACATTCCATTTATCAATCTGACTATAAACTAAACCATCGAGCAGAAAAAAAATCCACAGCGAAAAAACTTAGCCTTAGTTTTAATATTTAAATTATTAAGCTATTTGTATAAGTGTTAAAAGGGTATGTTTTCAATCATTGGTGTGTACATAGATGATACCAACACGTTGAAACCTGGCTAAGTCCTTCTTTTGAATGTGCGCTGGCCTCACGCTGACGCCAACGCTAACAAGCTCCTACTTTTAATCCTGTCATTCAAGTCAAACAAGTAAGGAGAAGTCGGAGATCCTGTTAGGAGAAGCAATTTGGTATCCTCCGCATTTTGCGAGCTTCTATTGATTCAGAGGAAATCTTATAATCGTTATTCCGTCATTTTTTTGTATCCAATTATAACAGTCATGTATTTTTTTTCATTTGATAGTTTAATTTCATACTGAAATAATTTGGAAAGCATATTTAACTTTTTATACATTTAAATATCAATATATGGTTTGAGTTGAAGAATTTTTTTTTTATATTAAAAAAATAAAACACTGTTTTTTTCTACTTCCGCATTTATTCAATATTACCAGAACCGGTTTCGCTTATGATAAGAATTATCAACTGATAACACGTTAAAAGCGAAAATATTCAGGTAATCAAAAAAAAATCTTTTTTGATTTTACTTACAATCAAAGATATTTGATTAGATCATTTTTATAATAGTTTATCCGTGAATTCTGTGTATTCTTTTGTTATCCATAAACTAAGGGTATCAGTTGTCAAAATTCAATATATGTACATTTTTTTAAAACATTCTTAAAAATGTTTAAGACAAATTTCTAATAATGAGTGCCATACATCCCAAACATCCATACTTTTGATGATTATTCCAAATTTAAATATTACTTTACTTACCATTGTGTATCATAGATATATTATTTGCTTTACAAATGATTATTTTTTTTTGGATAACCATTTAATAAAATAGGCTTATAAATAATAATCCTAACCAAGTTCATTTATTAAGATGCTATTATATAGCTGTCATAAACCTGACGACAGGTTTGCAAAATTGATAATTTATTAACTTACATCTTATTCTCAAATCAGTAAAGAAATATTGAGGTACAATTAGCTCTTTATAAGTTAACATTATAGAAAACGAGACTGTACTGTAAGTACTGTAGTGTTGATAAGAACATGCAACGATTTTAAGAAGTTTAAAGAATTGTTTAATAACATAATTTACTTTCTTAATGTTCATTTCAACATAATATAATATACAGTTTTTTTTATTTCTAAAAAAATGTTTAAAATTTGTCGTCTTCTTTTAAATAGAAACAAACGAATATCGATTATTTAATTCAAATAATATTATATTTGATCGACGCGCCATCTATATTAAGATTTTTGACAAATTAATATATGATTTCATGCAATTTTCCGAACATTATAAACGTTATAGGCAACTGTTTTGACAAAAAAAATGTGAAGTATAGGTTACAAAACTTAATAATATTATATTTGAATACATAGTTTTCAAATAGTACTTAATTATTAATTTATAATATGAATTACTATTCAAAGATGTTTGTTTTTAGTTATTGCAAACACTGCTGTCGCTTGATATGAAAAGCCTGTTTATAACTATAACTAAAATACTGATTATTTTATAAATGTAATTTAATACTGTATTCATGCATGTTTACCTCTTTGCCAGATTCTCACAAAAGCCGTTTCCAGACAACCATAATTAATTATCGTTGTTACTTTGTGAAAGTGTAAGTTTAATATGATTAATTTAAATTTTACAACAACGGCTTCTTTTAGATAATGTTTTGATATATATTTGTAAATTAATTTTCTCTTTCATATTATAATAACTGAATGAGTGCGGCAGAGCCACTGAAACCATACGAAAGATTGTCTGTGTAAGTTTCAAATTAATTAAATTTAAATTTCAAACACTCGTTCGGCTTCGTATTCCAATAGAAGCTTTTCAATCTCTCCCTATTGGAATCGGAACAGCGCCGATCATAACAGCGTCGAACGGAACACATTAAAATGCATTCTGTCCTATTCTGGCGCGCCTTTCGCATATTTCCATTTTGTTCACTCGTTTTCCCACACCGCGCGCATTATCGATCGCGGGGATGCTGCGTTACGCACGTTGCTACTTCTATTTATAGGTTAATAATATCACGCGAGTCGTTTCTATGGTCCTGACAATGGAATACGCCGTTACTCTTCTTCGTCTTCCATTGGCATAAACCACGGTGTTTTACAGGGTTGCCAGACGTACTAAATTTAAATGAAAATTCGAACACGCTAACAATCTCTCTTTGTTTCGCAATTCTTTAGCAACTGTCATAATTGAACCATTTCTTTTCACAATTTACAATTCAGCCATATATTTATTTCTATTGAAAAATCAATCAGCTTTTTTTTATCGTGTTTCTCATTTTTTTTTGTGCGGCAGATAGACATACAGTATATTGAAAGAATATCTTAAATACGATGTTTATTTCAGCAGAAAAAAGGAATTGTCAATCAAAGTGTTTTGACACGTTCTTGTGCAGAATATTTTTGTTTTTGTCAAACAAAAAAAACGTTTCTAAGAAATATGTTTTGAGCTTAATTCAATTAAGACATACTATGCATAAATTAAAAATTATTTATCTTTTTACGGGTAAAAAAACTTAGCTTCAATTAAAAGTAGAAAAAAATAGTCGAGGAGAAAAAAATCACAATCACCTATTTTCAGATAAATAAACGTATGATATTTGACGAATTGATTAACTTTTCCGGTTCTAAGCTCAAGAAATGCGGCCCCAATACCCACATTTTCTTAAATATCTATTTTAAAATGGGTGATACAATGCTTATAATTAAGGTTTTCTTATATCATAGTTTTTTAGGCCTTTTGTAGTTTATATAAATACGCGATAACGCGAAAACACGATAAGCGCTCGCGATAAGCGATCGTTCGTAAGATAGCTGAGCTAAACTCGTCAGTTGCAATTTCATATGTGTGCTGGGATGACGTCTTTTTTACGCGCAACTTAAAATATGATTATTTATTAAAAAAAAAACATCAATTTTTATAAAAAAATGTTTGAGGAATAATGCAGAGAGATATTTTAAAGCCCTTTGACTATTTTTTTTTTTAAATTCTTAAGAATAAGGCCAATAATGAGGAAACCACTGGGGTCCCTAAACGACCCCCATCGGATGAGAAGTATTTTTCTAGTCTCCTAGCCACGAGAGTTAATATAAGATTGTCTGACGAATGGATGATGCGGAAATTTTTATTCATAGTCTGCATAAAAATATTTTTTTACTATGTTCTCAAAATTATTCAAAAAAGTTTCTCATAACAGTTACAAAAAATTAATAACCACTGAACTTCTCATACGCAATTTTCCGTTACGTGAATTTCTCTAAACGTCAAAACACCATCGAAAATAAATAAAAGCTAATGGTTCACAAAACAAACAAAAAAACTATGATATTTATAAACTTTATCTCATTTATTAGCTTTATCTAGCAGTTGTAACATAATGCTTTAAATGGGGCTAATATAATAAAACAGTTCGTCCCATTTTGACATATTTGTTTTTTACTTTGGTTACGTACCTATTCATTAACAATTGTTTTCTGTTATAACTGAAAAATTTTATTCACCAGACACACACAATCAGTATTTATATATGGTTGTTTATTGTTTTGTTTCCATTAAATAACAGAATTCTCAGTAAGAAATTACTTAGCTCAATTAGAATTTATACTAAAAAGATATAAAAAGACTAGGTCTGTAGTCACTCAAAAAATTAAGAGCTCGCTTTACTATCTTCTAATAGTTTCAGTAGGTAAATATAGGTAAAGCAGTTGTTTTATATCCATGTCCGCTAAGCTTCCCTTTTTAGAAGAGGGTAGTAGGAATATAAATGATAAAGCAGACCACGACTAGTGGTTGGCTAATTCAATCTCGCTTCACCTTGTTATTTTATAATTGAAATGTGGAGGGGGGGGGGGTTTAGACATCACAAACATCCATGCCTTTGAACAGAAATAAAAAAATCGATTGGAAAAATACTGTCCTTTTTTGTGTATGCACTCGAAAAAAAATATTATATTTCAACAAATTAGTGTTATGTAACCTAACAGATTTTACTCCGGTGCATATTTTATTTGTTATTATGGATTTTTTTCAAATTTACAGAAAATAAATCAATAACAGTTTATCTTAATCTAATTTTAAATGGTTCAAATACAACCACAAGTTTAAATCTACTGTTTGATAAAGTGTCGACGTTTAAAATGTCGACGAGAATATATAAGTCACCGTTTTTTGACCCACCTTCCATTAACCGAGACAAATATAGGACGACCGCAAAGTAACGACCGGTTTCTTGACGACTCCTCGAGGTGATAATTAATTTATTATAAGCCTTATCGTAAGAAACGTTGTATACATCCCCTTTGAGGATGCTTTGTAATGTAGAAGTTTGAGAGAAGAAAATTTTATGAATTCGTGGTATATGGTTAGCAACTTTCTTAGAAGATTAGATACGCGGTGGGGTACACGTAAGGGCTTTTCAAAACACAAAGTGACTACATATAAAACCATATTAAATTTCTTGTTGGAAATATAAATTTTCTAAAATATATAATACCACTGTATTTAGAAAAAGTCAGGGAAATGGATGATAATTAAATATCACTGATACATAATTATTTTATTAGACTAATATTTTTAGTTTGTTTTGGCTTTTATAATTATTAGTACGAGTAATCCTAAATTTTTATTTTGACATATTTGTTTTTTATTTTAAATGTTTACTTTATTACACATTACAAGTTCAAAAAAAAATGTTTTCCAACACAAATAAATCATATTTTCATTAGGACTGTGTGTGTTTGTAAAAAATCCCCTTACCCCCCCCCCCCCCCCCCCCGCCCAGTAGGAATAAAAAAACTTGTTTTTTTTTCATTTATGAGTAAAGAATTAGAACCATTGTCTAATAAATTAAAATTGTACGGTAGAGTGAATTTAATAGCATCACAAAGAGGTATAGTAATTACTTACTTAAATATGTAGTTTACTAACAAATTTATTAATTTTATTTTTTAAATCATGAAATAGTAATTAAGTTTATGTTTTATTGTCTAAATCTGTTTTATCACAGTTTTGGCAATGTTATAGTGCACTGAGCATTTGAAAATATAATTTTGAATGAAATTGTTTCAAAGCAAATGAAAATTCGTTCAATAATTTATTTTAATCGCATAAAATAATATACGATATATGCCACAATTTACCAATAAAATAAAATCTTTCCATATTAAAGAAAAAGTACAATAACGTCATTGTAGTTATTCGAAGTCTGCGAAGTATTTCTTGACCATGCTTTCTATTTTTTTTAGTACTGAAGCCTTACCATTTGTTTATATTCTTGCACCATGCATATTCTCGGCCACTCTTCTGTCGGTGCTGTATATCTTGGCGTTTTGTCGACGTAAAATGCTTACAATTTTAAATAAGAGCAGTAAACGTAATGGCGGACATAATTATAAATAAATTAAACATACTATGAAGTGAGCAGTAGTGTATGGTTTAACTCTACTCTAAACCATTTTATTACGCGCCGAAATTACCCTTTGCCGACAATTTTCTTTTTACCTTGATAATTACGAAACCTTATTACTCGTGCGCTGAGATGACAGCCCTACAATATGCCTACACTCTAGTTTATATTACACATTGTATGTCTACGTAGTAATAAAGAATTGCAGGCTATGCAAAGTCGTTGGTTGTTTTTATTATTTTTACGTTGGCAACACGGCGCGTCCCAAAATGTCCGCCGCGAACTAAATGACATTTTAAATCGCCGGCTTATAAACAGCTGTGGGTGTTTTCTGTAAACACTGGATCGTTATTAGGCTTTTTTACAGCAAACTTAATTCCGTAGGGACTTTTTTCTGAACTGACAGGCCTTTGTTATTTCGGTACATTCTACAAGGTGACTGAAATCGCTAAATCTAGCCGCCGGTGGTCGTGGAAAACAATGGAAAGAGTGAAACAAGGAAATAAACACAGGAAATCAAAAATAAAAAAAAAACTTTTTTTGCCGAGGTTAACAAGAAATCTTGATTTTGTCCAAAATATATTTACGAGCATAAAATTTTTTCCCAATATTTCATTTATTATAAAATAGCTCTGTAGTAATTTGGCATGTGTTTTTATTGTAAAAATAACAATATTCTTATTCAATTTCATAGGATTTTAAAAAGATTGACAGAATTATAACAAAATCACGCTATCGTCAAAACAAAACATAATTATTAATTTTCTTTCCCCGAACGGATTGACGATTATAAAATTATTTAATAAATTTCGATTACTGTAATTTAAATTCATTTTTGTAAATCAGTAAAAAAAATACAGTTGGTAAGAAAAACATTGTTTTCATTATTATAAACGGTTGTCATTAAAATTAAGCTAATGTTTAATCATATAATCAATTTTAAGATATAAAACATAGTATATCTTATATATGAACTTGTATCAACATTTTTTATTTGTATGTTAATTTAGTTCAACTAAACTAGTCTAAAGGAGCATTTTAACATTGAATTAAATCAATATTTTGTACAAGAAAAATTTATAATTAACTTGGTCATGTTTTATCACTTTTTAGTTTTCACATAAAGTTAGACAGAAATTTCTCGAAGTAGGTATTATATTGAAATAATATTTTAAAAATAGCTGGCGATTCTTGTGGATCCATAAATACATTATATTATTAATAAATTTATTTACTTTATCAAGATAGTATCATCTCTCATTTTTAAAACTGCAATTGTCTCACATGTATGATCAAACACAATATGATATTACAGCGCAAAATAACTTCAAGTAAAAATAAACTTAACTTTAACAAATTCCATCTCTTGCAAAAAAACAATTTTATATTTAGTGTGCCGCCTGAAAGGAGCATTCAGAATAGTGCCTCGTAAGTGACGTCATTAAAAATTTTGTTTTCTTTTTCTTTCAGAAAAATTACTAAAAGGGTGCTTAAGCGAACAGATTTTTATCAAAGTAAATGGCAATGTCTCCAATTTAATGGATGCAACAACTCAGGGGGGGAGATTAAGAGGCCTGAAAAATACTCCGCCATTATTTTCTCTTTGCGTCTTTTATCATTTAAAATTCATTTCGAGAGTATATTTTGCTCCATAAGCGATTATTCATTAAGCAATAAGCGGGGAAAATACTGCATTTCAAAAAGATTTTTTTTTAATTTCATCAGCGTAATTCAATTATCTACGAGCTTCCACACATAACCAGATTTTTGTATTTCTTAAATATTTTATAACAGTCGTAAAAATTAAATAACAAATGAGGGAGACTAATTGATGTAATGGTGATTCGAATATTATTTTATTTGGTAAAAGGTATAATCTGCATGTTATTCTATTCCTCAACCTCTCGTTTTCCGAAGAGAGAAGTAGATATAAGGATAGAGGCTAAGACAGAATAAGTGGTAAGCTAATAGCTCTTGCTAATCCTTTTTTTTAGAATCCGATAGGTGGGTGTGAATTTTAGACAACCAAACCTTCAAACGGAAATATATAAAACAAATCAAAAAAAACAATTTACATAAACTGTAAATGCTAGAATTGAGACCCGTAATTACGCCAACGACGCCGACTAGTGGACCACAAACTTTACAGTTTTAAAAAAAAACTATTCATTATGAGTATTTAAGCCCATGACCGCCATAACCGTAGCCAACGAGGCTTTAAATTTAATAACATTCAAAACCAAAAATCCCGATGACCGACTTTGCTTTCAATGTATATATTCAGCAATAAATTATCGACGCCCTTTTTGTAACTATTTATTAGTGCTTTTGACTTTCAACTTGACCCATATTTCTTAAATTTAAGATAAATATTATTTGCATTACAGCTTATTCATGCCAATGCGTCAAAAAAAATTAGTTGAAAGATCATACGGTATAAATATTATGAGAATATTTTTGTAAGTCACTCGAGATCTACTCGAAGATCAATAATATATATCACAAACACCACGTCTTAAACGTCTCAATTTTTTAAATTGATGAAAATTATCTAGTTTTGAGGTTGATTTTATTGGAAATCAAACCCTGACTCACATGATCGGTAGGGCAAGCTCTAACCAACTAGATCATAGCAGTTGAGATAATTTAGAAGAAAAAAACATGGCCAAACGTATTGTAACCATTTTTTAGCATAATATAATTTACAAATCAATAACTAAATGAGTTCTGGAAGTATATGAAACTGTCATATAAAAAAAAGTTTTTGGAACTTTCAATGTCTGTCATTTATTTATATTTTGCAGCATGTTTCATGTTTCAAAAAACATTTTGAGCGCTTCTCGTAAATCTGTTGTATTCCAGTCGAAGCACACTTTGCTTTGAAACGATTTCAACAACGATTGTACACGAAAAACTTTATTAATTACGTTTCCAGACAGCATCTGAATGCGAATCATTTTTAAAACACATATTCACAAAAGACACACGGCGACTGAATATGTTTTTCGCGTGACAGAAATGAAATATTTTATGAAAACGTGAACGTAATAAAACCCGTATGTTGGCCATTTTGTTTCGTTTTTAATCAGATATTAGTCAGACTGAATCGTTTTTTAAGGCTCGAGATAACATCTTGCAATAATATTGCCAGCTATTTTAAATTAATATTTTCTGCAAAGACTTTGATAACATGGACCCATTAGAGGTGAAGTGATCCAAGTAGTATTTTAGAAAAAATATAAGTTAGATGCGTTGTAATATTATACACGTGTCAAAGTATCGTTACCGTAAAGTAACCTCAGTTATTATACATTGCAATAGCTATCTACATAAAATAAAAATATGCAATCCACCAAAGCATCGAGTAAAGACGTGATAGTATACTTAAAAGTTAATGAAAAAAGTTTTACCATTTTACTGGTTGGCTCACTTTACCTCTTGAATGTTCAAATATGTTATACCGTCGAGATTCTGGCTACAAAGAATAACAAAATGTTATATAGACTCCTAGTAGAGATAATTTATCTAAAATAAGTTTTCTACGAAAACTGATTGTTACTCAGTTGTTCATTCTCTCTTTTTCGAAAAGAATAGAGGAAGAGTTGGTGGTTAGGGTATCTAGTAAAATGGTAAATATTTTTCCTTGGACTTTTAATTAAAATTGATGAATTAAGTGCAATGTGTAATTACTTCACAAGTTACTTCACTTTTACGATACTTTCAGACGTGTTGAATATTACAACGCATCTAACTTTTTATTTACTAAAATACCACTTGGCTCACTTCACCTCTAATGGGCCCATATTATAAAATTATGACAAAACACAGTTATACGTTATTAAACCTAGACTGCTAAACTATCTCAGAGTGTTTAGTTAATGTTTAGGTATCAGACAGTTTTTTTTATTCTATCTAATTATTTTATCAGAAAAAAATACAAAAAAAATATCAATAGAACTTATTGATTTACACTTCAGACCGATTTCATATCATACATGATAGACATTATAAGTCGAAAAAGTTTGAGATGTTTTAGTAAAATATGTTTCAAAACGAAAAACAGGTTAAATACCACATACTCTACATATATGCTATCACATATTTCATAAGGAATTTTTGTACTTGAAAAATATAAGATTTTCCTTTACTTGGATTTGGCACCGTATGATGTCACATAAAACGGATATTGGGTATGTCTAGTGCTTTATTTACGACCAAACATGAAGTGAGGTGTTACTAGGAACATGAAAAGAAAACCAGATATCCAATCATTTAAACCAAAGCTGGCGACATTGAACATTTTCTCTACTGTGGCAGAGTAATACAATTTATGCAAACATACTAAATTTAAGGGCCTGGTAATAAGATACAAATATTTTATTTGTAATATTATTCATGATGAACAAAATTATAACCAATCTGTCTTGAAAATTAAATATATTCATATTAATATCAAATTCAGCGATGAATTTTCAATATTGGTTATTCATATTATTCTTTAAATATACGTACATATCTTTCATGATGAAACAATAACGTATTGCGCGTACCATAGGTTTGCCATCCATTTGGGAAACTTTCTCATATTGGAAGACCGCATCATTTGTTTGTCATTTAATAAGATCACATTTGAGAAACTTTAATCAGATATATATTAAATGTGCGTAAATTGTTTTTTAATGGATACAACCCAGTAAATACAATTTCAGTCAGACGGCCGCACTGAATAACCTAGAAGGTTGTAGGGTGTTTAACATTAACCGAGTCTTGGTTGGAGTAAATATTTTAAATTTGATAAGTTTAAAACAAAATATCAGTCTCTATTGATATAAAATTTAAAATAACTTTGATTATTCCACGTATTGTATAACTAACTGTGACACGTGTTTCGCCTCTTTCAGAGGCATCTTCAAAAGGGAAAAATCCCAATCTAATTGATTGCAGCTCATTAGTATCATTATTTGTTTGCTTTATTTCGATTCAATCACCCCCCTCTTTGCTTTCCTTAAAAGGAAAAAAACCCAAACTCCATTTTGTAATTTCATAATTTAAAAATTTTAGAATCAATCTTGCTTCATAAGCAAAATTTGCGATAGTAAGTCTGAAGATGCCTCTGAAAGAGGCGAAACACGTGTCACAGGTAGTTACACAAAACGTGGAATAATCAAAGTTATTTTAAATTTTATATTAAAATGAACTTCCACAAAGTTACCGCCGAAGCCATCGAAAGTATCAGCCTCTTTTGATTTACGTAAAAATTTGTTGCAAAAAAGTTTGTAATAATAACACTAATTGGAATGAATAAAATTTTGCTAAGAAAACCGTTGATAACTGTTTTACGAAAGATATGTTTTAGACGCGTAGCTTATTACCAATGCCTTAACTAGATTTAAATGTAATGAGTAGGAGACTGAGTCATATATTTAAATGCCAAGATGTGTTAATCGTGTCGTATTTAGCACAAAATAAAAGTTTCAACTGCTTCAAAATAAAGCATAAGAAATTTACGTTATCGCGAAAAAGAGTGTTAAACTTTTTGTTAAGCATTCGGTTTTTTACTCAATCTAGAAACTTTAATTCCCAAGGCAGCGTTACCAAAGCCGTTTCATTTTAAAGCTTTAACTAAAAAAGCTGTATAAATTATACTTGGACAACTATTGAAACAGCCATTTAAGTGTATCAATCAGGGCTGTGGAGTCGTGAAAGATACGACGACTTCGACTATATTTTTTTTTAAATCTTCCTTAATGAATTACAATTTTCGTTTTTATTTTTTTTAACAACGTTGGATATAAAGAAACTTTGCTGATGTACAGTAACATTTTTTAATAATATATGACAGTTTTTTAACATTAAAAAAATAATATTCAGTTAATTTATCGAATTAATATGAAGATTTAAAAATGAATCGATATGGGTTAAATAAAATCATTAGAACAACCACGCGTGGCTTTCCATAAAAAAAATCGTGCGAGGTTTTCAAATGATTGTTTTTTTTTAATTTACATAATAAAACTATAATTTAATCATAAAACCTTTTCCGACAAACAAAAATAAATATAATTCCTAAAACTTCTCACCATTCAAATCTGTGGGCATTCCCATACATTTATTTCTTATATAAACACGAAATATTCATTTACTAAGCGTCAATTCAAGTTCATCCGTGCACTTGAACGCCTGAAGATGCCGAAAGGTGAAACACGGTTCGTTAGTGACAAAATCTGTACATGATTTGAACGATTCAAATTTAATAAAACTATAAGTTTTTGAAATATTACACAATGTTATCTAGAATACACATATTTGTGTCATTGAAAACTTAATTTCAATGTAAAATATTCTAAATAACGTTGTGATTAATATGTTGTCATTTTATAGATTAAGCCGGACAAATGCGCAATCAATTAAAATAATTTATTGCAATCAATACACTATTATACACATCCGAAATAAATGTATTGCAAATCTCTCATGCATTACTGAATGACACTGATAAATCCAGTGTTTGCGCGCCAAATTAATTCTATTCAATTATGATTTTTGTAACTGATTTCCGCAAATTTTACCGTATATTTGTAATTTTCCGACGAGTAAATAAACACAAATTTAATTAACAAAATTACATTGTTTTGCTTTCCAAAACAAACTAACGTTTGCATTGTTTTTAGTTAAAGCCAAAATTTCACAATTTAATTGACTTGCATTCAATAATTAATTTAACTAAAAAAAAATGTTTTAGTTTGTGTGCTAAATGTTAAGTTTTCTATTGACATAAAAAATTAGGCATATCTTACATGTATTACATGTATGTACATAAGAAAATAGTTGCGAATAATTCAGTTGTCACTATTACAGTGTAAAAAGATGTACAAAATATCTAAAAAACCAAAAAGTAGAAGAAAAAAGTACACATTTTAAATTGGCAAGTAAATCAATTCAGAAATCTTCGATAAAGTCTATTGTAATAAATAAAAAGTAGTATTCGTCGGACCTCACTCACGTCGATTGGTGAATTTTAAATAACAGCTAAATATATGAGGCATTCCAATATCAAAACTTTTCTAACATCTAGTATCGATATTGAATTCGCATTTTTTTTAAATGCCGAAAAACAGGGTAACCATACCTTCCATTTTGAGCGGGACTTTCTAATTCAACAGTAAAATCTAAATTCTTACAGTTTTTATGAAAATCTATATTTAAGCAAGAGAAAAGAAAAAATAAACATTTTTTAAAGTATTGACGTATTGCACAGTTCACATTAAAATGGAATTTTGTATTAATATTATCGAATTTATTGGTAAGCAAAACAAAAACTACAAAAATCAACTCTTTCTGTAATCAAACAATATTTCTGTATATGTACTAATAAACATATTGATTCCACAGTATCACAAGTCAAACATTTGCTGTTTTGATTTTAAAGTATCAGGACATTCCTAGAAAACTGATATCTTCCTGATCCGAAATGTAATAAGTGGTAATCTTTGATTGTTTTTGAATAATAGTGGATATTTTTCTTTTGATCTAATCTCCTTATAAACCTCTGAAAATTCATTAACATTAGCATTAGAAAATAAGTATAAATAAATATTCAAAGAATATTTTTAGTTAATCGTAGTATTTCATTAAAATCCACAAAAAACAGACATTACACAGTAGAAGATTAAGCTAAGAGGATCTAAATTATGTTTTCTGCTTATCTTGAAACAATACGTTTTGTTGATTTGGTTGTTTACTTGGTAGAACTTTATTATAATAGGGTAAAAATAGCAACGTATTTACTTCTATAGTTTTTATAATTATTATTTGATAGCAATTTCGGCTTTCGCCATCGTCATAACTATGATTAAACTTACATTTTTCTCAGCTATATATACTGGCTCTGAAGAGATACACAATGCATCTTGTTATTCACTCTAACATCCCAATACAAATTACAATTATAGTAGTACACTGGCTCTAGTGTTTCGAAGAACGATAAGCAATTTGGGGTTTTTCAACGTTAATTAGGATAAATTAAAATTATATTTATTATTAATTACACCAGGGGTTTTGCAATATATATAACTGAGAAAAATTTAAGTTTAATCATAGTTCTAACGATAGTTAAAGTCGAAATAGCTATCAACTAATAAATATAAAAACTGTAGAACTAAATACGTTTCTATTTTTACCCTTTAATACGTTTTGTGTTACATTTTGAAGCCGAGGAAACGGAAAACGTAATTTCTAATTTTACCACCTTTTAATGAGCGATTACTCATTTTTTTTATTTGAAAATATGGCAACCCTCCATACTAGTTTTGTAGTGGTTATTTTTATAACAATACGTTTAAATTCAATACAGATTCAAAGAAAACGGTATAAGACTTGATAATTTAGTCATTGATTATGTTCGTCTACAGTACATAACGAGGCATATCTCTGTACGAACTCATTTGTATCTGTGCAAATTAGGGCTCAGTCGAAATCGTGTTTAGTGTGCATATCCATTCATTGGGGTGTGTATATTGGGAATAAACCGGACTACGTTCATTAGTGTCTAGAACAATTAATTGTATCCACTATCTGCAGATCGTTAGAATTAACGGTTCGTGGTCTGCGTCATTATTTTGTTCCTAAATGTTTTTTTCACAAACAAATTCTTTAGTTTTTTAAATAATTGCTTGAACATACACAAAAACACACCAATTAATGATACTTTACAATGACATATTAAAAGTTATGTGAGTTTGCAGTTGTAAGAGATTTAAAACATCCATCACAAATAGGGCCTCCAAACGCGGGATCCCGGGATTCCGTCTAATTTCAGGATTGAGGATAAGAAGTGCGAAATTTTCAAAAGATTTGTAAAAACAGACAACCAGACAAAATTTTAGAAATCCGCGTGAAACTTAAAAAAGAAAAAAAAAGGTCAAAATTTTTTGTCATTTTGGGAAATCCCCAAATTCTTCAATTTTTTAAATTGGCCACTGAGAAAAAAATATTAAATCCCCGAAAGGTCGATTTTTTTGTTCATTTTGGGAATTCAGTAAATTTCTGGCTTTTTGAAGTTGGCCTCTGAAAAATCCGTAAATTTCCATAATTTCGAAATTGACCACCAAAAAACTTTTGAAATCTCGAATATTTCCACGATCTTGGGATTGGAAAAAATGTGAACTCCAAAATCCTGGGATTGCAGAAAAGGTCCAGATTGGACGCCATCATCACAAAAGATCATATATTGAAAAACTATACTATAATTTTGATAGGAAAATCCGTGATGGGATTCAAACTTGTGAGCTCTGCAGTCCAAGCCAATTACGTCGATCACTCGACCACAAATATGACGAAGCCGAATTTCAATACCGTTCGAGTACCAGTACAACCAGTATTTTTTCAAATTTTGAAAGCATGGGTATATAACTAAAAATTACTAAGCGAAAGCGATTAGTAAACCATTTGATTTGCCCTAACCGAAATTATATCGAAAAAGAAGGTTTAGCCACTAAATAACAAACAGTTCTTTGAGAAACGAATCGGTAGAGATTAATTACACCAGGAGTGGGAGTGGACATAATTAAAAGACCTGTTATTTTTTCAATAAATAATGAATTTTTAATTTATTTTTAATCTATATTAATTAAATTATGATCGCATGAAAAATGTCTATATCTAAAGCATTATTAAATTTTCAGATATTTAATCAAACATTTTTGAAATTCCAGCATCGTTTTTTTATCCTATTACACTATTCACCTTTATGAAGTTATAATATAATAAAAAAGATAAGTTTAAAAAAATATTTGTTCGGCCTCTTCATTCGAACCTCTGAAAATAATAAGGAACAACGGAGTATGGATAGGGATTATATTATAGGGAGATTATTGATTAAGCTTAGGTTAAAATAATTAAAATATCACGGACATTATTTATGAGTTAAGGCTATTTTTGAGATAATGTTTGTTTTACTAATGTAATTTGGATATCACTTGATTTGTATAGAGAGGTGCCTAATTAATAATGATATTTAAAAATGTATTTACAACACAATCGTATGGATGATTTCATTTGTAAATGCGTATTATCCTAATTTTTTTAAGGAAATAACTAGATTTCAATAACTTTTTTTTGCAGGTGTCAGACGCTCTACAGAACAATATGTAGCCTGCTTTTTTTACTTTTTGTCAATACGTAATTTACTCTGTATTAAAAAATACATATTTAAGTTTTCATTTATAATCCTGAAAATGTACATTGTTTAGTTTTTAAATCCTTAGTGTTGTTGGCTTCCGTGTCGGACTCGAGTCCCAGTACGAACAGCATTTTTCTGTTCAGCGATTTCTGTTTAAGGCATGGATTTTTGTGATGCCTAAAAAATTCTTTCTACCCTGTCATTCATTTAATAACTGGGCGTAATGAAAGCGATCAGTTAACCACTAGGCTTTTCCTTGACTTATCCTTCTATCCCTACTACTCCCATTTAAAAAGAGACGTTGAGCGACTGAGTAACAAACAATTCTCTTACAAAACTTACGTTGAAAAAATAAATTGAAAGCGGACATGGATTAAAATATATGTGTTTTCTGTTGAATTATATTATTTTCATGTTGTCTTAATATAAATTTAATATATTTACGTTCACAAGCTCGTACCATGATTCAAATTATCGTTCCGTGCTCCAAAGTTGTCGTTTATATAATACATTGATTTTTTATAGATATATTTTGTTATCTATAATACAAGAAAAATTGTTTCAGTTAAAGGGAAAACAATTACTCAGACATATAGGATGAGAAGCTTTACCAGTAACAAGTCGTTCGCTTTGAGGCGATCTGTTTTGCGTTGATTGTTTTTACAAAGCTTTGCTGGCACGCTACGTCTTATTTGTATGTGAAACACACACAGAGAACCGGAACCCTGGGTTACCGCAGCTGACGCAGAAGACGTGCCGAGGGTTGGTGATCGCTGTTTAACTGGCGAGCACAACAAAACCGCTTGATTGTTTAGAAAAACAATGAAACCACCCTATACAATATCATCCCCATCAGATTTCAATAATAATCAAAACAATTGCGGGAGGTTTTTTTAAACTTACTATTTTCACTTCTTGGAGAATCGATATTTTATATATCTAACGTATTAAGGCATTTTTTTACAATGAAGTACACTTTCACATCGTAACACTTAATGAAATTTAAGTGAGAGACTGCTTAAGGTGGTCGGTTTTCAAAAGTCATGTTTTAAATCCGGTTTTTTTTAAACATGGAAACCAGGTTTTAAATATTAGAATTACATTGAATTATTCATATTATTTTTTTATTTAAACCACCTTGGTAAGAAATAAAGCAAGTAATTTTATTTAATTTTAAAAAAGGTTTTGTGTTGTATAAAAAATATTTCCTCATAATAGAAATAACGATTTTTATCATATTTTTTACAATAATGTAAGTGTAATCGATTGATTGTTTTTATTAAAATCTATCGTTTTATTTAAAGTGAGATTTATTTCAAGAAATCCGTCGCATAAAAAACGTTAAGCAATATTTGTTTTATTAATTTTGTCTGTACTTTCTAATGGGATGAAACAATTGTACTGAGATTGACGGAGCGATGGTTTTGAAACAGCTGAGAAGCTTCCTTGAAGCATAGCCGTGCACCGCATCCATCAATTACTTTGTTACTCATTTTATCAAATCATTGTTTAAAAAATCGCATTAAAAATTTAATAAAATATTATATTTTTTTTTGCATTGCCCACTTGTACTTTAAAGTAAAACAGAATAACTTAAAAATGCTTATTCAATTACTGTACCAGTAAGACAGAGAGGAAAATATCAATTCATTTGTAATGTTTATTGAAATATATATATTGATATTATAATAATGTAAACGAAACGCGTCTATGTCCATACAGTTTTCATGATCATTGGTATACTGTCGTAAACGAACGAGAACGTAAAGTACAAAAACATTGTTTTTAAAATGATCACGATGAAAGCGGACTGAATTGTAACGCGGCCGTGGACAATAAGAAAAAAAATGAATAAACAACAATTGACCAAAATGTTGACAGCTCAAAAACTTTAAGTCGGTTAATCGTCTTTGGGTAGCTGTAGAAACAATAAATCTTTACCGCTAAAAAGCTTTAACTTATTCACTTTTCCGGTTCTAAGCTCAAGAAATGCGACCCCAATACCCACATTTTCTTAAATATCTGCTTTAATATGGGTGATACAATGTTTATAATTAAGGTATTCTTATATCATAGTTTTTTGGACCTTTTGTAGTTTATATAAATACGCGATAACGAGATAAGCGCCCACGATAAGCGATCGTTCTTAAGATAGCTGGGCTAAACGCGTCAGTTGCAATTTCATATGTGTGCTGGGATGACGTATTTTTTATGCGCAAATTAAAATATGATTATTTATTAAAAAAAAAACGGATTTTTAAAAAAAATGTATGAGGAATGATGCAGAGACATATTTTAAAGCCCTTAGACTATTTTTTTAGATTTTATTCAATAATAACTGTACTTCTATAAATACTGAAATAAATAAATGCTAAATGTGAGCCTGTTTTTTTCAGATGATAGGACGTGTATAAATCTATTGATCATTATTGATCTATTGATTCATAGTTCAAAATACCCAATTTTTGACATGAAGTTTTCTGGCAATATACTGACGAAGTATGGTTAGTAGAGATTCCCTTGAAGTTTCTTTTTTTCTCCAGCTTGATAAAATGTAATTCAAATAACCACAGATTCCGTTACAGATAAAATTAAATGCAGAAATGTATTTATTCCTTGAAATAATTTTACCACAAATGTGTCCCGAGATGTAATTCGCAGGAAAGCATCTTAAAGGCTCTATTCTATCTATAAATTTGTCCTTTTACTATTTCTATGCGCCGTGACCCCGTTCTACCCCTTTGTAGCCAAATGGGGGCGGCTTCCTCCCCTGCAGTGGCCGAACAGAAGTGGAACTATTATTATTATTATTACTACCAGCAAATGGAAAGTTAGGAAGCTGTATTGTAGGAGCTCTTTCGCAAAACGTTTTTCTACTCAAGGCATACTTACGTCTTGGTATTTTGTAAGGGAATTTGTTCGAGCTTGTTAAGAATTTTTATCATGGACTCTAAGAAATGAAAATTACAAATGACATTCCAGATATAATGTCGAATTTTGCACACACTTTTGCATGTAAGAACACGTTATCAACTTTGCCTGAAATTTATTTTTACTGTGTCTTAGTGTATACTCTGAAACAGATCACTGTCTAACATATTTTAAAAATAGTTACAATTGGCATAATTTCTACAATAGTATATTGGGCCACATTTATTGACCTTAATGTTTAAATCATTTAAAAATCCAGAGATAACATAAAGAGTAGAAAGGGTATCTTGAAATACTGATATTGCTGATTATGGCAAGTGCGTGAAAAAATATTTCATCTATAAAAAGCCATCTTATTTAAAACTTTAATTACAAATAAAAATTTTGCTGTTAATTTTCCAACCACTTCATGTTATGTGTAATTGGTCACAGCTTTTCATAAGGAAATAACGATCAAGAATTGAAAAAAAATACTTCTCATTCTTTCGGCCCAGTACAGAGCTACTCGAGACTTGCCTTTAAACCATGCACTATTGACTATTGCCCTCAAACAAAGAAAAAAATAAGAGGTGTGACTTGCTCAACCATTTAGTTTAAGTGATATTAGTTTAAGTATCCTGAGTGTGTATTTGTATGCTGAGAATCTGTCGTGGAAGTTACTGGTTTAAAGAATATTAATGATTTCCAAAAGTTATTAAGTAAACGTAAGTAAAGATACAAAACGTTTTTACTAAGCGGAAAAATAATTTATTGCAAACATTAAATTTTACTGCAACTAGGAATAATAAAATAGTAACAGATTATGTAATATTTTTATGCCTTAAATTACTAAATAAAATATATTATATTTAAAATCCAAGATACGCTTTGTTCTAAAAAAATCGTTTTCAACAGTACTATTCATACTGTTTGGTTTATATCATGAATGATCGTTGTTATTCAAATTGAAGATATAAAAAGTACTTTTATTACTTGGGACTCATTTTTTTTATTCGCTAAAAGCTATAAATATTCATATTTAAATGGCTAAATCGTAAAATAAAGTAATCGACGATAAAATGAATTCAAAAATTCTTGCAATAACTCTTTGCTTTATATCAAAATTATAAGCTCTGTTCTGGAAGAGCTTTTTCCAAATGGTTATATGAGAAGCCAACAAAAAGGCTTTTCGTTAAAAACTCTTAATGCTCCCATTTATTTAATGATTTTATCAGGACTGTAGAATACGAATTTAGTTTACACTTTGAAAAAAAAATATTACTGATTTTTCAACTATTACATAGCTATAATGAAATTCTGTATATTATTTATTTTTAATAATGACTTAAAATATTACATTCATTCAATGAAGATCAAATATTATACGTGAAACAATTACTTTTCAAGCGTACTGTAGATTCTATGTATATAAAAGTCTATCGTTTAAGTATGTTTGTCTTAGGAAACGTCGTTAAATTTATCAAAAGGTAAAAATCAGAATTATTGAACATTTTTAGGGTCCCAGAAATCCCTGAAGGCCCACATATGATCATTTAAGAGACAAATAGGGTTCATACAATTTATCGTTCCATACCTGCGTATTTTTATTACAAAAATCCTTTTATCAGGGATGCCTTATAAATATCTTTTTATCATTTTGGCAATAAATTGTTGATTTTTAGTTCCCACAAGTATGAAGAATTCAGGTGATTTCATTTTTATGAATGTTTTGTTAAAACATTACTATGTTTTGTACGGATGACATATTTTTAATTACAATCAAAAGAAACATTCTTATTTACTTCGTATATCATTTTTACTCTTGCAATAACATTATTGTGAATATCAAACTTCGACTAGTGTCTTTTTATAACAGCAGTATACGATATGAATATAATCATTTAATGCACATTACTACGTGTTTATATATTTTACCACTTTATCGGTAGTGTTTTGATTTCTTTGACACAGTAGGGAACTTTAAATTCCAAAAACTGCTATTAAATAAAGGATATAAATATCTTTAAAAAAAAAATCTACTTTTAAATATGGTTTACATATAACTTACTTAAAAACTTCATTGGGCCAAATGAAAACAATAGCCGACATTGTTTTTAAAAAAGCAGTTTCTAAAAAAAATCAATGGACAAGACGAGACATGAAGAAAAAATAACAAACATCTTATTTCTCTTCCGGAACTAAATACTTTGATATTTTTACATTAGAAAAAAGATTTCCATTAAGTTAATTTTAACTCAATTAATTTAACGTTTCTCTTTGTATCAACAGACACGCGGTTCTTTACAAAGACGTTTACGACTTTTTAGGCATCAACTTATCGTGTTTTTACCCCGAAAATCTATATTTATATTGCATATATGGCTCTTTGATACTTTTGCTATCCTGTTTGGTGGACAACTTGGCTCTTCTTATTTGAACGACTGTCGACCCCTGGTTTATTGTATTATACACAACTTTTAAAAATAATTGTGAGTAAAATATTGTACTCTATTGGGTCTAGTAATCAGATATTTAAAAAATATTAATTCTAATAAAATTCTAAAACATAAAATAAAATATTTGTTTTGTCTGGATAATTTATACGAATATTTCTCAATTTCCTAATATTAAGCCCGACTTAATAACATATTCCGTAAGCACTTGTTGATTAAATGAATGTATGAAATTTATGGGAAAACGATGAATAATATTTGATACACGGAGGATATTCAAATATTACTTTTCTCTTCACATTAAATCATGGTTATTTGAAGCTGTTTGACTAATGTTCAGAACGATCGATGTACATATCTGCGATTACTATATACGACAAGGAAATGATCTCTGAGGGCGGCGTTTATTTTGGCGCACACGTGTGTGTTCCATTCGCAGCCGAGTCACAAAGAAAACATGAGCCTACTTTTAACTTATTCAGCGGAAAATGCTCGGAAGGCAGCGTAACAGAATACCTTATGGACTGTTTAAATTTGTTCAATGTTTCTGGGAATCTTCACGATATACACAGCATGCTAACAATTTGTATCCTTAGCAAAGTGTCTGTTTTAATATTAATGTCGTAATACGGCTATAGTACATTCGTGCCTTGTGGTTTGGCGGTGCTAAGCTGTTATCCGCGAGCTTACAAACGTGTACTTTATTATTTAACGGACTTAAAAATATTAAACATGTTTATTCAATGCAACTTCGCCGTTAGTCAACGCATTATTTTAAATACTACAAATGTTTCAAGTGCTAAGAATATTGCGCTTCTAGGAAAACACCGTTACAAACCGAAAAATTTCGGTCTTTAACTTTGAATGCCAAATCGACTGCTTGGTTAGTACTTGTGATTATGTAAGACTGCCATATTTTTAACTAATACTATTTGCAATCTCGAATAATTAAAAAATATCTGAAAGAAAACTGTCATAAAAAAAAAACATTATTTTAAAAAAGCAATGTATTATGAAGGTACAATTAGTTCAATTCGTTTGGTTTAATTTTACTTTATGTTGAGACGAAAAAAAAATAATTCTAAAACTCAATATGCAGTTTTCTCGAAACATGGCATTTGGGATTAGTACGCCTGTATGTTAGATTTAAGATATCTCTCTACATTTAGTTAAATTTAGAACTTTTTTTTCTTCAATGTAGAACAAATGACCTCTTAATGGGAGTATTTTAACAGAAGTCTTTCTAAGATAACTGGGAGTTACTCGTTTTCTAAACTTCTCTTTAGAAGTAGGAATTACAGGATAGGCCAGGACACGACTAGTGGTTGACTAATCTTAAAAATTGAAAAGCTTGGATGGTTTTTTAGGCAATATACCTATGCCTTCGAACAGACATCGATTAAAAAACTGCTTTTTGTACTGAGACTTGAGCTTTTTAGATCCGTCACTGAAGCCACAGACGTTCACCGCTGAACCACAGACCTGATAAAAATAAATTTCTACTCACATATATACTCATATTGCAATATCTTAACATAAATAGTAGGCCACTTTTTCTTGGAGAGGATAATAAATAGTAAATTCATGAGGGAATCTTGTTAAGATTTGGCCTCTAATCTCGGGTTCCCAAATCCCGAAATCTCAAAATTACGATAGTGTTAAACCCGCAATTTTGGTATTGAGAACAAAAAGTGCTAAATTCTCGAAAAGTTGTTGAAAATAGGCAATCAGAAGAAATTTTATAAATTCTTGCGACAGCTAAAAAACGGGGGGTATGTATTTTTTATACAGATAGGACAATTCTATATACTTTTAGATACAGTTGTGTTGTAATTGCTCATCTTTTTGTAGCATTAATTTAAAAAAATGTTTGAAGTTACTTAAGTTCGTTCAAACGCTCATTCATATGGTAGAATTATGTTTGATTTATGAACGATTTAAATCAAACTGAGAGACTACGAATATTGTATTTGAAACACCTATTCATTTGATGTGAAATACGCGTGGGCTTGAATTAGTTAAGCCATAAACAGGCGCACGAATTACCTCTCGTATTATATGCTAACTAACATAAGGATATGTGGAAAAGATTAAAATTATGGTGCTTATCTTAATTGCCTTCAAATAAATGTGGGTCTACGGATTTAAATCAAAAGTCATTATGGGAGAGGGTCGTTTCAAATTAGGGTGCACATAATATCGCGGCATTAATCTTCATTAAAAGTAGAGCATTTGCAAATTTAAGTGTTTTATAACTAAAGCAGGAATTTTATTGCCCGAGCAGATTCCGATTCGCGAAATTTTTAATTGCGTAGTTTTATAACATTTTGTCTTTTCGGGTAAACGGTTTATGTTCAAAGATTTCATTTTCATAACATTTTTATGAATCATTCTCGGGAGTTATTATTTTTTTTATGATTTCTGTAATAAAGCAAAAAATCCCTCAGAATTCGTATTTCAACAAAATTATTCGTTTTTTATGTTGTGCGTTTCTATTTAAGGTACAAAAGAGTTGCCTCATAAACGATACAAAGTCATGATATTTCTGTGGTTTCATGTATTTGATTTACACCAACAATAATAATCATTTATTACTTGTTATATTGTGATGTTTGATCCAAGACGTTTTCTTTCTAATTAAATAACTTAGTTTTGAATAAATAAAGGGCGTCTCAAAAGCAATCTCACAAGCAAATATAATTAAAATATTGTTTTATTAATAATTTTGCCATCTATCCACTGATGAATGTTGTCTATTTACTCATATTATGCAGGGGCGTTTTGAAACCGAACAATAATAATCAAACATAACATATCAGTTGCAGAGGAAAGATCTATTATAACACGTCACTTGAGAGTTGATTATTAGTAAATATGTTTTCAATGGAAATAATTTCATAACAACAAAATGTAATATAGACTATAATAAAAGCATCTGTTGTCAAACACATTCAACAATATGAGTAAGTTAAAATCGAAAATGATTTTATTTTACTGAAAAACCAAAGTCAATTACAAATTAGAGAAAATAATCATCAATTGCATTAGTTTTAATCTATTTTATTTAACTATCTAAGTTGTTCATTTAACGACTCAATTGCTACTAATTTTTTTTTTCCCAAAAAGATGAATTTAATTACTGACTTTTTTCTCTGAGAAACCGTGATTTAGAACACTTTGGTTTGGTTATGTGCAAGAAATATCTTTATATGTCAGTTTAAGACTTCATCGCCAAGGAAAACCGAATTGGATATGGAAATTGAGATAAAGTTTTTCCTACAGGTTATTTTTTCACCAGGTTGCTGTGGTAATATTATTATTCTGATAAAATTGTTGTGAGATTAAAAACCTCAAGTCGTGAAGATAAAATTATTTTGCTGGTGCTTTCTGACGTATTATTATAATGGTCTTATATATAATATCGTATATTTTAATTTATAACAAACGTTTGAAACATAAGAAATATTTTTATATGAAAAGAATACATGCAACATCAGATATCTTATTGTTAATAAAACAGGTAAATATAAGAGAAAAAAACGTTTCCTTTTAACCGCGTCCGTAAAATTATCTTTTCCGGACGTTCAGAAAAGCAAATTCATAGAATTAACTTTTTACTAAGAATTCGCCGCTTTTCGTATTATCGTATTTTTTTACTTTTTTCATTCAGTTCCTTCTCCACGAGAGCTAAAAATGTGTGTGGATTTTTACGTGGTTAAAAAATAAAGCTCGGCGCTGTACAAATACAATTGCATAACATAATAACAGAGCAAACTGTCCGTTATCATTATTTGAACTTGTAAGCTCGCGTTAATATTGAATTTAAGCTCACTTGTATTCATTTCCAAACATTTCCAAGCTTCATGAAAAACTTTCAATATTTTTTTTTGTGTTTACATATATCAAATAATTTCTTTGGCTTTCAGTTATAGCAAACATTTTCATTTTATAAAAACGTTAATGTTAAAAAATAAATTATGTTTTGTACTACAAATACAAGCGTTAGGTGAAGCGTTTCTACAGAACATTCGTTTGATGGCATAATGGAAAAATCTTGTATTATTTGACTTGATTGGTACCAGGGGTAAAATGAGTGCAATTTTGAATTATTAAATGTTACGATACTATACCAAAAAAACTGTTTTACTAGTTCTACTCGATTAATGTAAATAGCCATCTGATTATACTCATTAGATAAGGAAAACCGAAACCGATACAGTTAAATAATTATTTTAGTAGTAATATTTATACTATTTATTGTGCTTTTTATAGCTTTATTATAACATAACGCATAAGCAAGTGTTATGGGCAATTTAAAGAATCAATAGTTCTACATGTAGTTATATACCCGCATAATTGTATGTATTTTTATTAGTCGAATTGTTTAGCTTTTGTCTGTTACAATATGTTTAAAATTGAGAACGTATTTAGTTCTAAAAAAATTGTCATATATTTGTAATTAGTAATTCATGTCAATAAGCAAAATATACAGATTAATCTTAATGGAAAACACTATGCTGTGCTAATTTCACATGTATTTTAATGATCAGAACCAGTTTGGCTCATCACAAACATTTTCAACTGAAGATACTCGTGATTAACAAAACCGATCCCGTTCGTTATAATAAATAAATGTGGAATCACTATACCTTTCCATCAAAAATTAACAGTAAACAATGGTTTGTTATTCTTGTAGAGCTAACAACTTGACAATTAAATTATCTTTTCATCTGAACTCACGAAGTAACTTAAAGTATTATTCACTTTCTTACAATAGCTATTTTTAAAAACACAATACAAAAAAATAATTCTAATTCTTTGCATTAAAAACAAGCATCAATTATGACATATAATGTTTTTTTTATTTGAAAGATGTGATTTTTTACGATGGAAGAACATCAAAAAGCATGCAAAAATGTTTGTTACCTATTCAAATAGGCCGCCATTTGCATCCACATGGATTAATCTTTATCCGAGTGTGTGTGTACGTGAGCTTACATGTGGAAAATTTTACTGGAAGCCTTCGGGCTAGTCCCTACGGCGCTATACACGTTTTTTGCATTTTACAAGGGATGTTTATTTTTGCATATTTTCATTGCAAAACCGTCGTCTGTAATTTTTACATAGCATTTATTATATGACTAACCAAACTCGAATTACACTTTTTGCATTTAATTTTATCATGCAAAGTAGGAACTTTTTCGAAAAGCTCAAAGGATGAGATATTAATTATATTAAATGGCATATACAATCTCTCATCATCACCATTGACTGCACATTTCTAGATTCATGATTTTGATATTAAATCAAAACATGTACCAAAACAAAAAAATATATATATTTTATAATTTTGTAAATAAATTAGATATTTTGTCTTTGGATTTCAATATCAAATAAATTATCTAAAAAGTATGTTTAATTAACAATGTTTTGCGTAGTATTTTCTAACGAAAAATATCAGTAAATTTCAGATAGTTTTGCTATAATAATGCTGCCAAAATATCATTAATTACACCATTATTGATTGACGTTAACTTCTTGTAGTTTTATTTGTTTTGTGTAACTTAGTGTTATAATAAATAGTATTGAGTCTTATATATAATACGTTTTGTATATATTCGGCTGTTTATTTATGGAAAATCATTATTAATAATGAGTATTATAAAATACTGAAATTTTAGTTTGGTAAATATATAAACAATAAAAATATTTTAAATGGACTTAACTCTCGCGGCTCGGAGACTAGAAAAATACTTCTCGGCCGATGGGGGTCTTTTAGGGAACCCAGTGGTTTCCTCATTATTGGCCTTATTCTTATGAATTTCAAAAAAAAAATAGTCTAAGGGCTTTAAAATATCTCTCTGCATCATTCCTCATACATTTTATAAAAATACGTGGTTTTTTAATAAATAATCATATTTGAAGTTGCGCGTAAAATATACGTGGTTTCAGTGCAAATGTCAATGCGCGACTGGCACGCTTGCTTAGCGGCGTTCAGCCTATAATCTTACGAACGATCGCTGATAAGCGGGCGCTTATCTTTTATCTTATCGTATTTATATAAACTACAAAAGGTCCAAAAAACTATGATATAAGAATACCTTAATTATTAACATTGTATCACCCATATTAAAATAGATATTTAAGAAAATGTGGGTATTGGGGTCGCATTTCTTGAGCTTAGAACCGGAAAAGTTAACAATAATTACTCATTGGCGTTACACTGGTTTATTTCAATGAAAAATCCACAACGGTAATCTAAAGTGACACCATAGCAACTAATTATTTTTTTAAATGACTCCATGAGAAGGTTAAAAGATCAAAATAAATTAAAACTTCCCTAATATGATATATTAATAAATGCTTCCCCAAATAGGCACATGAAATTGGTCTTGTAAGCCTTTTCATGTTGAAGCACTGTCCGGTATCGAGCTAATAAGCGGTCAGCGAAGCGGAATTTGCTTTTTCAAATCCCGCATCGCCCTCTCCAATTATTCAATCAAGTGGGACGGACCCATCGATTTTCCAAATAATTAATTCGCGTGGGACCTTCCTCTTTAATACCCATGTATGCCACTATTCGCAGTTTGCGGCTTTATAGTAATCTTCAATGGTTTTAAAACTACTTCAGTCTAACAGTCTAATCATTTGATGTAAACTAACTAACAAAGGCATGTACGTCGATAATTAATTTATGCGCTTTTCTTCCTTTTAAATCCATTGTAACAGTACGACATATAAACGAAGCTATCCTGACCAAATTACAGAGACAGTAAAGGGGTATATACCTATACTAGCACTGGTTGTTAAGCGATTTTTTAATGTCTCAATTACAATGGGTAATATAATTACAAAAACTTTAAATAAAATACGAACATCATATTTCTTAGTTGCTCGTCAAATCATAATATGTTAATTTCATTTATATTAAATAATGAATTTTATCAGAAAAATAACTATATTTTAATTAAAAAAATGTTTTTTGTGCATTTTTTATTTGCATCTGGCCTGGCGTTAATTATTTGTTTTTAATTTATTATTGCTCGTCTATTGACGATTCGTTAAAAACATTTTATTGTGTTAATTGTTTAAATCATTTTTGATTCACTGAGTTTTTTTATGTTTGTCGATTTGCAATTGCTAAACGTATATATATATCTAATCTTAGTTTTTTTTATATTGGTTAATACTGTATATTTTTATCACCCAGCAGTAAAAAATAATCAGTTGTCGATGATTATTAAAATAACTATAATACCCTTAAAGATCAACACACAATTTCCAATCGATAATTTTACGAAATGAATAATAATTGGTTATAATTTTACGTAAATTCCTTTTTGAAATAATTCCTTGGGATAAACTTTCTACGGCTAGGTAATCCAATTTATTACTACAATAATTTCAAATGTAATAAGAAGTAAATGTAAATTCATCGTAATAATTCAGTGTCAGCTTTCAAACGACTTCTAAGGCAGGGATCTCATTTAAAAATGTCCGTTTGAGTAGAAGTAATGTCATATTTGAAATACTAAGCGTGTTTCATTACTTATTATTCACATCTTAAATTGTATTATTTATCTTCGTCAAAGTACTCAATTTACTTACTTTTGGTACAAAATTTTGAATATTAATCTATTATTAATAATGTATTTTAATAAAACACAATTAAAACACTTATAAACAAATTGCTTTTAAAAGGATTTGTATGACTTACTGCTATACTATCAAGGCCATATCCACTCACTGACGCAGCATTTTTCAACTGAATGTAAAGAAACGTATTTTTTTATATTCATTGAAGTAATTCATTCCAGCAAAGAATGCTGTTTTTAATACATTTAACTTTAATAGCAAACATCAGTTGTAAATTTTAACTAGTTGAAAAACGGATCGTGTTAATTTCAAATCACTATGGAGTTAGTGGAAAAACATATTTTTGAAAAAGATTCAACACTTAACACAATAAGAATAATATTTGTATCACATTTATGTTGAGCTGGAATTGATTATTTCCAAGATTGAAAAGCAAATGAAGAAATGTATGAAAACACTACACACATACATGTCTTTTGATACAACCTACTAGCGTATGGAGTCTAACATTATATCATAATGTGTTATAGATCTAGAGAATCTCTGTGAGAACTAGACGAGCTATAGTTCTCACAGAGATTACCGTTTAAAATTAATATTATTCTTTTAAACAATAAAGAAAAAACGATTAAAAATGCTCCTATAAAATGATGTTTTTTTAAAAATTAAAGAATATTAAGTCACTAACAAATTAATTAACGGTATCAGTATTACTGAAACCAAAATCCTGTTATTCATTATGTTTTTTTTCAATACCAAAACGCCAAAATACTAGTGCTCTGGCATTGGAAACCAACCAAAGTCAAATTTTGAATGTATAGAAATCGTGAAATGTTTTAATATTCTCTTTCGCATTGAATTGCAGTATTTTTAATTTGCTAAGAGTTTTATCAATATTGACAGGTTCCAGAATTGATGAGCTTTTGAATGATGTAAAACTATTAATTTAATAAAATCACCTGTTTATGAGTTTATTTTTACATATATTTTGCTAATATCCTTTCATTATTTAAACAGCCTGTACTTTTTTAATAATCTTCCTAAATATTTGTCACGGTTCGTACATAATTGTCAATATTATTATTTTCTCAAAACTGTCTTTGAAACGAGTTTCACAATTTATTTATTATCAAGGCAGAATTATTTAACTACTGTCTACAAATTTTAATTAACTTGATCGCAGTTTTATTACGGAGCAATTCATTGTTTGCTATAATTTATTTTGCAAACTTTGTATATAAAGTTCTTCTGGTGACTTCAGATGAAAGATAAAATTTAGAAAATATCATTATGCATCGGCTTTTCATTTAATCATTTTAATGAAAATTTTCCATTTATATAATCTATATTGAAATGATTTGTAGAATAATTTTCATTCAAATCAGTTTTATTAAAAAGTTTTGGTATTATATTATTTATATGTTGACTTTAAAACTATAAAAAAATCTTGACTTATTTGACACGTGTTTCATTTATAAGTAAACAGAAATCTTTACAAAAAATATTCGTTAAAAGTACTCTTCGATGAAATGTATTTCTTAATCAATCCCTCGACCACAAATAAGATACATATTTTGTTTAAGTATTACCTATATTTTTTTATTCTTACAATTACAATTGAATACGCAAAGCTTTTTTCCTAACCCATTAAATTTAACTAAGCTAAATTTAGTTCAAAAATAGTTCTGTTGATGACGTGAGTCAATATAGCTATTAAGTAAAGATATTTTTTTAATAACTAAACACTGTTTTTACCATATTAAAACGAAGTTCTATCAATTTATAAATACTTTTATTTTTGTTAATAATTGATTAAGAATGTTTATTTTCCAAGAGAAATCGGTTCGGTGTATGGATAAAAAAATTAAAATTCTGTATTTTTTTGTGCCATATACGAATTTTATTTTAAATTTAATAAAACTAAGGTTACTAATAAAGAGCAAACCCAATTCTAGAATAAATAAATATATATTTATTGTTTTATCAGTATTTTTATACACAGTATAATCTTTATAAAAACAGTTATCTTTGGAAGTATGTATGTATAAACGAAATAAGCCATTCAAATGTTGAAGAATATTGGAAAATAATCGATAAATTTAGCATTAATAATTAAATGCGAAATATTTTAAGTCAACTGAAAAACTTTAATTCTCAGTCTTACTTAAGTATTTATTGATGATACCTTTCGGCTTAATTTGTCTCATTTGAGGAACCAAAGAATCGTTCACATGAATTATAAATGTGTATGTCATTATAAACGAATTAACTAGGAGATTAAAAACAAAATATTCTAAGTATCATCAATTAATAATGAAGTTTTTACCATATATCCAAATCAAAACAAGTTTAAACTTAGACTATTAAGTAACAACAGTCTGCATGTAAATTACTTTATTTTTAATTTTAAATCAAACTTTGGTACACACAGTAATACCACAGGCAATAAATATGAATATTTGATGTATTCTGTCTCGACAGTGTCAATCAAAATCTTATTAGACACGGCTCAATAATTTAATTTCATTTATATCTGACAAATGGAACAAATGAAATTTCTAAATATATTTCTTAGAATTGAATCTTAAATTCACTAAAATAATAAATTTGAATATTAATAAGGTAAACTTAGCGCTCATTTTCCGTCCGTCAAAATCCATTAACTTTATAAATAAACTGTCAGGCACATTGGTTTTCTGAGTAAGTTTTGTACGTCAAAAAGGAATAAAAAATGACGTTTCCGCTTTTCCATAAATAAATAAATCGTCTCTCTGAGATCCTGGCCGATCGAAACTGTCAAAGTTATTCTGCAACGTGGATTTTCTTGCTGAGCTCGGAAACCGACGAAAGGTGACGCTTTTCTAGGACGCTCTTCAGAGCCTTCATTCTATCGCATAATTTATTTAAAACTTTCTCCCTTCGCGCTTCCAATACAGATCAAGGAATATGACAGTATTGCACAGTATACAGGTGAAGATTTTAAATTCTTATTCAAGGTTACTGATGCTAATTTAAATGGATAAAATCGTAAAACGTTACAATACTCAAGTTTATAAAATATCATAATTAAATCTAAGCAAATCGTAAAAAAATATAGTAATTGAAATATATGTTTTTTAATCTATAGCTAAATCTAGCTGAGAAATTAAAGACGTTATCATTAATTTCTCAATACCTCTAATTTAATAAGTAATCATTAATTTCTCGCTTAATTACCTACCTTAAAGGTAATTTAAGATTTGAACTAAAGATGCTTGGTGAAATATTAATATTAAATTTGAATCTTTCAAATTTTGTACATTTCCACATGTTTCGAATTCCCAATTCAAGTTGAATGTTTGAATGCATGAAAATACTGAAAGACGAAACCCGGGTCTTTAATTAAAAAACATGTGTGAATATACAAAATTTTAATAATGTTTAAATAAAGCGTTTTGCAAAGTGTTTAACTAACTCAACTTAAGCGTTGTGTAATTTACTTTATGTGTGTCAACACGACTCAACATATTGACTTCATATCGAGCACATTAATGTATTCATTCTTTTTCTTTACTGTGCTTTAATTTCATTAAACTATTACCTCTTATTTTTTTTAAATACTTTTTGATCATTTACCATAAATTTAAATTTGATAAAATGTTTATCAAAAATATAAACAGAACACGTAGCGTATTGATTTTTAGAACTTTGCATACAAATAATGTTAAACATAGTGCAATCTAGGTGTATGTTTGTACATCTTGGAAACATATTCAAATATTTCATTGAAAAATCTAGAAACAGGTCAATATTAATTTTTAAAAAATCATTATTATGTGAATTATCAAGCTTGTGTACATACTGTGTAGAAAATGCCACCTTAAGACAAACAAAGACGTGGGGGATATATAAATAATTAATTATGCCTGAAGTAAGTTGCAACATTTACGATGCGAGATTTCAAAAAGTCTTTCACTACCCAGCAGTGTCTTAATAAAAGCTCCTGATAATTATTTGTGAATATCTATTTGATGGCACGTATATCTGTTATTACCTCACACAATCTGATCTTCTTTCTACTTCTAGGTTTTTCCAAGCCATGGCCTGCTATCCGTATTCGAAAAACATAGTTACACGTAATATAAAGAGAACATACGATCTATGTCTAATTATAATTATCAATTATAGTTTTACAGACTGTAGATTAGAAGTTGCAAAAATATACAAGCAACTAATGAGATAGTAATTATATAACGAAATTCGTTAATTTTCTCCAACAAAGACATGTGATGGTGTCATTGCTGATGATTACAGAATAAGAGGCACTGGTTCAATTAAATTTCAGGCGTTAGTAATTACAGAGACATCGTTGTGCGCATAGGAGTGTTTTACTAAATCGAGCGATGACAATAAGACAGTATTTTTAATAAATACGTATATTTTTTCAAATAAAATGTAACATAACAATTCATTAATTACCTCTCTTTATCTTTTTTTACACTTCTATGACATGTTATATAAATTTTGTTTCAACTAAAGAATGCATCGAAAATTAACACTTTACGCAAAATTAAATAAATTATCAATTTGCTAATCACGTAATTTTGGAAAGACACGAGTTCAATCAAGAACAAGGGATAAAAATGTTGCACTCAAATACGGACGCTCATAAGCTCTGTTTCCAGAAAATTTTGAAAATAAACAGAGCGCAATTGAACAGCTTTCCGATTTTAAATGAAATACTAAACAT